>OY804606.1:34971283-35279753 GCA_963680895.1 Fragum sueziense
TCCATGTTGGTCTCAAATGATATAAGGGGGCCTTTTCCAGATCCCGGCTCATTTGCATCATCTTACATAATGTTTGACACCTCGTTCATCAATTTTTGAGCTGGTATGAGGGAAAAGGGGGCATCAACACTTTACAGAACAACAAAACTGTGGAGCGGTCCACATTGACGGGTTCGACAGACGACCAAAGGAGTTTTTTCCGAATACATAAGATACAGAAAATTAACAACTCACCGCACAACAATCATTAGAGGGAAAGCAGAAAATGCCAAACATCAATATTTACATCTTTTCCCTGGTGAATATGTATTTTAACTTCATTTGCGACAGTTAACAGCCATGATTTGCTTGAGAAAGAAGTTTTATTTATTGGGGTTTTACGCCGTTTTCAACTACTAAGGTCATATAGCGGCGGCTGGAGCACCTAACCATGGATTCCTGTCATTTCTCATACCAGCACTACCACAACACCCTTACCGAGCCTCCAGCTGCTCCCCAACATAGGTTCACGATATCAAACCATTGATGGTTGACATTATTGTCAGTAAGGGTATTTGCCGCGGCCGGGACCTCTCGAATGAAAGGCAGATGCGCTACCAACTGCGCCATTGCCGCAGTCCCATGTGTAAGAAGGAATGGTAATGTTTTGGTATTTGAGGCCACGATGGGTCCTGCTCTGTCGATGCCTTTTTACAGTCTAATCAGAACCCATGATGCTCTAATACAATTTCTACAAGTAACGGACAATTTATAATCGCAAACGAACGTCAATCTGCTGAACCCATTCCTACACATTGGCACCTTATAACACCCTTTTAGATGATGACTTTGGGAAAACATTGTGCAAAATGAAGAGATTGCTTGTGACAAGCAATTTCTTCATTGTCCACAGTGTTTTCTACGTAAAAAGACCAAAAAATGTTAAATTTCATTCACTTGAAATTGTCGTCTGCAACATCTTTGAATTTTGACCTGCCTAAAATTTTGCTTTTGGTACTTGGTTAAGCGCAAATTATTCTGGATTGATATAAATCTCGTGTGTCACAAGGAACGTCTTTTCGTATCACGGCCAAATTATGTATTGTAAAATCTAATATCAGTAGGTGTAAAAACATTGAAATGTCAATATTAGATCAAATATTTAAAATGAGTACTTCGTCTTTGTCAATTCAACTTGTAGTACTCATCTAACTTTAAACTTTTTTCACGGATCAACCCCAAAGAAATGGGAAAAATAATATAGAATAAGATAACAATAAGAAAAATCGAAAACAACAAAAACAAAAAAATGCACAAAATTCTTACGTAATCGAGTCAATTTGTCATTTTTTTTATTTATTTTTTTTTAAATGCGTCATGTCCAATGCATTTTGTTTTTGTTTTTTTTTTTTCCTTTAAAATAAATATAATATCATATCTTATAGTCTATCGGTTATAACTGTAAACTTGCATACAAACACACAAAAAAACAAATACATATTGTTCACCCAAATTAACTAGGGACAACAATTACTTAAAAAACTGATAGCATTTCTACGCATTAGAATAACCAATCTTTGTATCAAGACATACTTTAAAAAATGAAATTGGGATGTTACGTCCCTTTCATGTACGTCTTTACTATAAACGAATAAAAGATATTCTAAAAGAAGCCAAAATAACGACGACGACCTTTATATTTTCTTAAAAATGCAAGCTTAAAATTCCACAATCGATCATACAATTAGTTTTGCGCATTCTTAAACAGTCTTCATAAAGTTGAGGTTTTAACATTTACCAGAAATAATCATTAAAAAGCTTTTGTAAATGAATCGTGAAAACTGCTGACTATAAAAAGATCTAGATTAGATATATTGATTTGTTTGTGTATAAAGTATGATTTAGGCACGGGAACAGATCGTCTAATTGAAATACATGTAGTCCCCAAATGATGCAGTTCTAATTCAGACCTAAAATTTTCAGCATTTTAATCGCCTCTTTAAATAAATTTGACGTAAACAAGATGTTTACAAAATGCCATTAAAAAGTGCTCCGTCATTTATGAATTTGCGTTAACGTAAATGGATCGGTATAAATATAGCGTTCGTAATTGACCTCTTCATTTATTTCATAACTTTTGGAGTGTTGTCTTGTATTTCAAGTATTTTAAATTGTTCTCTCAAATTCTTTTTTTGTGTGTGTGTGTAAAAACGGATTAGAAATTTTGTTAATTTGTAAGTATGCTTATAGAACATCAAGATGGACCAGATATTATATAAGTTTATCATTTCTCATACGCGGATCTTTTTTGTGGATCATTAGCTCCACTGGCCGACAGGCCAGCGGGCTTAATGTCATGGCGGTGTGTCCGTCGTGCGTGCGTCCGTCCGTGCGTCCGTCCGTAAACCTTTTCTTTGAAAAATCTTCTTCTCAGAAACTACCAGATGGGTTTCAATCAAACTTTGTAAGAATGATCCTTGGTTGACCCTCTCTCAGAATTACCTGAGTTATATGCCCTTGAATGTCAAAAATAGCTGGTTTTGACCACAAATATTAATCAATCCAGACAAAACTAGTACAGAATGTTGGTGACTATAAGATCTTGCCTTGGTTTAATTTTCAGCTTGATCTGAATTTTACATCATGAGTTATGTGCCCTTGAAATTGACAAAATCACATTTTCGGCTCTATTTTAATATTGCTTTCACTCTAGCAACTACAAATATTGACCAATCCAGACAAACCTGAGACAGTATATTGGTGACCATAAGATCTTGCCTTGGTATAGTTTTCAGCTTGATCAGAATTTTACATCATGAGTTATGTGCCCTTGAAATTGACAAAATTGCCATTTTCAACTCTATTTTTGACATTGTTTTCACTCTAGCAACTACAAATATTGACCAATCAAGACAAAACTTGTACAGAATGTTAATGATTATAAGATCTTGCCTTGGTATAATTTGCAGTTTAATCTAAAATTTACATCATGATTTATGTGCCCTTGAAACTGACAAAATTGCCATTTTCGACTCTATTTTGACTTTGTTTTCACTCTAGCAACTACAAATATTGACCAATCAAGACAAAACTTGTACAGAATGTTGGTGACTATAAGATCTTGCATTGGTATTAGTTTCAGCTTAATCTGAATTTAATATGAGTTATGTGCCCTTGTTATTGACAAAATTGCCATTTTCGGCCTTATTTTCACTTTTACAACCGTTAGTATTAACTAATCAATACAGAACTTTCACTGAAATCTTACTGACTATATGATCTTACTTGCTTGTAATTTTCAGCTTGGTTATGCATTTGCTTGTTTGCGCAGCCTGAACCTTTGAAATTGCATTCAACAAGACAAACAATCAGGCCTGTGGGGCGCTTCCAGGCCACCAGGGCTGTCTAGTTTTTCCAAAAGTTGGCCTTTTAATGTGCATCTTCGCAAGCTAAGGATGACATCTACGACGTAATGTCGTTTCTGTATTCATCCTTGGCGTATTAAGTCCGATTTTCTTGGTCGCCTGGAAAGCGTTTCCATTGGTTCCAGCGAAGTCTCGCTGGAACCAATCAGATTGTAGACTGATACATTTGTTATGAGTAACCAATTCATGACAACGGGCGGGAAAAAGCATTGCATTGGCAACTCAAAAACGCGAAGATGTGCGATTTTACCTAAGAATTTCACTGCAATAGACAGGAATTCCCTATCTTTAATCGACGAATTATTATACTTTCGACAACTCGACTAAAGAAGCAGCCAACTTTAATCTATTCCGCATGACGTATGACGCGAAAGACAACGCGCGTTAATGACGTCATCAATAATGGACGAAATAACGTAAACAACCAGCAGGACAACCGCTAGGCGGCGCTTTGCAATTTCAAGATAATCGGACTAAATCCACCAAGGGTGAATACAAACATAGGTGGGTTCAACCTTAGCTAGCGAAGATGTTGGTGGGGTGGGGGCGACTGCATTCGCGAATGAAATATTCCTAAAAATGATTTCCCAAGCCAATGTAAATGATGGGGAAAGCGCTCATTATCTCAATGTATTTTTGCATGTGTTGGTGTGAATTTTGCAGGTGAAAGAATTGTACCCTCACATAAAGATTACATTAGTTTGAAGTTCAATTTTGTGTTGTTTACACAGTATGTACGTTTTAAATGGATAAAGTTTGTAAAGATTTGCCATTATATCATGATCGGAATGTACATCCCTTTTTATCTTTTATTTTCAGTTCAGTTCCCTAGCACTCAACTAAACAACATGAATGTGATCCTAGTGTGTATGATATTGTTAGTATCAACAACGATGTCTGCTCACATACAAGACATGTTTGCCTACAGAAATTGTGACGATCTACATTGTGTAGACCCTATCTGGATTAGAGGACCTTGTTCATTAGCCTGTCCACAAGGTTAGTTTACCCATTACCAAACGACATAATTTTAGGTTGATACAAATTCAAAGACCTTACAGACGACGATAATATAAAGTGAATGAAATTTTACATTTATCGATATTGGTCTTTTTTTTTTTTTTTTTTTTTTTTTTTTTTTTTTGGTAAAATACATTGTGGGAAATGAAGAAATTGCTTGTCACAAGCAATTTCTTCATTTTCCACATGTTTTCAAAAACCATTATCTTGTGGGGAGCCAAAAGGAGTCACTGTGTGGCAATGACTTAATTTTATAAAAAAAAATTTCCGCAATTTAATCGAAATAAAAATTTATTGAGCCTATATGTTGATCTATCAACGAAGCATACAATCTACGAAAGCTAGAACTCACATGTCAATACCGTATATTTAATGGTGTTAAATGATTTTCATTTTCGAAAACCTTTTTTGTAGCCATTGTTTTTATAAATCAATTTCCTTTGAAATACATCCTAATCGTAATTGTGATTATTTAGTGTTCGACCTACTTTTTGGACCAATGAAATAACAGTATATTTTAAAATTTCGCAGCATTATTTCGCATAAACTCTCTGCCGGCTAGTTTATGTGACGTCTATACATAGCCACGCCCCGTCTCCAATGAAGCGTTAGCGAACACTTTTTAAATCAGATAGAGTCTGTATAGTAGATTCTACGCGATATAAACATTCAATGGGCTACGCTCATTTGAATGTTTATTTCGCGTAGAATTTACTATACAGCCTCTATCTAATACATAGAAACACAATTAAGATAATGGAGATATGTAACAGTGTCTTTTACTTCCGTAATGTGGCCATTTTGAGATTCACACTACTTAGTAATGATTCATGTAACGTTGGTATTTTTGAGCGACGTCTACGACGTTGCCTAAATTTCAGAAGTGGTGGACTACTTAAAAACAATTTCATATTTGTTTATTTTCAAACAGGACAAACATGCCGTCACCCATACACCGGGCGAGTACTAAAAGCCGGTATAACACACGATATTGACGGACAAAAATGGCGCTGTAAACCAACCATATTTCCGGACTGGCATATTGCGTACAACTTGGATGTGTTTGGACAATGAATATAATTCAAAACTGTAAACTGTAATTGAACAGTTCCTGGAAAACAGTACATTGCGAAAAGCAGCAGGTTTTGAGCTTAAAATGGTATGGACAGTGAAATTCGCTCGAGAATAGAAAACAACGGGAACGATGATAAAAGTCAACTATATACTTTATTTTTTCGTTCATGTGACATCAGATGGCAGCATTGTGGTTTCCAGTTATTTATGGCATTAACAATTATCCGATTAAACGTTAAAATCAACGAATAAGATTGTCACTGGGCGAATAATTTGTATAGAAGTCGTATGAATTTGTAATGGCAGCTAAAATTTTCACAGTAGTGTGCTGTTAAGGTATTCCACCCGTCATTAGATACCAAACATATCGTGTAACATCCGAGTCGTCTGTGACAACATAAATTGACGAAGCTATCGAGATTTTTCTATGTCAGGTATCCTTGTCAATTTTCGCTGTCGTAGAAAACCGTTAAATTGGAGACAAAATTGAACGTTTTTTTTGTATGTTATAATTATGGCAAATATTTTGAGTTTTAACATTTGAGCAACGATCTGGAAAAAGTCTCATTATGACATCTGTTACCAACACTTATCCCGATCAGTCTCTGCATTCGCATGTCTAGTCAGGGCCCAAGTTGTTTTCTAATAGCTTCTCCATAACATGTAGAATAAGCGTTACGCACAGATTGCTTTCGTAATGTGGTATTTTCAATTGCTTTAAAAGATCTTTTCCAGATCCTGGCTCAATTTGTGAATTTTGAATCACTCTGATTCTTGCAAAGTAGACAGCAGCTAAATATAATAAATGGACACATATAATTACAAAGCAACAGATAAAAGGGGTCAGAGGCATTTTAAATTTGTTATTTCAAATCCCAAACATATGTTTTGGATAGCCTCAACGAGAGGATACTAATGAGTACAAACAACACAGTGATTGATAAACAATAAATGAAATGCTTCGTTTTGAGAGTCCAAAACCTCTCTTTTTTGTAGCTCTGTATAAGAAACACCCATTTATAATAAGGTTACCCTTGATGGAATGGTGAACTTGTGATATGTATAAATATCTGTAGTTGAATGTTGATGTATATTTTGTGTTGTGCTGTTTGTGTAATATGTGCATATTATTGTCATTTTTGTTAGAGTAAATCCATTAAAAGATATGCAAATCAAAATACAGTTTCAAGTAAGAAACTGCTATTTCTGTTTTCCCCAAGACGTTATTCCTTTGATAACCACGTGCACGGCCAATTACATGTGACATTCGCGTAGCGGTTGATCGGTGGTCCGAAATTTTGTGGAAGCCGACCAGTCAGATTAAAATTGAAACAGCCCATTGGTTGGCCGACACCTAGTTAAAGGATGGTTGCCATGTACGTACCTCAGCAAGACGTACAATACCAAGACTGGCTACTCATAGTCCGTGGGCCAGGAGGGGTCTGCACGCACCCCCCTAAGGGCAGTCTGCGAGTGGTATAGAAATGTTCATTGGAACCCCCTGAGTAAGAATCAAGATGTTAACAGTCGATATCCTGGGATGCACTCGCCATTTCCGGTGGTTTTCAAGATGGCTGCCATGAAAAAAGACAGTTTAACTTGGTATCTAACATCAGCAGCCTAACATTTGTTTTGCGTTGTAAGATCATATTTTAAGGATAATTGAGTCTGGAAAAGGTCAGAGATGTGTTCTCATGTTAAAAAGTGGCTCATTAGCCATCTTGTATGCTAGATTTTTTTCAAAATGGCCGCCAAAATCGCAAAAAATCAATAAAAACGTCAAATACTTCTCGTTTTTAACATATTTTGGTCTAAATACTGTGAATTTTATGTTTCAAGATTTAGATAAACATTTTATGAAGTAAATGGGAGCATTGCGGAAAAGATTTTTGAAATCATTACCGTATAAATGGCAATAAAACACAATTAAGCACAGATCATCAAGTATATCATAGCGATATAAATTATCATTATTATTAGTTCTTGGTGAAAAACAGCTCTTATTTATAGCATTATTTTGATAAAGCTATGCTTTCTGAGTAAATTGTTAAATTCACATTGATAATGATTCGATTTTTGATTACATTGACAATAAATATGCTTTCAAAATGGCCACCAAAATCGCAAAAAATATAAAAAAGAAAATATAAAAATCTTCGTTTTTGGACATGTTCTGGTCTAAACGTTCTAAATGTTATGTTTAAAGACTTTGGTAAACAGTTCATAAAATAAATGGTTGCATTGCGAAAAACACATTTTAAACCATTACCGTATAAATGGCAATAAATTACAATTTGGCAGAAATCGTCATGTATTATTATTGTCATAAATATTGTTATTATATTTGGTCTTGATGAAATGCAGTTCTTTTAGATTGCATCTTTTGACAAAGCTTAGCCTTCAGAGTATTTTGTAAAATTGAAATTGATTATGATTCCGTTTTTGATTACAGATGCTATAAATTGGCTTTCAAAATGGCTAAAATGTGAAAAATAATCAATAAGAATGAAAGTTATTCTCGTTTATGGACATCTTCTGGTCTAAATAATGTAAACATTATCTTTCAAAACTTAGATTAGCAATTCATGAAGTAAATGGAATCATAACAGTTGACAAAAAAGAACAGAGATTTGAAAGGATTACCGTATCAATGGCAATAAAGTACAATTAAGCACAAATCTTATATAATAGTACATTGTATATAGTTTTGATATACATTGTCATTATATTTTGTTCTTGCTGAAAAAAACGGTTTTTATTGATAGCATTATTTTGACAAAACTAAGCTTTCAGAGAATTCTTTAAAATGAAATTGCTTATGAACCCACTTTTGAATACAAATATCATAAATTTGTGATATTTTATTAGGCAATTCAATACTACCTTTGCACCAATGTCACATCGTTTCAAAAGACAAGCTAAAACTATCGGTATCCCTTTCTGGAATGAAAATTAATCCCTTTAAATTCACAACCATTTCTATCAAACAATATGTAATGTCCTCAATATTACGGAAAAGAGTTTTACCGTAATTATTCTTACGAACAAAAGTTGTATGTATGTATTTCCTTTTTTCACTCTTACACATACAGTATCAAAATGCTTTTTATTTGTTATATTTTATACTTAAAGAATTTTAACAATTTGAGAATAGAAATGAAGATTGATGAAATAAGACCAACCTTAAATTTATCGTTTCATTGATATCAACATACACTTGATAATATCTGTCAAACATGTGATACAAACTTCGTATTTCTCAAATTGTGCATGTAATAGTTATGATAATTACAATGCACAATTCATCCCAATAAGTCACATGCTCTATCATGATTTCCCAGTTTCACATTACCATGTATTCAAATGCCATTTACATCTGTTTAAAACGAAACAAGATATGAGGAAACTATAAGATACTTCGTGTGGAGTGACGTAATAACATAAAAGCTTTGTAACCCCGATTTCTTTATTTTTCAGGATACTCGTTTTAACTGGATTAGTAGTTATAAGGAGATGTATTATGCATGCAAATCACCTAAAGTGCTTTTCCAAATGAAATGCACTGAAACGCCATAAAATGGTTTGATTATAACATACTATAGGCAGATATGCTTTATATCTTAGAATATGTATAAAGAATACAAAGTTTAAAATGTGTGCTTTCTTCGCACGTTTTACTTTAATTATATTAGGCTGCATTAATTACTTAATCAAACAGATGTATAGATAGACAACGACCTATGAATGATCAAAGATCAGCGAGTCTAAATTGACAGGGGAAGAGGGATTTCGAATTATAAAAATATGTGATTCGAACCTGTCTCCCTGTAATAAATCGACGAAGTACTATCTGGATACTGCTACTGAACTCACACGCCATCGTGGACAGCACACAATACCTGTCATTGTTCGCTTTTATTCAGTGGAAAATAGGCACTCCTCCCTATTTACATGTATTGGAATATACCGAAACCTTTCGTCGCGGCTCACGACTCGATGTCCTATTATATAGATATTGTTGAAAACACTTAGAACATTAAGAACACATGTATTCATGATAAAAATTTACAATGACACTTTATTGGAAGCCGATATCACTTTTGCGGAATTTGTTGCAAAAGATAAAAGCAGGAAATGGTCATTTAAGTTCTTCACATGTGGTTGTAAGCAGTATTTATGTTTGATGTCATTGTGATACTGCAATGATTCGCTTTATGTTAATTTGTAATGTTTTAAGTATATTTTGATTTGCTTTATGTGCAATATAATGGGTACAATGGCATGAATTTCCACAACTTGTCACATGTATTTGTATGAGATTTTTTTGTATTAATTGGTATGGGTATGTCCGGGGTGTAACTTCTTGCATTAATTCTACATTTGGAAATGGACGCACCAGAGCTAAAGACCATGAAAGACCAGCGATTACCTGAATTGACTGTGTGAGGTCTGATATCAGTGAGTGCCATCTGAATGCCATAGATCAACACAACAAACGGGCCTAGAAATTTGGAACGAGACTATTTAGTCGCCTGATGCATACCTCTATTGTATAGGGACACCTGCTGCAATAATAAATAATCTCAGAAGCAACAAAAAAAGAACTCGACAAACTTGGCAAAAGTTTGAGTTACATGGCCACCGAAAGTCTGATAATTTATGTAGACTGCATGTGTGAGAAGACGACTTCTATAAAGATATAAAAGTATATATAAATATAAGGTTTCCATAAGTATTATGTACATACTGTTGGTTTTCGAAACAAATATCCAAGGATAAGCATAAGCAAAATTAACAAATCACAGCCGCGACCACAAACAACAACGAAGAAAGAAACAGGAGGACCCATAGAAGTCTACGACGTACCACTCAACAAGTAAGAAACAAGTCAGAAAAGATTAAAAAAAATCCAGAGAGATTAAGAATAAATGCAGTTATATTTAAATGTGTAAAAGATCTTATTCAATAAACCTAGTATATAGCGATCATTGTCCTTAACCTAAATATTTTTTCATGTGCGACCTAATAGAATTATACATGTACATTAAAAATGTTTTGATACATATTAAGCAATTTCAATTATTCTCTGGGGCAATTTTGGATTAATGGTACGTGTTAGAGTACAAAAAAAGAATAAGCCACATTCAACTATTGTTTATTAGCATGGATACGTTGAGGTCTTTATCTAAATGTTTGGGACATTTTATATTCTTTGGTGATAATTAATATGCATTTCAAGGGAGTATGTTCCTCCACAATTTAGATTTTCATTAGGACGGTTTAACTTGTCATTTTAAAAGATGTGAAATTAGATGCAAAGTAACCTGAGCCTGCTTGATATTCGAGTTTTGCCCCAAAAAGACACATATTGATTGGATCGATCTATACTCAATTTTTAAGTGGGTTCATAAGCAATTTCATTTAAAAGAATTATCTGAAAGCTTAGCTTTGTCAAAATAGTGCTATATAAGAGCCGTTTTTTCAGCAAGAACAAAATATAATGACAATGTATATCAAAATTACATACTATTTTATAAAACTTGTGCTTAGTCGTATTTCATTGCCATTGATATGGGATTCCTTTCAAAGCTTTATTCTTTTTTTGATGTTGTTGTTATCTGTTATGATTCCATTTAATTGATGAACTGCTTAGCTAAGTCTTAGAAGATACTACTTTCATTATTTAGACCAGAAAATGTCCAAAAACGAGAATTACTTACATTTTTATTTTTTCTATATATTTTTGTGGCCATTTTGAAAGCCGATTTATAGCATATGTAATCAAAAATAGAATCATAATCAATTTCAATTTTACAAAATACTCTGAAGACTAAGCTTTGTCAAAAGATGCAATCTAAAAAAACTGCTTTTCACCAAGACCAAATATAATAACAATATTTATGAAAATAATAATACATGAAGATTTCTGCCAAATTGTAATTTATTGCCATTTATACGGTAATGGTTTAAAATGTGTTTTTCGCAATGCAAGCATTTATTTCATGAACTGTTTACCAAAGTCTTTAATCATAATATTTACAACGTTTAGACCAGAACATGTCCAAAAACGAAGACTTTTTTTTATATTTTTTTTTATTTTTTTTTTTTGCGATTTTGGCGGCCATTTTGAAAGCATATTTATTGTCAGTGTAATCAAAAATCGAATCGTTATCAATGGGAATTTAACAATTTACTCGGAAAGCATAGCTTTATCAATATAATGCTATAAAAAAAGAGCTGTTTTCACCAAGAACTAATAATAATGATAATTTATATCGCTAATATATACTTGATGATTTGTGCTTAATTGTGTTTTATTGCCATTTATACGGTAATAATTTCAAAAATCTTTTCCGTAATGCGTCCATTTACTTCATGAAATGTTTATCTAAGTCTTAAAACATAAAATTCACAGTATTTAGACCAAAATATGTTAAAAACGAGAAGTATTTGACGTTTCTATTGATTTTTTTGCGATTTTGGCGGCCATTTTGAAAAAAATCTAGCATACGAGATGGCTAATGAGCCACTTTTTAGCACAAGAACACATCTCTGACCTTTTCCAGACTCAATTATCTTTAAAATATGATCTTACAACGCAAAACAAATGTTAGGCTTCTGATATTAGATACCAAGTCAAATTGTCTTTTTTCATGGCGGCCATCTTGAAAACCACCGGAAATGGCGAGTGCATCCCAGGATATCGACTGTTAACATCTTGATTCTTACTCAGGGGGTTCCAATGAACATTTCTATACCACTCTCAGACTGCCCTTAGGGGGGTGCGTGCAGACCCCTCCTGGCCCACGGACTATCATGGAAAAGTGTCTGTAAGCCAAAACTGCTTGACCCATTATAGGATCGACAATAAACCAGATGTTACCTCTACACCATTAAGTGAAATGTATAAATTCAATGATTAATCTAAGAGGGAAGTACAAACAGTCTAGGGATTGTGTGCATGCAAATTGCTGCCATTTGGTTTTAACAATGCCCCTAGAAGAATTTGCGCATATAGAAATAGAAAGGTGACACAACAAAAAAGTGATTTATAATCGGAAAATACCGGTCAACTGATCTCAGATATTTGTGACCTGTCATGCTAATAGGACCCTTCCTTCAAGTACGAAAACTAATTAATAATCCTGGTCAGTTTGCGCAGACTGACACTGAGGCCGAGACAGACTTCTCACTTGACACTGAGGCCGAGACAGACTTCTCACTTTACTATCATTTTTTTATTTTAGATTGTTTTTTCTATTTTATTACACGTATTATTTTTCATTTTCCAAATGCGAAATTTGGTTGACCTCTTCTAAGTCTGATTTGTTTATCAAAATTTCGTTTTATAGACTTCCCACAAGGTACCTTATGCATGACTGGAAAATCCGACTGGTAACTATGAATTTCAGTTACTTTAGTGCAGTACATTGCTCGACTGGCCTATGCGTTTTGACTAGACAAGAATTTGGATTATCTTTCTCTATGAACAACTATATTTTGAAGAGCTGCAGCTATGAAACAATGTGTTCTCCACTTCATTTGCATTCTCCGCACTGACCGGGATGATTAGCCTAGATTGTTGACTTTCTCTATATCTTTGTTTGGTCCTTTCAACTTTGACTGGTCCAGAGTTCAGTCCCCTTGTCAATATCTGGATTAACTAGATAGTGTTCGTGTTTGTACTTTTCTCTGAGTCTTCCGATTACAGTTTCTTTGTCGTCAACAACTGCAGCGCTAAATATAAAAAAAAATTCAGTGTTGAATTTTGACACTTTACAAATACATATTTCATACGAGGTTGGTTAGATTCAAATTTAGAAAGAATCTTTTACAAGCACCTCTAGTTTCCGTTGCAGTATATTAATATAATATTTTTTGTAAGTTGTTAAATTCTGATATCCAAATGCCTATGTCAAAGTCTCATACAGAACACAATAAAAAGGAAGGAAATTGTGTTGTCATACTGCAGACAATAATCTTTAATAATACTTAAAATTCTTAGATAGAGATACTTTAATCAGTAGCAACAAGCAGGCTAAAAGAATTATTTTCTATTTCCAAATTATGTAACATTATGTACAGTTACCCTCTTAATTGATGGTTCACGTTTCTTCTCAGGCTCTTTCTGTATTTTAATTCAACATAAACTCCAGATATTTTGAACATAGGACTGAAACGAAAGAACAGATATGTGATGCAAAGAGGATTGTCATATTCGGCAACATCAATTAATAACGTAAATCGAAATATTACTTCGCATAACGGTGATATGTGCCTTTGCATATAACATGTACGATCAAAATCCCCCTGCAACATTTTTTTTCTCGTTTATCTTAACATTTCTTTGTGACTTTTTCCCCTAAATGATTAATTAGTCTAATTTAATCTGATTTCGTTTTAATTCAATGATAAATGATTTTAAAAAATAAACAAACTTCATCATCTTTTACATACTTTTTTTGTCATCAATTACCTAATATTTCAAATATTTGATGAATCGTGGTAAATATTTTACTGTTTACCGGTATTTAAAGGGGGAATGGCACTTAAAATCATGCAAATTTTCCGAGAACTTCGTACAAAATAAATATGTATTATGAAAATATGGCCTTTAAATTACATCTATGCCAAATCTTAGCTTTCTATCTTGTGTATTGGCTAGGATGTCGACGGATTTAAAACCCCATATATTCCATTATTGTAAATATTATCCCCCCGACAAAAAATCAAGGGGTTTTAAATCCGTCGACATCCTAGCGAATACACAAGGTAGAAAGCTAAGATTTGGCATATATGCAATTTAATGACCATATTTTAATAATATATATTTATTTTTTTGTACGAAGTTCTCGGAAAATTTGCAAGATGTTAAGTGTTATTCCCCCTTTAAAGGCTCCAACAGAAAGCCAATTTTCAATGCAGTTAAACACTTAGTCAAATTTACCTAAATTTAGCTTTCATTAAATTTTGTACATTATCTAGAATGATTCAAGAAAAAAATATAAGAGAAAACATTGAAAAAAACATTTTCTCTTTTTTGTTGAATCCAAGAGTGCAATTTCAATAATAATTATCATTACATCGTTTGCATTATCGTTTTGTCTGGTGAAAAATAATTTTTATAATGTGTTATAAGCAAAGGATTCAACAGCAAAACGATACAAGATTTTACTTTACCTTACAAGCAACTGGAATTCGATTGGATAATGATCGCTGATCCGAACAGCCTGAAAATATGTGAAATAAATTATTAATCCATTACCAGACGACAAAAGTTAAACATTTCTCATATTGTTTTCTAATCAGACATAAAAAAGTAAAATTTCGTTCGCGTTTTGAAAGTGGTTCGACAATATACTTTCCCCTAAGGTCCAAATCAGATATGATTCTATATTTTACATGTCACACTGCGGAAGATATCACTTTAAATGATTATAAATACATCGAGTTTTATTTTTTTCCTCTATTTTTTCTAAGTTTGATATATTTTTTTGGGTCAACTTAAACAAAGAAAAATGTTCGAAGAAAAAATATGGTTTCACTGGCATTCTGAACCTTGTATCAAAAAGATTCACTGCATGATTTTCAACTCTGAAATAAAAACATTGTGACGAAACTCATTTGGTTGAAAGATAAAACATTTTGATGTTTGATTCAAAGTGTTTAATCTGGGAACTTGATCATATTCTATTGACTTTCTTCTTTAAACCACGATGACTGACTTTCAAGTCAGCTCTTAATCCATTACCAAACGGCAAAATTTTAGACTTGTCCAAATTCAAAGGTGTTACAGACGACAATATCGATTGCATGGAATTTTACATTTTTATATGTTTTCGTCTGGAAAACATTGTGGGAAATGAAGAAATTGCTTGTCAAAAGCAATTTCTTCATTTCCCACAATGTTTTCCCAAGCCCTCTTCTTTAGAGGAGTCAAAAAGAGTCACTGTGTGGTAATGGGTTGATGTACAGTCGGCGCCTCTTGTAGCCACAACACTTTGAATGTGACTTGTACCACCCATTTATACATGGGTGAAGGAGAGCACTGCAGGATACCATTTTCTTTCAGAAAATTTCCCATGGCACCGATGGGATTTTAGCCCAGGGCAAGTCGATCCCGAAGCCCGCGCCATACCGCTAGACCGTAGCGCCCCATATCTGATTGGTTGGCGTTTGGTCAATCATATCGCTGATTTTCAACGAAAATTCCGTAACTGCAGCTTAAAGTGACATTTCACATTTATTTCATTTTTTAAAAAGTATGTCTTGATGCAAAGAGTGTTTATTCTGATGCGTAGAAATGCTATCGGTTTTTTGGAGTTCTTATTTATAAGTGAAAAAATGCGCCTTTAAAGTTGAGACAAAAATGACAAATTCTATATAAATCTGAACTGTTGTCCACAACAATTTGTCTAATTTTAGCACAAACATATATATTTCTCGTAAACGGTTCAATATTTTGACTTGAAATTTTCAGAATTTCCATAAGAAAAGATGCTCTTTCAGATAGAATAAAAATAAAATTTATGTAAAAGTAATCGTGAAATGTCACTTTATAACAAGCTGCAGTTACGAGTGTTTCGTTGAAAAGCGACGATATCATTTGTGAATTGTTACCAAATCTTTCGTTATCTCCCCTAAAAGTCTAATGTCTTCATCAAACTTGTATACACGAGCACTGAGTGATACCATGCCTTCCGTCCACTGCTTTCCAGTAAAAATAAACCTGAATAAGGAGTACACGTTGAAAGAATGTGACATCAAAGAAGGTGTGGATTTATAAGTGAATCAGATTCTTTTACTTAATAGGGGTAAGTCTGATAACTCGAAATAGGTGGATCATATTATGAGTGACTAGATTTATTTTGAATATAAAAAGCCTTGAATGTATTGATAGTTTTTTTTTACATAAAACATACCCTACGTATAAATATACAAAACAAATGTAACGATTCTTGTTTAATTTTGCAATCGTTTCAGCAAAATTAATTATCTATTTAATACTTTTAGAACAATAGGCCCAAGCATTTATCTCATCAAATGCAATCTTTCTACAAACAACATTGACAAAGTACAAACAAATTCAAACAGTGCATCATCACGACAACAGTGTATCATTGATGCCTGAAATTTTAATTTTAACTCTACTTGTACCTTGCTAATTTCCGTCTTGAACGATGTCTTTTCCTCGGAGAAATTCTCATTGATACCAAGGAGGACGCCACCAGTTGACATGGTAACATATTAATGTGTCATTAATTTGCGTGGATAGAAATACGCGTGCACGTTTAAATACTATGAGTACATGCGTAAAATACACGTAAATTTTACGCGCAAGAAATATGTATTTCAGCCACTTATTACTTCACGTAATATGCAATATTAACAATATGTAAAGAAACCCTATGCACAACTTCTTGTGAAGCACTTCTGAAGTTTGGATACTCAGACAAGCAAATCTAACACAAATGATCTGGAACCAATATGACTTATATGGTTCATATAGGAGCCCATATGGCACCTTAGACCAGAGAAGATCTTAATCTGCTCAATGGCGCAGTTTGCTCAAGACTTATTTTGTTCTGAGAGAGCAGAAGAGATCTTGAAGAAACTGGCCTGGTTCATGGTGGTTTTACATGAAATAAAGACAGTTTTTCAGTATCCTAAGTTAATTCGTAGTGTGAAAATTTAAAGATCATACCTGTCATACGCACATTCCGTACTTTTCACCGTTGTATCCGCTTGATCACCGATAAACCACTTATATCTGTTACTTTTTCTTAAAGACAGCTTCTTCAACGCAGACTCAGAGACATACGAGCATCCAGCGTTGAGGTCTCCCATGGCAACAGCATTTGGCACGTGCATTGTATTGGTCACGTGATCAAATACGACCTTTAATTGGTTGATTTCATCCACTGCCTGTTCAGGAGCCACGTGGATACCAATGATTACGAACTCGCTTGGCACTAACATGAAAACAGTTGAAAAATTACTTGCATTGCTACCTTTGTTTTGTGTCTTTTTTTCAATTAAAAGAAAACTTTTTGAGTTACGATATTCTTATGGACACGAACAAAAATGTGACAACTTCAATAAATGCTAACAGTGTTTAGTTCTTAGATTTCCCACACCTCTGAACCATATGAAAATATTCAAATAATAGGAAAACATCAGTGACAGGTACATGTAGGTAGGGGAGACCGGGGTTAATTGAGCCACGGGGTTAAACGAACCACTCCAATTTTCTGTCGCATACTTTTCAATCTCACGTCTTCGGTGTAAGTATTCGAGGCGGGAATGTTTTTAGTATTCATCGGTGAAAATTTCGAGAGATTCTGTCTTGTTAGATGGATTTTATGCCCAAAAAACGAAATTTCGACCTTAAAAATGGTTTTTACAATTCATGCATTTCGTCTTCGCACTACAATGCACAGCAAATCTAAGCAGTATTCTTTACATTTTAAAGATATATGATATCTTCAGAATGCAAAATTGAATTCCGTTATTGACATTGTAAGATGGGTTCTTCACAAATGACAAGTATATGACCATGGTGTGTACCGGGGTAAGTTGAACCACCATGAAAATAAGTGCAGATGAAACTCTCCAAATAATTCTGGGCCTTTAAAACTGTCTGTTGTATGTCTAATCGAATTCTCTTGAAAACTGAAATAAATGTTTATTCTTTGAACGAAATATTACGATATTATTGCAGGTAACACCCATTTTCATTATTATGAATGAAATCTGGTGTTTATTTTCCTTTTCGGTGTGAATAATTATCGCAAACATGCCAATTGGTTCAACTTACCCCATGTACTGGTTCAACCTGCCCCGTCAAAGGGGTTAAATGAACCATTTCACCAGCTCTGTTTAAAATGATTTTCTGTGGATTATGGATGTCGAAAATATCTGTCAAAGGTTTAGAAACATACGAGAGATGTTGATCTTTGTCTAAGGACCATCGTAACCATCGTAAAATATCGTCATATCACGATCACTGCCACTGACATATTATAGCAAGACCAGCCTGCACATACGTGCAGTCTGGCCTTACTCTATTCTATCAACTTGTACAATGGATTTACTGACCTGTATGTTTGGACTTGACTTTGACCAAGAAAGGTTCTCTCTGAAAGAGAGATCCCTATATGAACCGTCTGGATTCCTTGTCTCCTTACTATCGTAAAATCATCATACCAGGTATCACGGTCGCTTTTGCTGACATAATAGAGCAAGATCAGCCTGTACAAACGTACAGTCTGACCTTACTCTATTCTACCAGCGTGTACAAATTAAACATGAAAATGGATTTACTGACCTGTATATTTTGACTTGACTTTGATCAAGAAAGATTCCCTCTGAAAAAGGTACCTATATGAACCATGCTGATTTTTTATCATCTCGGGACCATCGTCAAGATTCGTCATATCACGGTCGCTTTCGCTGACATAATAGAACAAGACCAGCCTGCACATACGTGCAGTCTGACCTTATTCTATTCTATCAGCTTGTACAAATTAAACATGAAAATAGATTTTCTGACCTGTATGTTTTGACGTGACTTTGACCAAGAATGGCTCTCTCTGAAAGACATCCCTATACGAACCATCATGACTTTGGTTAAAAAAGGTTCTATAAAAGAGGTCCCTATATGAACCATGCCGATTTTTTTTTTTCATCTCGGGACCATCTTCACATACGTGCAGTCTAACCTTACTCTATTCTTTCAGCTTGTACAAATCAAACATGAAAATGGATTTTCTGGCCAGTATATTTTGACGTGACTTCGATTAAGGATGGTTCTCCCTGAAAGAGATCCCTATACGAACCATCATGACTTTGGTTAAAAAGGGTTCTATAAAAGAGGTCCCTATACGAACCATCATGACTTTGGTTAGAAAAGCTTCTATAAAAGAGGTCCCTATATGAACCATGCTGAAATTTTTCATCTCGGGACCATCGTCAAATATCGTCATATCACAGTCGCTTTGGCTGACATAATAGATCAAGACCAGCCTGCACATACGTGCAGTCTAACCTTACTCTATTCTATCTTTCAGCTTATACAAAATAAACATGAAAATGGATTTTCTGACCTGTATATTTTGAACTGACTTTGATCTGGAAAGGCTCTCTCTGAAAGAGATCCCTATACGAACCATCATGACTTTGACCAAGAAAGGTTCTATAAAAGAGGTCCCTATATGAACCATCCTGATTTTTTTCATCTCCGGATCATCGTTTGCAAATCATTATATCGCAGTCGCTTTCGCTGATACAATAGAGCAAGATCAGCCTGTACAAACGTACAGTCTGATCTTACTCTATTCTATCAGCTTGTACAAAGTCAGTATGAAAATGTTTTACAGACCTGTATATTTTGACCTGACTTTGATCAAGAAAGGTTCTCTCTGAAAGAGGTCCCTATACGAACCAACATAAAGCTTAAGAAATGTTATCTATAAGCGGTCCCTATATGAACCATGCTGATTTTCTCATCTCTGTACAATTGCCAAACATCGTCATATCACGGTCACTGTTACTGACATAATAGAGCAAGACTAGCCTGCACATACGTGCAATCTAACCTTACTCTATTCTTTCCGCTTGTACCAATTTAACATGTAAATGGATTTACAGACCTGTGTATTTTGACCTGACTTTGACCAAGAAAGATTCTCTCTGAAAGAGGTCCCTTTATGAACCATTCTGATTTTTTACATCTCTGGACCATCGTCAAGATTCGTCATATCACGGTCGCTTTCGCTGACATAATAGAGCAAGATCAGCCTTCACATAAGTACAGTCTGACCTTACTCTATTCTATCAGCTTGTACAAAGTCAACATGAAAATGGTTTTACTGACCTGTATATTTTGACGTGACTTTGACCAAGAAAGATTCTCTCTGAAAGAGATCCCTATACGAACCATCATGACTTCGATTAAAAAAGGTTCTATAAAAGAGGTCCCTATATGAACCATGCTCATTTTTATTCATCTCGGGACCATCGTCAAGATTCGTCATATCACTGTCGCTCCCGCTGACATAATAGAGCAAGATGAGCCTGTACATACGTGCATTCTGACCTTACTCTATTCTATCAGCATGTATAAATTCAACATGAAAATGGATTTACAGACCTGTATATTTTGACTTGACTTTGACCAGGAAAGGCTCTCTCTGAAAGAGGTCCCTATACGAACCATCAAGACTTTGATTAACAAAGGTTCTATAAAAGAGGTCCGTATATGAACCATCCTGATTTTTTTTTTCATCTCGGGACCATCGTCAAGATTCGTCATATCACTGTCGCTTTCGCTGACATAATAGAGCAAGACCAGCCTGCACATACGTGCAGTCTGACCTTACTCTATTCTATCAGCTTGAACCAAAGAATTTAAAGACCTGTATACTTTGACTTGACTTTGATCAAGAATGGTTTTCTCTGAAAGAGGTCCCTATATGAACCATGCTGATTTTTTTTTCATCTCGGGACCATCGTCAAGATTCGTCATATCACGGTCGCTTTCGCTAACATAATACAGCAAGACCAGCCTGCACATATAAGCAGTCTGACCTTGCTCTATTCTGTCAGCTTGTACAAATTCAGCATGAAAATGCATTTACATACTTGTATATTTTGACTTGACTTTGACCAAGAAAGGCTCTCTCTGAAAGAGATCCCTATATACGAACCATCATGACTTTGATTAACAAAGGTTCTATAAAATAGGTCCCTATATGAACCATGCTGAAATTTTTCATCTGGGGACCATCGTCAAGATTCGTCATATCACTGTCGCTTTCGCTGACATAATAGAGCAAGAACAGACTGCACATACGTGCAGTCTGACCTTATTCTATTCTGTCAGCTTGTACAAATTCAACATGAAAATGGATTTACAGACCTGTATATTTCTACTTGACTTTGATCAAGAATGATTCTCTCTGAAAGAGGTCCCTATACGAACCATCATGACTTGATTAAGAAAGCTTCTAAAAGAGAGGTCCCTATATGAACCATGCTGATTTTTTCTCATCTCGGGACCATCGTCAAGATTCGTCATATCACGGTCGCTTTCGCTGACATAAAAGAGCAAGATCAGCCTGCACATACGTACAGTCTGATCTTACTCTATTCTATCAGCTGGTACAAATTAAACATGAGAATGGATTTTCTGGCCTGTATATTTTGACGTGACTTCGATTAAGGATGGTTCTCCCTGAAAGAGATCCCTATATTAACCATTGTGACTTTGAAAAAGAAAGGTTCTATTAAAGAGGTCCGTATATGAACCATGCTGATTTTTTTCATCTCGGGACCATCGTCAAGATTCGTCATATCACGGTCGCTTTCACTGACATAACAGAGCAAGACCAGCCTGCACATACGTGCAGTCTGACCTTATTCTATTCTATCAGCTCGTACAAATCAAACATGGAAATGGATTTTCTGACCTGTATATTTTGACGTGACCTTGACCAAAAAAGGCTCTCTCTGAAAGAGATCCCTATACGAACCACCATGACTTTGATTAAGAAAGGTTCTATAAAGGAGGCACATATATGAACCATGCTGATTTTTATTCATCTCGGGACCATCCTCAAGATTCGTCATATCACGGTCGCTTTTGCTGACATGTTAGTGCACGATCATCCTGCACATACGCGCAGTCTGACCTTACTCTATTCTATCAGCTTGAACCAAAGAATTTACAGACCTGTATATTTTGACTCGACTTTGACCAAGAAAGGTTCTCTCTGGAAAAGATCCCTATATGAACCATCTGGATTCTTTATTTCGGGACCATCCTCAAACTCATACGCTTCTGTTATTGTGAGGCCTGGCGAGGGTCTGAAAATCAGGAAATTGATTGATTGATTGATTGATTGATTGATTGATTGATTCATTCATTCATTCATTCATTCATTGACTGTTTTCGAGTGGTTTGGTTATGCCTCGGCGGCCGGAACCATGGTTTCCTGACGATTCTCATACCAGTAGGCCTACTTCCACAACATCCTAACCGAGCCTCAAGCTGCTCGCCCACGTGGGGTAACGATATCAAATTATTGGTGGAAGACAAGTTTGTCTCAAATGATAGGCCCTATTTGCCATCACAAATAGAAAGACAACATCTACAAATGATATGATTTCAACGTTCTTTGTACTCATAAACCTTGCAACGTTCGTTTGATAAAAAAAAAAAAGAATGAAAATAACGTTTTCTATACTCTTGATTTTACACTGTTCTTCTGAACAGAACTTTAAAGGTAGTCCACCCTTAATGAGATTCGCAGGACATCGGAATTTTTCATGCGTCGTCGTTGACATTCGTTACGTATCCGAACCCAATCGGACGATGTCGCAAACATTCGGCGGTTGAACGTTCTGCCGTCGAATGTTTACGATTTCTCCCGAATAATTCCGTTATCGCATGAACTCATTAGGGGCGGACTACCTTGAGTATCCAATAAAAGCGCAGCTAGCCAGGTATAGAAACTAGAACTCCGAAATCGCAAGTCGCGATCTAGCAACCGAGCTAAAAGGAACTGATGTTCTCAGAAAATTGAAGGAACTCGTATATTGATAATTACTGTGCCAAGTTGCTTGATATATAGAGAAATTAACCCATTACCATATAGAAAAATTTTGGACTTCCAATTTGAAAGGTGTCGCAGTCGACAGTTTCAAGTTGCTGAAATTTTAAAGATCTTTACATTTCGGAATAGAAATCATGGCGGAAAATGAAAAAAATACTTGTTAAAATATTCCACAACGTTTTCCCAAGCATTTTGCGCTTTTCTTCGTGGGCGTCAAAAAGAGTCACTGCGTGGGTATGGAATTATTATCAAACAAATGAATAAAGTAATTACCTGTACATATAAGCATATTGTTCCTTGCTATGTGTCCGTCCGAGTCTCCTACTAACTACCATCAAATACTGTTTGTTAGTGGGTTGATTCCTGTGGATACGAAAGAACAATAAATATGGGCGCTATTTGGTTTATAAAATCATTAAACATAACGCATGGTTTATATTCAAACTCAAAGTGCTCAGGAAGTTTCTTGTTAAGAGTAATTTCCTTATTATTCACAATGTTTTCTAACCATTAATGCAAAGATTTTCAAATCGTCGTCAACTTGAAATTGTTGTATGCAACACCTTTCAAGTTGGTACAGTCCAAAAATTTGCTGTCTGGTTATAGGTTAACAGCAAATTTTAGATTGGATCAAATTGAAAGCCGTTACAGACGACAAAATGGATGCTAATAAAGATCAGCTTTGTGTAAGATATGGCATAGAAAATATTTAGGCAAAAGGAGAAAATGCTGAGCATCAGAATTTTCTTTTTTTGCTTCGATCTTTTCCAAATCTTTTTTCATAGGGACGTCAAAAACCAGGTCTTGTTTGAGAAAGGGTTAAACTCACGTCTTTTCACGTCTTTTGAAACGCTGCAAGACAAATTTTTTGGAAAACATTTTTGGAAATTAAAAATTGCTTGTGGAGAGCAATTTACAAACAAATTTCTTTTTGGAAAATGAAGAAATTGATAGTGACGAGCAATTTCTTCATTTCCCACAATGTGTTTCTATACAGAAAGACGAAAAATATGCAAGTTTTTGCACTTGAAATTGTCGTCTGCATCACCTTCCAAATTTGACCTTCTAAAATTGTTTTGTTTTGGAATGGGCTTACAAGAAACTTCAACTCTACTTCACCTGTTTACTTGCTCAAAAAGATTATAAATAGCTGTTTGGCTAGAATCTCTTATTTCTTGAATTAGTAGGAGATCATAGCGACATATTATCTGAAATAACACAAAAATATTGTCGTAATACATTGTCAAATAGTTAATCATTGTTCGTGGACGAGCGCATTAACAAGATTATGATTTGCGTCCTTGATATATTTCCGACCAACATGAGCCAGATCAGCGTATACATACAAACAGTCTAATCTAAGATCCTTGTATAAAATTTGAATTGGGACTGAAAATACTACTTTGTACTATGAACTACCCATTTTCTCTCAATACTTTTCTTGTCATAATGAACACATATTCTATCTTCATTAACATTCATTCTGTCACCTGCAGCACTTAATTACCGAATTAGTTCAGTTCATATAGTCGCTTTTCAACAAAAGCCTCGTAACCGCAACTTCAAGTTACGAGCTTTTTGTTGACATGCAGCGATACTTTAGTTGTTTACCTTTGTCAACACGTCCATAATTGTAGAATTGGCAGCTTTCTTCTGTCCGAATATTTGTATATTAAAGGCTCCGATACGCAGTGTTTCATCTGTCCTGCCTTCAACTCCATAGCATGCCAATAAAGCATAGATGCTTATGAACAAAATAATATGATTTCTGGAATAAAGTTAGAGAGTTGTATATTGCTGTCTATGCTGCCTTCCACAACAAGGCATACCGCTAACACGTCTACTAGATGTTTATTGACAAAATCATATGGTGTTTTGAAATAAGGTTAAAATAATTGTAATAAACCAAGTTTTGCTGTCGAAATTAAACAGCTCATTAATAAACCATCGCCTGTGCTGCCTTCCACACAATAGCATGCCACTAGCATGCACATGCTTGCGGACAAATTCAGTAAAGGTTTCTGGAATAAGGTTAACCCATCACTACACTTTGATACATGTTGACGCCGCTTTAAGGAAACATGTTAAAAACATTGTGGAAAATGAAGAAATTGATTGTAACAAGCAATTTCTTCATTTCCCACGATGTCTTCTTCTCAGAAACACTAAAACATGTTTCAGTTCATTAATCGAATTGTCATCTGCAATGTCTATGAAAGCCGCGGCCATGGCGCAGTTGGTAGCGCATCTGCCTCTCATTCGAGAGGTCCCGGGTTCGATACCCGGCCGCGGCAAATACCCTTACTGACAAAAATGTTACCCATCAATGGTTTGATATCGTGAACCTATGTGGGGGAGCAGCTGGAGGCTCGGTAAGGGTGTTGTGGTAGTACTGTTATGAGAAACGACAGGAATCCACGGTTAGGTGCACCAGCCGCCGCGCTATGACCTTAGTAGTTGAAAACGGCGTAAAAACCCAATAAAACGAAAAGCAACGTCTATGAATTTTTGAAAAGTTTAAAAATTCGCCGTCTGGTAATGGGTTGAAAAATCCTGGATCCGTCCTTGTATAGCTGCATTCGAATTGGAACGGTCCAACATTCTAGGCAAAGGTTAACCCCTTCCCAAACAAGACCTGATTTTGACGTCCCTCATAGAAAAGGCTTGGGAAAACATTGAAACAAAAGTAGAAACTGCTGATAACCAGCAGTCTCTCCTTTTGTCTCAATATTTTCTGTGTCATGTTGTACACAAATCCCTTCCTTTTTAATATCAATTTTGTCCTCTAAAGCAGCTTTTAGATAGGACTGCCCTAAAATTTTGTTGTTTGGGAAAGGGTTAAACGACACAAACAAATGAAAAGGATCAAGTCTATGGTGTTTTGAATACCAACATCTTGTTGTCATGACAGATAAGTGTGATCAATTTCAAACCTAACCCTTTCTCAAACGGAAAAAAATATATCGTTCCTATTTTAAAGCTGCCGTCGACAACAAACTAGGCAATGGTAAAGTTTGGACCTGTGTACAATAGATATGACATATGGAATATTGAGGCAAAAGAAGAAAATGCTGATTATCAGCATTTTCTTCTTTTGTCTCAATTTTTTTCTTGATTTGTCTGCCAGGAACGTGAAAATAATTTCTTGTTTGTGAAAAAGTTCATTTCAAATCAATCTCAATGAACAAGATGCATGCGTTTTCCATCGTTTTTCCCACTTTCAAACTTTTTATCTCCTTCAAATGACAGTTTTAATTTAATTTTCATAATTTACTTTCATTATATCATTCAATTATAATTTGAGAAAACATATCATTCTGGTTTACATTAAAAGGCGCTGTCGACAAATAACTGGTTGATACACGTAATACAACCTTTGCATATGATGTGAAAGGACTTACTGAAAAGCAGAATCTTTATTTTTCTTTAAGTTTTTCTCCAAGTTATTTCTGTCGGTTAGTCATTAGCAGGGTTTGGGATATCTGGTTCTATGCTAGGGACTAGCTGATCTGCTCAAGGCCGCTATCAAGGAAAAGTGGTCACTCTAACAAAGGTGTCTAAATTTGCCTTTTTAACTATAAAATAATTCAACGTTTTCAGAGCTCCAAACATTAAACTGTATATTGTTTTATTCTAGCACAATTATTTCTTATTCTTTTGAGTCGTTAAAACCATACATGTAATTCATTTTAAGATGCATCTTCGCAAGCCAAGGGTGAAAAACGTCGTTTCTTTATACACAAACTGATTACAAACGTAAGTGGGTTCAACCTTGGGTAGCGAAGATATTGAAGATGCGGAACGACGACGTTACATTACGTACATTGGCGGCTGAGCATTGCTGCGTCAGGCTACATGTAACGTCGAAATGGCGAGTATACGTATATAGATACATACAATGAGTAAACGCGCATTCATCAAAAGTGTTTCAAAATAGTACAAAAAATAACAAAACACGTACCTTTCCATCTTCAATGTGTAAAAACCTGTATTTTCTAGTTATAAGTATAACAAATAACAGAAAGGTTACAAAACAACATAGGTGTAAATGCATTACAACCCTTACATATCAATGCTTTTAAACGAAAACCACGTAACTGCAGCTTGTTTTAAGCTGCAGTTACGAGTTATTTGTTGAAAAGCGACGATACAAAAATGTGTCATTTGGACACTTGCCTCATTAAACCCTTTCCAAACCAAGACCTTGTGACGTGTCGAATAAAAATGACTTTAGAAAAAATTGGGGTAAGAGAAGAAAATGTTGATAACATTCTCCCCTTTCCTCTCAATGTTTTTGTGCTGTTTTGTCGAATGCAGGAACATTTAAAGTGCACCACCCTACAATTTTGCCGTTTAGGAAAGAGTTAATTACACGTTTCCATATGCAAGACACAGCAAGAGCTGTTATTGTTCTAGTTTGAAAGATAGTAAGTTTTTGCAAAATGTATAAGTCCCGATAAAAAAAAGAAAACATTCGGACAGCTGAGAAAATGATGATAATCAACATCTCCTTTTGCCACAATATTTTCTGTGCTGTATTGTAAACGAATCATATCTTTCTCAGCATTAATATTGCTGTAATAATTGCAGAAGCCTTTAATTCATAACAGTCAAAAAACTGCTGAAAGATTCGGACTGTCAAATTTGAAAGCTGCTTTAAACATCAAAATGAATGTTGAAAAAGAAAGGACGTGTGTACAATATAGCACAAGAAAATATTGCGGAAAAAGGAGAAACTGCTGGTCATCAGCAGTTTCTTAATTTTGTCACAATGTTTTCCAATGCCATTTCTGCAAAGGACGTCAAAACAAGGTCTTGTTTGGGAAAGGTTTAAGGGTTAGAAACGTTTCTTTTCAAATTCCACTTTAGAATTTTTCAAAATAAGTTTGACTTTTTCCGCATTGTCAACGTCGGCATAAATAGATATAATCGTCTTTTGTCTACAAATATATTTCCTTTTCTGTCGCACAACTTCAATTGGCTTCGAGTTCAGATTTCCATCCAAGATTGAAAATAGAGCTTTAATAAGATCATCTTGATTCGTTTTGCGAATGTTTCCAACAACGTTATTGTTTTCGTCCACAACGTCAAGTTTTCTTCCGTTTTCATCCGTTGATCTGGAATGCAAGTAACGTGAAATTTTTTATTGCGTATAGAGAATTCTTTTCCAAACAGTAAACATTATATTTTTGTGTTTGAAAAAATGCCCATGACGCTATGTCAGTATAGCACAGAAAACAACAATTGTCCGCAAACAACGTAGATGGCCTAGACTTAGATAGCTGTCTAAAAATGTAGATAGCTGTCTAAAACGTAGATAGCTTGTCTAAAAAACGTAGATAGCTTGTCTAAAAAACGTAGATATCTTATCTAAAAAACGTAGATATCTTGCCTAAAAACGTAGATATCTTGTCTAAAAAACGTAGATAGCTTGTCTAAAAAACGTAGATAGCTTGTCTAAAAAACGTAGATAGCTTGTCTAAAAAACGTAGATAGCTTGTCTAAAAGACGTAGATAGCTTGTCTAAAAACGTAGATAGCTGTCTAAAAACGTAGATAGCTGTCTAAAAACGTAGATAGCTTGTCTAAAAACGGAGATAGCTTGTCTAAAAAACGTAGATAGCTTGTCTAAAAACGTAGACATCTTGTCCAAAAACGTAGAAAGCTTGTCTAAAAAACGTAGATAGCTTGTCTAAAAACGTAAATATTTTGTCTAAAAAACGTAGATAGCTTGTCTAAAAACGGAGATAGCTTGTCTAAAAAACGTAGATAGCTTGTCTAAAAACGTAGACATCTTGTCCAAAAACGTAGATAGCTTGTCTAAAAACGTAGATAGCTTGTCTAAAAATGTATATATTTTGTCTAAAGACGTAGATAGCTTGTCTAAAAAACGTAGATAGCTGTCTAAAAACGTAGACTGCTTGTCTAAAAAACGTAGATAGCTTGTCTAAAAACGTATATATATTGTCTAAAAACGTAGATATCTTGTCTAAAAACGTATATATCTTGTCAAAAAAGCGTAGATAGCTTGTCTAAAAGCGTATATATCTTGTCTAAAAAAAGTAGATAGCTTGTCTAAAAAACGTAGATAGCTGTCTAAAAACGTAGATATCTTGTCTAAAAAACGTAGATAGCTTGTTTAAAAACGTATATATCTTGTCTAAAAAACGTAGACAGCTTGTCTAAAAAAAAGTAAAACTCCAATGTCATGACGTCAAATGTTATCGTCCTATATCACGGTGGTTAATCACGTGACTGAGAATTTCAGAAAATCTTCAATAATTTTGTTAATACGGGACCAGTTAGGATTCAGTTTGAAGCAAAGGTGGGAAAATGCCAGGAATTAGCTGTGCGTGCTGGATTTTTGGAAGATCAGCTGATAAAAAAGTTATTGAAGATCAACCAAAATTTTGGTTGCCCACATAGGTTACGATATCAAACCATTGGTGGGACAATTTTGTATGTAAGGATATCGCTACTTTTCATCGAAAACCTCGTAACTGCAGCTTAAGACAAGCTGCAGATACGAGGTTTTCGATTAAAAACGGCGATATCTGCCGCGATGACCGATCTTGAACCCATGACCCAGCCAGCGTGTTACCACCAGATTATCACGGTGCATTATCACGGTGGATAGTTACGTAACACAAAATTTCAGAAAATCATTAATATATTTGTTAATACTTGATCAATTTGAATTAGGTCTAAAGCAGAGAAAGTGGGTAAATGCCAGGAGTAATCTGGACGTGGTGAATATTTGAAAAATCAACTTATGAAAAAATATTGAAGATCAACCAAAATTTTGGTTGATCCTCAATAACTTTTTATGTGCTTTCTTTTTTAAAAATCCATCACGTCCATCTTATGCGTGAGGTCTGTCGTCTACCTTCTCTGCTTCAAACCGAATTCAAATTGAACAAGTATTAAGACGTCGCGCAAGGTATTGCGGCACTAAAATGTAACGTCAAACTAGCGAACATCAATTGCGTAACAATAAGTTTTTGCGTAGACGGTTGTGTTGTGCTTTTAATGTTTACTCTCTATTCAATCTAAACTGAGTCATAAAGACAGTGCCACGTTTTAAGAAATACTCCACTGTTTCCATCTTTTGTCTTTTTATAGCTTTTCCGCCACTTTAATTCGTTCCTTTTTCACCTTAAAATGCGCACAATTAGATAATTTCAGGATTACGTCAAATAAATAAAGCATACGTTTATACATTTTCTGTCCACAAGAAAGAAATTGAATTTCTCTTATACGTTTCGTTATTTTGCGTCGAAATTTTGATATGATCAACAAGAAAAAAATGGTATTTCCACATTGAAATTAAACGCTTGTATGAATAAGAAACCTTATATTTTTTAAAGTCTAAATGGTAAAAACGTAGAGTTTTCAACGCCACGAAACAATTTCTGTCCACACGCATTTTATATATTAATTGATTCGTTTATTATGCTAACTGATTTTCTTCCATATATTATAGAAATAGAGAAAAATGGTATTTTTTATATCAAGTTTGGTTGCACTAGAGTCATAAATTAACAAAATATTCAACAAAATTGTCATTTTTTCTGCGACGTAATTCTAATTGTTACACTTCGATTTTTGGTAAATAAACTGGGCTAATTTGCGTAATCGACGTAGAAATTTTATTTCCGATCGGTAAAACATCCTACAACATTTCCACTGTCACAAAATATATTTTTCCATGTGTTTGACGTTACTTAATCGCAGAATTGCTAATAAATATCCGTTACTCTTGAACATTTATGTTACATGTTACACACGTTTTTTCGCCGAATTTTCGAACAAAAATTCTTTCTAGCAAATTTATACAAAATAAGAACTCGAAATGAGTATGACATTGAAAAATATCAAGGCTTTACGCTTATTTTGATATATAACAAAGTTGAGAGAACGAAAACGATTCCTACAATGTTCAGTTATGAATCGCGGAGGGTAGCGTTTTTTGAAAAGTGACGCAATACCGTGCGCGACGTCTAACAAAAATATTGAAGATTTTCTAAAATTGTTTAGTCACGTAATTATCCACCGTAATCACGTGCATCATACTTACTCAGTGATTGTGTAAACCTGATTTTCTACAAGACTAGTGCACGGTACAGCAAGTTCTACATACACTTCTTTTATACTGATCTTAGGACTGATCTTAGGACTGCTGTTAGGGCTGAAAAATGATAATGTATTTAAGGTAGTGCGTCCATTTAGAGAATCATGCGACGTTCGGAATTTTTCGTGCAACGTCCAAGGTTACGTATTGAACCTATAAGGACGATGTCGTAAACTTTCGGCGGTGGATACTTTATTCGGCGGTGGAAAGTACCGCCGCCGAATGTTTAAGATGTCTCCCGAATAATTCAGACATCACGTGATTCTCATTAGGGGTGGACTACATTTATGTTTATGACCTATAGCTTTTTCCTTACGAGGGTTTTTTTTTTTTTTTTTTTTTTTTTTTTTTTTTTTTAAATAACGAGGATATTTTTCTTTATTGTCAAACCTTTCCATAGACAGGACATCATTTCTGACTCCCCTACAAAATATTTACTTAATAATCATCGATTTAAAAGAAAATCAGCTGAAATTCGGCATATCATATTAAATAATCAAGACATTTTGGGAAAAGAAAAAAATCATTTGACAAGAAGCAAACATTTATCCATGAGGCTTATAGACAATGGCATTATGTAATATAAGTTTTGTTCGTATAAAAAAAAGTTATACCTCACATAAAGTTCGAACTCTATAGGATAATGGTCACTCACTTGAATTGCCTGGAATAAAAACATTAAACTCTAGTTTAAAGCATGATAACGGTTGATCTAAATATAAATTCCCAATTGGAAAACTGTTTTATTCCTTTCACCTAAAGCTAGCCGTGTTAATTTATTTAAGTGAGATTCCATTATCTTACTCTGTCTTCAAATTTTCACATTAAAATGCGGGCATGCTGGTTTTGTTGTCTACAGACAGATCTTTGACGGTATCATTCAAGAAAAAAAAACAAACTTATATTAGAATAAACGTGCATGATATTTTGGCTATTTTTTATTTTAAATTGAAACTTTCGAAATCGAATTTTTGAAGAAAAAATAGACTGTTCCTATTCGAAATGTGTTTTTAAAAGAATCTTTCCATTTTGGGTTAGAAAACATTATAGAAAATGAAGAAATTGCTTGTCAAAATGTTTTTCCGAGCTCTATCTTGTGAAGGAATCAAAAGTTGTCAACGTGTATTAATGGGTTAAAAACTCGCCAGTTCGGGCGACAAAGTATTCATTACTGCGGGATCTTTGTCATACTCATAAACGACGACACTGCCCGGCTTTATCCCCGAAAATGTTATTTAGGTAGTCCAGCCCTAATTTAATTTAGCCTACTCGACGTTGGAATATTTCGTGCAACGTCGTAAATACACTCGTTACGTATCCGAACCTATTCGAACGACGCTGTAAACATTCGGCGGTGGAAGGTTCCATCGCCGAATGTTTACGGTGTCGCCCGAATTTTTTCGACGTCACGTGTATTTTTAGGGATGGACTACCTTAACCCCCATTCAATTGGTTACTCACCAGTTCGGGTGACATATTATGCATTATAGCGGGATCTTTATCATACTCATAAACAACGACACTGCCCGGCTTTATTCCCTCAGTCCAAGAGGTAGCAGTGAATATAAACCTAAATGATTATATTAGACAGGATTTGGGAAAAGGTCCCTTAACCCTTTCACAAACGACAAAATTTTAGGGTGATCCACTTCGAAAACTGTAAAAAAGACAAACTGGATGTTATTAAAGATATGATTTGTGTCAATGTTTGACACATGTTTGGCACAGAAAATATTGAGACAGAAGGAGAAACTGCTGGTTATCAGCAGTTCCTTTTTGTTTCAATGTTTTCCCAAGCCATTTCTGTTAGGGACGTCAAAACCAGGTCTTGTTTGGGAAAGGGTTAAGGCTTTTGAGGACAACATGGTTCCTGATCAGCCTGCGTGTACACGCAGTCTGATCAGCAACCATGTTGTTCTCTAACAGCTTTTTTATGGTCTTTAGTATCCATGTGAGAGTAATATGGACCCAGATCAGATTGCACGCAGGCACAAGCTGATCTTGAAACATGGATGTCTCAAATGCTATAAGGGACGTTATTCCAGATCCCGGATCAAATGGATAACACACGAACAACGACTCCGCGGTGTATAGTCAGGACAAAATTCTGAAAAAGTCGCTTAGTTTTTAAGGTATAGGCATTTTGTGAAGAAAAGGGTTTGAGATCGGTTCTAGGGGTATTTGAGTATGCTGAGTCGGAAAAACAATGTTGCCAAGCTGAAAAATGGCTCCTTCATCATCTAATTTGCATATTTTCAAAATGGCCGCCAAAACCTCAACTATGCAATAGTAATGTTGTTGTTTATCATTTTTTCTACATCTTTTGTCCTAAATATAGCAAATTTCTTGATAACAGACTAAAACTAAATATTTTTTAAAGTAATTCAGAAAACAAATTAGAATAGTTTTTGAAAATTACCGTATAAATGGCAATAAACCCCTGTTGAAACATTAACCTTAATATAAATTTTATTTCCCCCGTGTCAAATGCAGTAAAATTCAAAGTACTTTTTTGAAAATGTTATGCATTAAAGACAGATATGATAAAGAAAACAAATTTGAGCACAGGCCGTTTCACCATATACACTACTCAAAACTTATAAGTACTCCGACTATATTATAGAGCATAATTCCGGACTGTCATAACATATCTTAACCAAATTTGAAATATCTTCGCTTTAACCATATGGCCACCATATATTGAATTTTCATCAACTTCACAACAAGATGAATTGAACAAGAAGCCGCTAACGGAGACCACTGTTGGTAGTAAAAATCACAAAGTCAATAACTTGTGTGTTCCTTGTTTGCTCAAACAATAGCATGACATCAGGAACGCATAGACATTTTGTAATTCCTGACAGATGCTGTAGGGATATCTTTTTAATATTTTAGAAGTCGATGTAAGATTATCTACGCTTGCTAAGCATGTGGCAGATCATCATTATACTGGACAGTAAATCGTTAGTCTGTAAAACACTTTTTTCACAATCAGCAAATTTAATACACCCTTGCCAACTGAACATTAACATGTTAATTGTGAGGTCATGGTTTTTGCGTTTTGTGCATAGACATGATAGGCTAAATTGAGCCATTATCGGATAGTTCGGACACTGAATGGTCTCCCTTGAAGGCATAATGTATCCCTTTCTGTGACAGCCACTGAACGCTCCAGTTCACGTGGACGAGGCAGAACAATGTTATGGTCCTAATTCCAGCTTGATTTCCTATCACGTGGTTGTCTTGGTCGGTTGGCAGCACTTCCGGTTTGTCTGTTCTCGGCCACAAGTTGGTTGATAGCATTTGCATGTACATTTATGATACGGGTTGCATTTCTTTTGAAAAATGTTACGAATGTAACAAGAATGTTGATGTTTGACAGTAATGAACGATATTTTGTATTTAATTGGTAAAGAACGACTGGAAATGTGGGTATGAGAATATTACCTACGTTTGAGTCGCACCACCTTGTAAAACACCAATTGTTATGGGTTGTTGTTGTAGAGATTTCCAACGCATTTTATGTTTTTATGTTTGACACGTCAACCCATAAAAGAATAAATGGTAAATTAAACATGTGGGATTCGTGTATGAAACGCAGGGGGAATATTTCAAATTTCTATAGTTGACCGGAAGTTATCATTTTGCACAATAATTTTGCAAAATGAAAATGATATCGGTCAAGTAATTAAGTTAGGGAATAATCAAAAATATCGACTTCTGATATTCCTTTACCGGAGAACATTTTGCACATAATAGAAAACGGAGTACTTATAAGTTTGGTTAAGTATATTAATTCTTTTGGTATTCCTCAAAAATGCCAATTTAAAAACCATGTAAATAATTGTTCAAATAATTTTTCCAAAATAATGTAAAAATCCTATCCACTATATTGAAATCATGATTTGATTTAACTTGTTGCCAAGATATCCACAATAAATTCTTAGAAATATAAATCAATGTCCAAAAAATTTGGAAAATGGTTTACCGTATTCATTCTAATAAAGGATAGTGTAGTGTGGGGACTTCCATTTTGTGGAAAATTCCATTTTTTGCACTTTTGTATACACCCATGATCCAAAACTGCCGAAGATAAAGTTTCTAAGATCGTTTTAATTTACATTTTGATATCCTTAAAAATCAAATTGTGTATAATTATTTAAAATTGCATGAACACATACTAAACAGGTAACCGTCTTAGGCACGGGACAATATTAAAAAGTACAATTATCTTAGATTTCAAAATTTTGTTAGATTGCAAAATTAGTTGAGTGTGGCAAACTTAATTTACTATGGTCATGTCAAACTTCAATTTTCCAGAAGAAACATTACTTGTTCATTTTGACACTATTTCAAAGAGCCAACTTATATAGATCTAGATACGATACAGAGAATACTAGAACCTAAAAACTGGATATAGTGACTGATATACTATATAATACAGATTTTCTAGTCAACAAATACACGTTACATATGCTTTAATGATTGAATAGGGTTAAATTGTCAGTAACATTACAGTGACTGATGCACATATTCATCATGTTCCTGACATGTTTCGAACAAGTACAGCATCCAATCAAAGTCAATAGCTGCTTATCACATGTACATGTAGATTACATGTAAGCGATTCACCATTTGGTTACACGTCAAAAGGATTTTGACACCCAGGGGTTCGAACCCACAAGCCCTCAAGCCCTGGATACATAGTCTCTGTTGTTATTTATTGAACTATTGCATCTTTATCCGAAACTGTTAGAACTGTAACATCTATTCAATAATAATAGGTAAAGTATTGACAGATTCATTGAAAGTCCCTATCGTTGGATGTGCACTGCCGAAGAAAAGACATGTAGCATTTGTATGAAAAACTCCCTTTTTGAGCTGTGCTCATGACAATTGCCATATCATTTGTCATGAATTGTCATAAATATAAAATATGGATTTCTTGGTGTATACCCAATGCGTTCAAAGATGGCACAAGTTTAGAATGAAGGTTCAAACATGGACGCCCACACCAGGACATTAATAAAAAAAATGCCTAGGCAGACGCATTGGCATCTTCAATGGTCAATATTTCTTCACACAAGGCGACCTTAACTGAAAGCCAAGTAAGAAGGAAATGATTATGATAAGAAAAGTGTTTTTTGCCTGATACTGCACAGAGACATTAATAGCTTCATTATTATTGACATGAAGGAATCAAATTCTGATATTTCAAATTTCGCTTTGTCATATCATTATGTTTGAAGAATACAATCTGAAGCTTATGTCTAAGTATTAACCCATAATCTGCAGATGTTCACATTAATTTAATCGATCCTCGTGTAAGAATAATCTCAAAAAGGAACACTAAAGTCTCAATATCCAGCTCCATTTGTTATGAAAGTTAATTGTCTTTGTATGAGTACAAAATCAGATTTGTTACATGGAAAGAAATATTGTAATAAATTTTTTTAAACGAGTGTTAGGTATATTTCATATGATAAATTATGTTGTTGTACCGAATACAAATATTCTGTTCAATGTCTTTGATAATGCTGAACTTCATTGCTGACCCAAGATTTGCCAAATGTCATTTAAATGTAGTCGGTTTTAAGATGCGTTTTTTTAATTCTAACAAATACACTAACCAACTTATCTACATGTATCAAAAATGTTGTGTTTGTTTACAACGCCTACGTGACTTCTGATAATTTTAATACTTCTTGAGATCAGTGTAGTCGTCATTTTTTCATGCATGTTTTAGATAACTTCGACATTCTAAGAGGGGCCATGCTAGTATGTCAAACATAAAAGCAGGTAAAATATATTTTCAAGAAATATCATATGGATTGGTCAACCTGTATAGGTAAATACTTACTGTATCATGAAAATTCGCATTGAATTAATATAATCCTTCTATATGAAGTTTGTATCTAACTTTACCTACCACATTGTTAGTTTCTCATTTAATTTATAGGAAAGTAATCTTTGATGAAACTCTTGGTACCAAGGACATAATCCTTTTTCTGCCCAGAAAATACAATGTGCATATCACTTAATAAACTCTGATTGTCCCCATGTTGTTCCGATGCCAGAAATACCTAGCATGGAATCTTAAAGAAGACAGGGAAATGTCTAATCGCCAGCGAGAACATAAATTTTGTACAGGATCGTAATTTGCGCTAGCACTTAACGTGTGATTATACAAAGGCAGCAATCTTATATTTGAAACTTGGACATATTAACATTCTTTGGCATGCAACTCAATTTAAAATCCGTATATGGGATGTGTTATCGGTTTTATTGGAATAAGTACGGTGCTAAGCTCTTATGACATTTTCTGTTTTCAAATCAATTCTGGAATAGATGAATTGAGATGATATTTTCCATAATGCAAGAGGGATTACGAAGCTCATTCCAATCTAGTCACAAGTACCAAAGACGTGTTGAAATATTCAACTTAACTTTATTTTGAAAATTACCTAAATTATTTCATGTAGGCTAAATCTTTAAAAAAGCTTTTTTTTTTTTTTTTTTTTTTTTTGGTAAATCAAAATGTATATGTAAATGTCTAAAATTGATATTGTTGATAACAGTTGTGTGTTTTAACGGCGATTTAAGAAAATGATAAAACATGATTAAAAGAATTCAATGTGAATGGGATATTTTGTATGTTTAAAAGGGTTTTATTGTCAGTAATACGGTAAAAGATTATTGAAAATAGTATCAACTTGGTTCTATTTACCTTTGAAATTATTTACTCATTAGTTTTAAGCAATTAATAGCAAAGTTTCTCAACAATTTGGTTAAGATTATGCCAAAAACTTGAAACTTGAGAGTGATATTCTGTATGTTTCAAAAGGTTTTATTGTCAGCAATACGGTAAAGGTTTATTAAAAAGAGTGTCAACATGGTTCTATTTACCTTTGCAATTAATTACTCATTAGTTTTAAACAATTTTATAGCAAAATACTTAGTATCTCAATAAATTGGTTAAGATTATGCCAACAACTTTGATACTATACGGCGGATTTCGTGTTTTTGTCGGCCATTTTGAAAATATGCAAATTAGATGGCGAAGGAGCCAGTTTTTGTTTCTCATTTACATCGTAAACCATTTAGTTTTAGTCCGTTAACATGAAAATTGCGATATTTAGAACAAAACATGTCGAAAAAATGTTATATAACAACATTATTATTGCATAATTGAGGTTTTGGCGGCCATTTTGAAAATATGCAAATTAGATGATGAAGAAGCCATTTTTCAGCTTGGCAACATTGTTTTTCGGATTCAGCATGCCAAAATACCCTTAGAACCGATCTCAAACCCTTTTCTTCACAAAATGCCTTTAGGTGATAACTTTTCTAAATTCGTGCCCTGACTAGTAGATCTCACTGGTGGTGAACTCGGCCAAAGCAGAGGACGTTTTTCGCTACAACAAGGTACAGACATTTTGCATTTAAACGCGAGTTTAAAGATCTGATTGGATAGTAGTTTTTCTGATAACGATGAAATTGTTCTATAAATAGACCGGCTTTACCGATATGTATTGGCAAACCGTCTGTGTTGTTATAAAATCTCGTAACTACGGCTTTATCGAAGCCGTAATTACGATATTTTATAACAACACAAACGGAATACTATAATCGCGAAAAAACGTCCCACGCTTTGGCCCAGTTCACCACCAGTAGATTTAAAGGGGGAATGGCACTTAAAATCATGCAAATATTCCGAGAACTTCGTACAGAATAAATAATTATGTATTATGAAAATATGGCCTTTAAATTGCATCTATGCCAAATCTTAGCTTTCTATCTTGTGTATTGGCTAGGATGTCGACGGATTTAAAACCCCATATATACATAATGTTCCATTATTGTAAATATTATCCCCGGGACAACAAATCATGGGGTTTTAAATCCGTCGACATCTAAGCCAATACACAAGGTAGAAAGCTAAGATTTGGAATATATGCAATTTAAAGACCATATTTTTAATAATATATATTTATTTTTTGTACGAAGTTCTCGGAAAATTTGCAAGATGTTAAATGTTATTCTGCCTTTAAGAGTAGTGAAAATAAATATAACAAGAGATGTTTGTAAAACATATATGCCCCCTCAAGGGCCTACATTTGATGTAGGTCAAAGTCCAAGGTCAAGTTAACAAGGTCCAAGGTCATGGTCAAATATTAAAGGTCTTGGTAGGAGGTGTCCATGTGTGAAATATCAAGGCTGTATATGTAATAGGTCATGAGATATATGCCCGGTTTAATTTTTTTAAAGTAGGTCAAACTCAAAGGTCAAGGTCACACGGTCCAAGGTCATGGTCAATTGTGAAATGTCTTGGTAGGAGGTGTCCATGTGTGAAATATCAAGGCTGTATGTGTAATAGGTCACGAGATATATGCCCAGTTTAATTTTTTAAAGTAGGTCAACTCCAAGGTCAAGGTCACAAGGTCCAAGGTCAAGGTCAAATGTGAACGATGTTGATATGAGGTATCTTTGTGTGAGATAACAAGGCTGTATGTGTAAAAAGACATGATATATAAGCAATTTTAAGAATTAAGTGTAAAATCAACAAAGGGCAATAACTCCAAGAATTTCATCGGCAAGGTTATGGTTCTTGTGCACTGCACCTCTCCATAATGAAATCTATCCGCCTGTAAAGTTTCATGATTCTACCTTACATACTTTTTGAGTTGTGCTCCAGACAAGAATCAAGTTATAAAATCAACAAAGGGCAATAACTCCTAAAACTTGATCGCCAGAGTTACGGTTCTTGTGCACTGCACCTCTCCATAATGAGATCTATCCACCTGTAAACACTGTGTTGTAAGCTGTCCGTTAGATTTGTGTAGTTTGTACGGAAGTTTTGAGTGGTCAATCAAAGATGGCGTCCGTGGAAAATCGTGAGAGGTAGGTGTCCTAGTTTTTCGTCGATAATTTCATTAAATGGCCGTATCTTGTCTTGATACTGATGCCATCGTACAGGAGAAATGTATACCTATTCACGGTGCTATATAGCCAAGTACCAGTGCTGTCCTATCGCATTTGGTCGTAGTGCAAACACAGCCCGAAACGGAAAACTTTTTTCGAAGCGAGAATGTCGCCCTTTAAAGGGTGATTACATAGTAAACAGCGAACTAGGGAACAAACTATAGCTCTAACCTGGATGTTTTTAACATGTTCTTTTCTATGGTTACCGTTATTTTACACAAAAATGTCCAGAACGACCACAAACGCTGTGTTTACTAAATGGCCAAACAACGGTATAGTCACAGTGAAAATATGCAGACACAACGGTGCAGTTTCTGTGTTATCTGTACGGTGTAGTTATTATTTTCACAAAAAAATTGTGAACGGTGCAGACTTTGAATGTTGTATAGTGAGAACTAGCTATAACAGCTAGCAGATCATCTGCACATCTGATTTATCTCCCTCAAATACGTTGGTCTTAGAAAACTAAATTCTCACCCTTGATGAAAACGCCGCCATCCTCAAAGTAAACGAAACAAAAGTTAAGGAAATATGCCGTTTCCTCTTTTCTTCATTCACCTAAGCCTAAAACAGTTCAATGTTTGTTTAATTTAATTTCCGGAAGACTTTTTTGTTATTTGTTATTTAATTAACATCTGACGGACATGATAATCACAAGGAATACCATCACAAAATATTAAACAAGACATGCGGTAAACGTCATTTTAGAGCAATGTTTACTGACTTACCCTAAGATGTGGGTACAATGGCCAGTCTCTTGTTCATCCGTTCATTTGACATAGATTCAAAATTTCGGCTCTGACTTTGAAATTTTCTTTGTAACTGTTTTCATTTGTTATTACAATCAATTCTTGTAATTAATGAAATGATTTCAACTCCTGGAGTATGATAATCATTGATCGACATGTATCTTGTTTTCAAATATACCCCTCATTGAAAATTCCAATTTTACCCAAAATAAAGGATTTCATCAACAAAACATAAATTATAAATTACAAAACATAAATTATAAATTTGTTTCATAAACATTTCGGCCTTTTTTCGTCTTGTTCGACTTAAAGTGATCAAGCCTTGAAAATAGAATTACGGAACTGCAAAATTTATTTTGGTATTTTCAGACGTAATTAACCTCTTCGTCAGGACCGACGATTTTCTGACCAAGATTTTCGGGCCCTCTCATGAAATATAACCATTTGCCATGAAAAAGACAATATCCTATTCGCCAAAACCGTTTGACTATTGGAGTAAAACGCATTGAAGAAGTACTTCCAAGAGAGTAGAACTTACACACATCCATAAATAAATGAAATGCAATGTTTTCCACCGGGAACCGACCTTCCTTGACCATCTTATGAAATGATAACCAATTACCAAGTTGATCAACGCTTCTCAATGACTTGTCTTGAATTTTTTCATGTTTCTTGGGGAAATAGAAGGGTCCCCATCCGTATCATCTGTTTCAGCACGTCCAATGGAAATATCAGGAACTAAGGTCGGAGTTTTTTGAACGACTTTATGAGGTATTGAACTTTGTAATTTTTTATGTACATGACCCATGCATTCAAAATCGGAGATATCGTCGATAGAAAGATTGTTAACTCCAAAATTCTGATTTTCTACGTTGATGAGGTATATCTTGTGTACTAGTATTCTATGCTCGCAAATGGGGATGATGTCTTGGTCTGAATTCTTGATAATATCCGGAATTATACTAAAGTTCAGAGTTTTCGAACCTTTTTGGTCTGTCTGATAATTGATCGCCCTCTTGCGCACTTTCAATATCTGGCTGGAATGGTCCTGTTCCGAATGCTTCACAACCTTTTCGAAACTTCCTTTGAAATGACAGTAGTAACAAGTGAACAGCATGGAACTGAAAATAAAAGAAACAAGAGCCGTCAGAGACGGACCATGCTCCCCGAATAAGGCATTGTCACAATAAATGTATGCTGTGCAGAGCTAATATTAAGCTAACAAATGTTAAGCCCCCTATTTCCATGACATATTTTGTATACGCAAATTTTAAATAGTTTATTGTCAAGGGCATCTGATTTGCTACTCAAATATGAAATTTCATCAAATTCTGACCATTAGACTAGGAGAAATTAGAGAAAAACTGTATTTTACCTTAAGTCCCCTTTTTCCATGACGAGGCCTCAAATCCAAAAACTGGGAAAAGTACATCGGCATTATGTCATAGGGAGTTCACATGGTACGTTTCATTTGATTTGGCCCAAGGGTTATGGAGAAATCACTTCGGACGGACGGACGGACGGACGGACGGACGGACAGACAAAGCGGCGACTATATGCTCTCCCTTCAGGGAGCATAAAAATAAAACAGGAGTTGGCAGATTCTTGGTATTTTCTCCAATTTGACCCTTACGGAATTGCTTTGACAAATAGCGAAGAATCTAGATTCTTTCTCTATTCTGATTAAAGTATATTTTGTAGACATATTGTCATCTTCTTTGCTGCAAATTAAGCATTTACATGTCAGTCACATATTAACATAATTGTTGAAGAATTTCGGTAGTAATTGTGAAACGTGATTCCCAGCAGTGAAAACGTTATCATTAAACATTACAATATCATCATTCCAAATTTAATAAGTACTGTATTGCTTCAAGTCTACACCGTTCACAATTGCATTATGTCTACACCGTTCACAATTTGCTATGAAAATATAACCACACCGTACATAAAACACAGAAACTGCACCGTTGTATCTGCATATTTTCACTTTGACTACACCGTCGTTTGGCCATTTAGTAAACACGGTGCTTGTGGTCATTCTGGACATTTTTGTGTAAAATTACGGTAACCACAGAAAAGAGCATGTCAAAAACATCCAAGTTACAGCAATAGTTTGTACTCTAGTTCGCTGATTGCTATGTGATCATCCTTAAAAGGGCAAGTTTCTCGCTTCGAAAAAAAATTTCCGTGTTGGGCTGTCTTTGCACAACGACCGAGTACGATAGGACAACACTGGTACTTTGATATATAGAACCGTTGATAGGTATACATTTCCCCTGTATAATGATATCAGTATCAAGGCAAGATACGACCGTTCAAGAAATTTATTGATGAAAAACTACGACACCTACCTCTCATACTGAATCGTTGTCGCCATCTTTGAATGACTGCACAAACCTAACGGACAACTTACAACACAGTGGCAAAGTTTCATTATTCTACCTTACATACCTTTTGAGTTGTGCTCCAGACAAGAATACAATTTTAAAATCAACAAAGGGCAATAACTCCAAAAAATATGATCAGCAGAGTTACAGTTCTTGTGCACTGCACCTCTTCATAATGAGATCTATCTACCTGTAAAGTTTCATGATTCTACCTTACATACTTTTTGAGTTGTGCTCCGGACAAGAATACAATTTTAAAATCAACAAAGGGCAATAACTCCAAAAAATATGATCAGCAGAGTTACAGTTCTTGCGCACTGCACCTCTCCATTATGAGATCTATCCACCTGTAAAGTTTCATGATTCTACCTAACATACTTTTTGAGTTATGCTCCGGACAAGAATCAAGGTTGAAAATCAACAAAGGGCAATAACTCCAAGAATTTGATCGGCAGAGTTACGGTTTTTATGCACCGCACCTCTCCATAATGAGATCTATTTACATGTAAAGTTTCATGATTCTACCTTACATACTTTTTGAGTTATGCTCCAGACAAGAATCAAGTTATAACATCAACAAAGGGCAATAACTCAAAAAAATTGATCGGCAGAGTTACATTTCTTCAGTTTCATGATTCTTCCTTTAATACTTTTCGAGTTATGCTCCGGACAAGGTTTGGTCTACGGACAAACCGACCGACCGACCGACCGACACTTGCAAAACAATATACCCCCTTTTTCTTCAAAGGGGGCTTAATTATGTAGGTAAAAAGTTCTAGTCATTTCATCCCGGTTTAAATAAACGAAAAGAAAAATTTAAAAGTGAAACAAAAATCGTCGGTGTAATTATAAAACCTCGTAACAACAGATTGATTGAAGCTGTAATTACGAGAGTTTGTAATATTACAGACGAAATGCTTTTGTCTCAATATTTTCTGTGCGATTTTGTTCAAAATTCTCTCTGTATATAAGCATTCATTTACGCGTCTGCAGCAGATTCATTCGAATATTCTCGGATCTTATCGTTTATCAAGATTGGCTCGAACGTATTACAGTTGCCGGCATGGGAGGATTCCTCCCATATCACTCCGCAAGCATAACAGCGGAAGCAGACCGAACAAATTTTTGAATCTACGCTAAAAATATTTGTAACAAACAGCGTTCAAAAGTCGATTGCATCCTCATGCATGTGATGAAATTTTATCAGATAAAAATTTGATGTGATTTACCGATTATTGACAGTATATTTCACTTGAATTATAACGTTAGCAAAAGGATTGATTTGTTTTAATGACGTCATTTACGCGCGTCTACTTTCACGTTTAATATGGCGGTCACTGTATTACGCTCGAGATCATGTTGCAAACACGTTCCAAACGGCAAAAGGTTGCCAACAGTCTTGGGGGTCGCGATTGCAGCAGATTTTAATTTGGAACAGTCTAAATTTTGCGGTCCTGGAAATGCCTTAATTCCGAAAGGTCATGGGTTTTATAGATCGAAAAAGTATTACTTTTGTCCAGAGATATATAGTAATGTTTATCTAGAATCTATGTCTCTGTTTAGTCCTACAAACTTAATGATAATACAAAATTACAAACATTAGGCATAGTGTCTTTGAAATATTTAATAAACCTGTAGTTACGAGGTTTTCAAAAATAACAAGAGATGTTTGTAAAACATATATGCCCCCTCAAGGGCCTACATTTGATGTAGGTCAAAGTCCAAGGTCAAGTTAACAAGGTCAAAGGTCATGGTCACATATGAAAGGTCTTGGTAGGAGGTGTCTATGTGTGAAATATCAAAGCTGTATATATAAAAGTAAAATGAAACATAGGCCAAGTTAAAGTTTTTACAAGTAGGCCAAATGTCAAGGTCATGGTCAAATGTGAAAGGTCTTGGTTGGAGGTGTCCATGTGTGAAATATCAAGGCTGCAGGTGTAAAAGGACATGATATATATGCCTGGTTTAAGTCTTTTTAAAAGTAGGTCAAACTCCAAGGTCAAGGTTGCAATATTCAAAGTCATGGTCAAATGTGAAAGGTCTTGGTAGGAGGTGTCTATGTGTGAAATATCAAGGCTGTAGGTGTAATAGGACATAAGGTAAAGGCTATGTTAAAGATTTCTAAAAGTATGTAAAAATCAAAGGTCAATGACATACAGGCCAAGGTCATGGTCAAATGTGAAAGGTCTTGGTAGGGGGTGTCCATGTGTAAAATATTGAGACTGTATAGGTAACAGGACATGAGATATAGGCCTAGTTTAAGTTTTTTTTTTAAAGTAGGTCAAACTCCAAGGTCAAGGTCCAAGGTCATGGTCAAAAGTGAAATATCTTGGTTGGAAGTGACCATGTGTGAAATATCAAGGCTGTAAATGTAAAATGACATGAAATATAGGCCAGATTAATGTATTATTAAAGTAGGTTAAACACCAAGGTCAAGGTCACAAGGTCCAAGGTCATGGTCAAATGTGAAAGGTCTCGGTCGTAGGTGTCCATGTGTGAAATACCAAGGCTGTATGTGTAAAAGGACATGATATATCGGCTAGATTAAAGTTTTTTTAAAGTAGGTCAAAGTCCAATGTCAAGGTCACAAGGTCCAAGGTCATGGTCAAATGTGAAAGGTCTTGGTAAGATGTGTCCATGTGTGAAATACCAAGGCTGTATGTGTAATAGCACATAAGATATAGGCCCAGTTTAATTTATTTAAAAGTAGGTCAAACTCCAAGGTCAAGGCCACATGGTCCAAGGTCATAGTCGTATGTGATAGGTCTTGGTCGGAGGTTTCCATGTGTCAAATATCAAGGCTGTATGTGTAAAAGGACATGATATATCGGTCAGGTTAAAGTTTTTCAAAAGTAGGTCAAACGCCAAGGTCAAAGTCACAGAGTCCAAGGTCATGGTCAATTATGAAAGGTCTTGGTAAGATGTGTCCATGTGTGAAATATCAAGGCTGTGTTTGTAAAAGGTCATGCGATATTTGCCGGGTTTAATTTTTTCAAAATTGATCAAACTCCAAGGTCAAGGTCACAAGGTCCAAGGTCATGGTTAAATCTGAACGATGTTGATAGGAGGTATCTATGTGTGAGATATCAAGGCTGTATGTGTAAAAGGACATGAGATATAGGCAAGGTTAAGAATTAAGTGTAAAAATCAACAAAGGGCAATAACTCCAAGAATTTGATTGGCAGAGTTATGGTTCTTGTACACTGCACCTCTCCATAATAAAATCTATTCACCTGTAAAGTTTCATGATTCTACCTTACATATTTTTTGAGTTGTGCTCCGGACAAGAATCAAGTTATAAACTCAACAAAGGGCAATGACTCAGAAAATTTGATCGGCAGAATTACGGTTCTTGTGCACTGCACCTCTCCATAATGAGATCTATCCACCTATTAAGTTTCATGATTCTACCTTACATACTTTTTGAGTTATGCTCCGGACAATAATCAAGTTTGAAAATCAACAAAGGGCAATAACTCAAAAAAATTGATCGGCAGAGTTACGGTTCTTTGGCACTGCACCTCTCCATAATGAGATCTATTCACCTGTAAAGTTTCATGATTCTACCTAACATAGTTTTTAGAGAGCATGGCTCTCTTATTTTATCATGTTTTAATGTACTTTAGATGTACTTTACAAACCGAACAACAAAAATAGTTCCTCCCAAACAAGACAAAAAGATCTAAATGACAAATAGAATAGTCTACGTGTCAAATGTGTCATAATATTAAATAGATGGCATGTATGATCTAAGCAAAAAATCAAGTATTAAACAAGTCTTGAATAAAAAAGAGATCTGAGTAGTAATTTGCCATTCACAATTGGGTCATACAGGTCATGCGGTCAAGTCATGTAGCCTAAATTTTGGACAGTGCAAATGGTCCAAAAATAGAATCACATTCCGCAGACAGAAATTCTTCTAGTGGGTGTCTATCTGAGTGTATTTATTGTAAAGCTTGTGCTGTTTGGTGATAGTATGTTGTGTCATGGATAAAGGGGGCATTAGAGTAAATTTCCTATTAACTCATCTTCTCACACATTTATGAATGAATTGATTTGAACTTATCCTTTCCCAAACAAAACTTTGTTTTAATGTATCTATAAGAGCAAGCTTTGGAAAATATTGAGGTAAAAGAAGAAAATGGTGATATGTTTGGTGATACAATATTGCATCACAGAAAAAGAGGCTTCACTTTATTGTCAATACATTTTAACACATTCCTCCATTTATGGTTGAATTTGTAAGAAACTATGATGGACAGTTCCTCATTATGCAGCCTTTTGAATGAAGTCATGTTTTGGTGACGTTTTGGTGGGCTTTCTTTCAACCCATTACCACACAGTGACTCTTTTTGACACCTACAGGAAAATAGCCTCAGAAAATAATGTGGAAAATGAAGAAACTGCTTATGACAAGCAAATTCTTCATTTCCCACAATGTTTTCTATATAGAAAGACAGAAACATGTAAAATTTCATTCAGTTAAAATTGTCGTCTGCAACATCTTTGGATTCGGGACAGTCTAAAATTTTGCCGTTTGATTAAAATGTTTTGTTAATACAGCTCCACCTATATTCATGGATTGTTTTGCATGAATTATGTTACCATGCAATATTGTCACAAGATTTCATGTTGTGTCAAACATGCTCTCTAACAGTACTTTCAGTACTTTGATTGAGTTATGCTCCGGACAAAAATCAAGTTTGAAAATCAACAAAGGGCAATAACTCAAAAAATTTGATCAGCAGAGTTACGGTTCTTGTGCACTGCACCTCTCCATAATGAGATCTATCCACCTGTAAAGTTTCATGATTGTACCTTACATACAGTACAGCTCGCGCGTTTTTTGCCTAAAACGCTCGCCCACCGCGGTCAAAAAAAATTCGGGTGGAAAATCGCGGCGATTTGCCATCGCGGCCAGAGCGTTTTTCCACTCGAAACTTTCTTGCATCACCGCGATTCGCCGCGATGGGGGGAATCGCGGCGATCGCGGCGATCGCCGCGTTCGGGTGGAAATGCCAGGTACGGCCAATATTATCCTACAGCGCTCAGTATTAAATGCGTTTTTAAGTTTATATTATTTCACCCTGAGTGTGTTTTTAAATTGATTTACAGAACTATTTCAGAAATAAAGAGAATGTTATATTAAATACAAACGTTTTCTATAAAGTTCTATGAAGTCCGGTAATAACACATCGTTTTTGTAAATTAAAATATATAGTTATAGGTTATTATATAATATAGAAGAGTGTAGGACAAAACCCCCCTAGGACAAAACCCCCCTAGGACATAAACCCCCTGGACAAAACCCCCTCAGGACAAAACCCCCCTAGGATAAAACACCCCTAGGACAAAACCCCCATCCTTATTAAAATGAATATCTCGCATATTTATTTTTTTTCCATTTTGCTTTGATTTTAAATTATCATTGGGGCATTATGAAATGATTTTTTGATAAATTTTATTCAAAAAAGTGAACTTTGAAAATATTTGGTTCAATATAGCAACATTTAACCCTCTATGATTAGACGACCAAATTTCAGAGTTGTCTGATTTTTAAAAAATCGCATATGAATGTTGCATGTAAGTAAATTGGGCAATTTAGACCAGCAAGCAAAGAAACATTAAGAGAAAAAGAGAACTGTATTGGAACAAACTTTTTATCCATTTCCCTTTATCTTTACTTAATTACATGTACCTGTTTGATGCACTGTACATTTCCCCACTGTCAGACAATGAACAGTTAGATTGATCCAATTTGAAGGAAAATACACATATTCTATAGATTTTACGTAACATTGAGAGAAAAGGAGAGCTTGCTTGCTACAAACAGTCTCTTCATTTTCCAAAAAGTTTTCGTTTTGATTGATGCATACCAGTGCAGATTTTTACCCTAACCGGTCAAAATGTGAACAAAAATTGTACCAATAATATTCAATTTATAAAGTATTGTTCAAATAATTATTACATTGACGATATGCATGTATAAATTATATAATAATACTTTCATGAAGCACAAAAAGTAAATCAAAACAAGTTTTGTTAATGTACGTTATATCAAAAAAAGAAATTTTTAACCCCCAAATCTTTGTCAAATTTAATTCATTTTCTTATCACTCAAAATATTAATTTGTGTAAAGCATTATACTGAATATTCATATTTTCATACTTATTTCATAAGCATTAAAGATTTCTTTAAAGTATTCACAAAAACATCATTTTTCATAACCAAGGGGGTTCAAAGAAAGAAATTTTTAACCCCCAAATCTTTGTCAAATTTAATTCATTTTCTTATCACTCAAAACATTAATTTGTGTAAAGCATTATACTGAATATTCATATTTTCATACTTATTTCATAAGCATTAAAGATTTCTTTAAAGTATTCACAAAAACATCATTTTTCATAACCAAGGGGGTTTTGTCCACTTTTCAGCTAAGGGCATGGGGGTTTTGTCATGGGGGGTTTTGTCCAGGGGGGTTTTGTCCTAGGGGGGTTTTGTCCTAGGGGGGTTTTGTCCGTGCCTCATATAGAACAGGTTATTTCCGCTTATTTGTACATTGTATTATGCTTTGTTTTGCTTGATTTAATTCAATTAACTGTTTATTTAATATTCTGTTTTTTGCAGATACATGTACGTGAAATCGTAAACTGCATGTTGGCTTCCCGGTCATAAATACGAAGAGTTTCTCAGTTTGAATTACATATAAAAGTACTGCGTATAATTTGACTACTTTTCAGTTTACAAAATAAACCAGTAAACCTGCGACTGGCATTTAAGGTTTATTTTTGCCATGTTGGAACTTGCGTGCATGTTAAAAGAAACACCGATGTTTTATGCATGACGCTACATTCTTAGTTACGCCATTTCCAAAATTGCTTCGATTTGGCACGTCCTATTAAAAATCTACTCATACGATCAGTTGGATGTTGCTGAAAACAGGATTGTGAAGGATATATTACAACAATAGGAACTAGATAATGAGACACAAGAAGACCGGGGTAGTAATCAGTATGTTCTTCTTTTATCTTAATATTCTCAAATCATTTCTACGATAGCCCTTCACTCTCTTTCGAGGGGAAGAATATCCGGGGATCCAATAACAAAGCTGAGCACTGCAGAAAACAGATCAGAAAATATCGATAAAAAATGTCTACAATATAAAGGTAGCATAGAAAATATTGCGGTAGCAGGGGAAATGCTGATCATCAGTATTTCTTCTTTTGTCTCAATTTGTTCTCAAGCCTTGTGTATGTATGTGTTATTTTATAATTACATGCGCTTCCAAAAAACTAATTTTGTGCAATCATCACTGCACAAAGTATCTGCAATTATTTTGTAATCTATATGCATGAAGGCCGTGTAGCAAAGATAAAAGAAAAATAACTTCGAATACGTCGAAAAGAAGGCAAAAGGGTCATTTTTCTGTTGAAGTAGAAGAAGAATCCACAAACCCATTCAAAATTAACAAAAACCAAATCTGCAAAGGCATTCTTATCTTATCAAAACCTAATATATAATTATATAAAACCCAATGATTACGATAAATCAGCCAGAAAATACAGGCTTACCTGTCCGCGCAAATCGCGGCGAATCGCGGCGAAAAAATCGCGGCGATCCCCGCGATTTCGGGTGGTAAAACACGCTCGCCGCGACCACCGCGTTTTTCCACCCGAAACCACCCGAAATTCAATCGCGGCGATGCGCGGAAATAGGCAAAAAACGCGCGAGCTGTACTGTACTTTTTGAGTTATGCTCCGGACAAGAATCAAGTTATAAAATCAACAAAGGGCAATAACTCAAAAAATTTGATCGGCAGAGTTACGGTTCTTGTGCACTGCACCTCTCCATAATGAGATCTATCCACCTATGAAGTTTCATGATTCTACCTTTAATACTTTTCGAGTTATGCTCCGGACAAGGTTTGGTCTACGGACAGACCGACCGACATACGGACCGACCGACCGACCGACCGACCGACAGACCGACCGACCGACCGACCGACCTTCCGACCGACACTTGCAAAACAATATACCCCCATTTTCTTCGAAAGGGGGCATAATAAAAGGGCAGTGTATATAGCGCACGATGAATGACCTGGCCGAGCATCTCTAGTTATGAGCTAGAGATGCTCTGCCAGGTCATTTATCGTGAGCTTTACCTGTCGTAAGCACAGTGTGATTTCTTGACGGTTGTATCAACATCTTCGTTAAGCGGCCATTTGTAATGCGGGTCATCTTTAATCGGTATTTTCTTCCACTCCTTCTCCGTGACGTAGGTGCAGTCCGCGTTCAGGTCGCCCATGACGACCACGTCATTCACGTGCATGTGTTTTATTGCGTAATCGAATACGTCATCTAATTCTGCGATCTCTTCAACGGCTTTTTTCGGGGCAACGTGGATACCGCATATAACAAACTCATTTGGAACTGCAATGACATTATTATAAATTAAGTTATCACCAGACAAAATTTTAGGCTGGCCCAAATTCAACGATATTGACGAAGACAATGTCAAGTGAAAGATGATTAAGATCAGAGTCGCGATCTTTAGAGCGAGATTTCTTGAGATATCTTGAGATTTCTTAAGATGTTTTAGGATAAAGCGCTCTTTTGAGCAAGACTTTTAAGACGATCACTGGGGCCGCCATTGCTCTATACTTCTTTCGGAACCCCTCTGTAAATTCTGTAGAATCTATATGGGATAGAATTGACCGAGTTGTTCCGAAAGCTCCATGATTCGTAAACCGCGGAGTTCCGAATGCTCCATACTTCATACAAATGACGTCATGATGACGTCATTTTTATGAAGTATGGAACATTCGGAACACCTCGCTTAAAATCTCGGTCTCAAAAAACGCTGTATCAAAAACATCTTGAGAAATCTTAAAAAATCTCGCTCTAAAGAACGCACCTCAATCTTCACATAAACAAACATCGACGGCGAATCACGTGATACAACAATTTCAGAAATTCGTAAACAGGGCGTTTGGGCTAAACATAGTTCCAGATCAGCCTGTATTTTCACACAGTCTTGTTTAGAAGACTTCATTAAAACAGTATTTCATGGTCTATCACATCTTCGCTAACCAAGGTTGAACCCACCTACGTTTGTATTCACCCTTGGCGGATTTAGTAAGATTTTCTTGAAATCGCGAAGCGCCGCCTAGCGGTTGTTCTGCTGGTTGTTTACGTCCATTATTGATGAAGTCATTAACGCGCGTTGTCTTTCGCGTCATAGGTCATGCGGATTATGTAAAAGTTAGCTGCTTTTTTGGTCGAATTGTCGAAAGTATAATAATTCCTCGATTAAAGTTACGGAATTCCTGTCTATTGCAGTGAAATTCTTAGGAAAAATCGCCCTTCTTAGCGTTTTTGAGTTGCAAATGCAATGCTTTTTCCCACCCGTTGTCATGATTTGGTTACTCATAACAAATGTATCAGTCGACAATCTGATTGGTTCCAGCGAGACCTCGCTGGAACCAATGAAAACGCTTTCCAGGAGACCGAGAAAATCGGACTAAATACGCCAAGGGTGAATACAGAAACGACGTTACGTCGTAGATGTCACCCTCGGCTTGCGAAGATGGGTCTATCAGGACTACCATTATTTAGCCCATTCCCAAACGACAAGATTTTAGGGTGATCCACTTCACAAACTGCAACAAATTAATGACAAAATGGATGCTATTAAAGATAGGATTTGTGTAAAATATGGCACAGAAAATATTGAGACAAAGGGAGAAACTGCTGGTTATCAGCAGTTTCTTCTTTTGTTTCAATGTTTTCTCAAGCAATTTCTATGAGGGATGTCAAAACCAGGTCTTGTTTGGGAAAGGGTTAATATAATATTTTAAGGACAGATGAAACCAGTCGAAGTCGTAGGTAAAGCCATTCTATTCTATTCTATTATTTTCTTTATTCTTTACCGTCAGTAGTGACGAACCCTAGAAATCTCTAGGTACAACATATTAAGTAAAACCCTATATATTCTGTTTTTATTCGGGAGACAGGGCGGAGCTTAGTAAACGGTTCATTCCATTTAAGCTTGGGGAGAAACAGCCTTCTCAATTAGCGGTAATTCCTCGTTATTGTTGCAAAACATTATAACTACAGCGTGAATCAATCAATCAATCATCATCATCATCATCATCATCATCATCATCATCATCATCATCATCATCATCATCATCATCATCATCATCATCATCATCATCATCATCATCATCATCATCATCATCATAATCATCATCATAATCATAATCATAATCACCATAATCATCATCATCGGCGGCCGGTAATCATTGGCGTCAACATAATAAAAAAACTTTTTTCATCATCATCATTTTAATTATTATCATCGGCCGATAAACATCGCAGTAGCCGGCGAAACAGTTACACAACCAGCAAAATCCATGTAAATTGTGGTTAGGTCAGCTTTTTCTGTTACTGCTGACGACGACGACGACGACGACGACGACGACGACGACGACGACGACGATGATGATGATGATGATGATGATGATGATGATGATGATGATGATGATGATGATGATGATGATGATGATGATGATGATGATGATGATGATGATGATGATGATGATGATGATGATGATGATGATGATGATGATGATGATACTTTTGTCACTTCTAATATTAGGTTAATACAATGTTTTTGAGTTTGAGAAAAAGTTTACACATCGGCAGACTATTTCATTCATTAAGAAATACATAATTCATGTACCATATACGTAGGCCATTTTCATTTTATGAGTTTTTTGGTATGTACCAAATACGATTTGGCGAGCATAGAAAAACTTATTCCAACCGAATATGGTACAATGTTTGTACCATATTCGGTCGAAAATTGTAACGTATTCGGTCCGAATATGGTACAAATGTACCATATTCGTTTTTGTACCAAATACACACCACCATATTTACAAATGCATCTACAGTAACACCTTCGAGAAGAGAGGCAGTGGGAACCTTGTTTACAAGTATCTCACTGCTACCCATTTATATAAATTTTATATACAGCTGGGTAGACTAGGGCGTTAATAATTGTCTTGCACAAGGACACACCTCCCGGGTGGGACTCGAACCCGAGTCCTCCGGGTTACAAGTCGAGTGCTCTCACCACTCGGCTATCGAGGCTATTTTACTTCAAGACATCCGGAGTTCGAAACATCCGATCTACGTGTATTTAGAGATGAAACTGACCACATGATTGTCGTTCAAACTAGTTTTCTTACCATTCGGACAGACATACGTACATACAACACACAGAAAACATAAAGACACAAAAACGGACACATATAAACAGACGTACCTGTTTTTGGGGACGACACTTTAATCATGTACGGCTCTCGTTCAAACTCGTCAACATACTTATCAGCCGTGTTCAATGCTTCATTGCCATCATCGAATTCCAGAGCTTCAGTAATAGTCAGTCCTTTAGCAGGTCTAAAACACAGAAAAGATTAATCTAAATTTGTATCAGCTTTATAAAAGGGAATCATTAAGGCTTTTCAAAACAGCATGGTTCCAGATCATCCTGCGTATACACGCAGTCTGATCAGAAAGCATGTTGTTCTCTAATAGCTTCTTATGACTACCGGACAAGTACCAGATTTAAAAAGGTAAACAAACTGCCTACAACTTTCATGTTATATATCTACCATATTCTTACAGTAAAGCAAAATTTTATGTCTGATAAAGGTCCAATTTTAGTCAAATGTAAACCATCCTTTAGTCAAAATTCACTTTCATATTTGGATGTCGCATATCATTATTAACTTGCTTAAATAAGTAAACAATATTTTTCTGTGACCAAATGCACGCTTTCTTTTGAGTGTCAGTATACCAATAGTTCTGATATCCATCATTCAGTCAATTCACTTTGGATTTTGGATATCGCATATGATATTAACTTGAATAATTATACAGTATTTTCCTGTAACCAAATGCACGCTTTCTTTTGAGTGTCAGTATACCAAGAGCTCTGAAATACAATGTACCTAGGCGGTAACCTAGCCAGTGGTATAGATAGTATAACTCAAGATATGTGACCAGACAGACCATAATTATCTAGCTATTGGCCAGAGATGCTCTCCCGGGTCATTTATCGTGTTTATCTTCATTTATTATTCTTTTCTTTCCATGAAAAGTAGGCGTTTTGTTCTTTATCGTATATTCGATTTGGCTTGCTACTTTATTTCGAAGCTTGCTGCTTTATTTCGAAGGTAGTTATTAGTTCATTACCTATAAAAGTAGGCGTTTTGTTCTTTTTTGTATATTCGACCTAGTTTGCTACTTTATTTCGATTGGATTGAATTGGATTGAATGGAGTTTTACGTCCCACTCAACTACTAAGGTCATATAGAGACGGGACCTCGGTTTAAAGTCTCATCCGAAAGACTGGAGAGGCGGGGGATCGAACCAGCGACAGCTGTGTTTCAAGTCCAGCGCGTTACCCCTGCACCACCTCCGCCCTTTCTTCATTTCGAAGGCAATTATTAGTTCATTACCTATAAAAGTAGGCGTACTGTTCCTTGCTGTGAGTCCGCCCAAGTCTGCTACTGATAGACATCGTAAACACTTCCTCAGTTGGCTGACCACTACAAAACAGAAAAATGGAGTATTTTATTTAATTTCGATGTTAATGCAAACCCCGTAACCACAGCTTGATCAAAGCTGTGGTTACGAGGCTTTGCATTGACACCTACGATAATCTCCCATCTCTCCCGCATACTCTTTACCAGAAAAAAAAAACAAAGTCTGCTACTGATTGACATAGTAAACTGCTTCTAAACTGGCCGACCACTATAACACAGAAATAGTGGTGTTTTATGTAATTAACTCCCTTGATAACTCTTTAGTGGAACAAAATACCAAATTTTCTAATAGTACAGTTAAGGGGTGGAGGAATCAACAGTTTTTATTCCGGTAAAAATAGTATTGTTTTCCGTTTGTTTACAAAAGGCGCATTTGCCTACTTACAATGAATCCAGGCCCCGGTTTCTCGAAAAAACTTAAGTCCGTTCTCATGCTCAATTTTGAGCACCGTGCTCAAATCGCACGAAATCCTTAGGAACTTCAATCGAATACCCTTCAACGTTGGGGAGTATCCCTTTGAAGTTGAGCATTTTCTCATGAGTATATACTTAGGCCTTTTCGAGAAACTGGGCCAGATCTATGCTTGATTTTTATATATAGAAATTAGAATTTATTAGCGCGTAATGAAGATTTCTAAAGCTAGATGAGCTGTGCATTCCCAAAGTTGACTGTTTTTACTCTTTATGGTATGAATATATAAAACAAAGTATATGAGTGACACCACTTACTCATTAACTTGCTCCAACAGTTTAACTATGGCCGTTTGTTTTGAATCTCGAATCTCTTGTATCAACAATATGTCATATCGTCGGATGATCTGAAGTGGAGAGAGGGGAATTTTCCATATCTCTGTGCAAAATGAGAAGGCCTAAGACTGGTCGATTTTGAATGCGGTCAACTGACCACAAGCCTGCTGATAAAGATGTTTTTGATTGACCAAAAACTTGCATATACATGTAGATGGCTTCGATCGTTAGTGTTTCGGGACCACTGCCTACAACACTGGATTAATAACTTTTACATAAATAGTATTTTCCAGTTAACCGATCTCGATATAACGAGTATTGAATATACATATTAAGTTCCTTACCTTTACCAGCACTTCCATAACCTCTGGCTTTTTGGATTTTGACTGACCAAACACTTGTATATTGAAAGCACCGATCCGCAGCGTTTCTTCATTTTCGCCCGAATCTGCTTGAACCAAGATTGTCCATATTGCCAAAGAAAGAGTGAAAATCAGGTGAACTCTGGAAGAAAATAATGATGAATCTTCGTGGATTGTTGAACTACGTACAAACAAAATCTAGTTTTAACATCCCTCATTAAACAACAACAACGACGTCAATGGCAATCACACCAATACAACCACCAACACCAACAACAATAACAGAGACAACGTTGAGCTAAAAAATGAAATGCTGAGAAAGTTGCATTTTCTCAATTTGTATCAATATTTCTTTTTTAGTAAGTCTGCTCTATTATTGTTTAGCAAGATTAACCCGGTACATCTGCATATGTAATGACCCCACTTCGGCATTGTTTTGTTAAGACACCCAACTAACGGACTTTGTGCACGAAAATTAATCAGTATCAGTTTAATGTTGTCCGACAATACGAGTGATTATTTTGGACGTGCGCCGGGTGCGACTTGATTGTACACGTGCACGCATTGTGTGTCACAGGGCTTTTACAACCAGGCCCCGGTTTCTCGAAAAAAACCTTATAGTCCGGCAGATATCAACATATACCTTGCAGTGGAGTATAAAGTTTTTTTCTTTGCTGATTCCTGGAGTAGACATCCTACTGTTAAAGATTCCAACGGGTGCCATCGTGTCACCCTTTAGCATTTTGAGAAATTCAAGATGGCCGCCAAGATGGCGGAAATTACTTAAATAGTCAATGTAAGGGATTTAAATTCATATGAAAGCTGATACATTTTAGGTAAAATATCTAAAATAAACTTACTGTTGCTCTAGGAATGAAAAACAATAAAGATAAGACATATTTCTACCATTTCAGTTTATATTTTTGTGTAATTTACGTTACATTATGGGATAATTGCTTCATTTATTCACTTATCCCCTATTATTTGGAGATAAGTCATTCAAACACAACAGTGAGTGGTTTTGTTATCAATTCATTCACTTTAATCTTTTGGTGAGAGCAAAATAAGAGCTTTATAAATGTATTATGTAGTTTACGTTACCTTGATATTAGCATTATTAGCTTCATTCATTCACTTATCTTCTATTATTTGATCAAACGTCATTTAAACACAACAGTTTATGGTCTGGTTATCAACTCATTCCCTTTAAAGCTTTTTGTAATATCAAAACCGCAGGTTGTATAAATGTATTATGTAGTTTACGTTACCTCGATATTAGCATATTAGCTTCATTTATCTACTAATATTTAGCCATAAGTCGTGAAAAACCTTATAAAATATTTTGACTACCAACTTTTTTACTTGAGGTTTTTGGTAAGAGCAAACCAACAGTTGTATAAATGAATCATGCAATTTACGTCACCTTTATTTCGTGTACTGTTACATATTTATAAAAAAGATAATTATCATAAATTGAACAGAATACCCCGAACAGCTGGTTATAGTGGGCTAGAATAAAGTTAACAGTAATTTAAACAAGACACAAGTGTAGTCTCTGATTCACAAACCCATCATGTTCTAGACACAAACGAATAGTGAATTAAACGTATCCAATTAGGGCACAATGACTAGTATTGGCAAATAAAAATCCCTTGACTAGCATAAAAAGAAGTGCATAGTGACCTACTTTTGGTGCATGACAAACCTTGCCTGAGTCATGACTCATCCATATGTCTCTAGGCCAAACGGCACGCGAAATGGAATGGAAAGGTTTTTCAAAGTTAAGCACAAAAAGTAGGTCACTCTATCAGTCTATCCTTATTTTGGCACATGACATAGCTCTTAGTCATTGTACATTTGCACATTAAATTTGGTATCTCTAGATCAAATAGTACATGAGATATGAAACAGAAGGGAACTTCGAACTAAGTAAATTAGACTCAAAGTGAATAGTAGGTCACAGTGACATCGTTTTGGTACATAATGCTTCTGTTGGTCATGGTGCGTCTTATATTAAATTTGGTTTCTCTAGGTAAAATAGTGCAGGAGATATGTAGCGGAGCAGAAATGTTCGCAGGCTACCCGATCGCCTGACAAAGAGTATACGATAATGCCCCAGCATTTTTTCTTGACGACTTAAAGAAACTAAATAATTGCGCAATATTAGGTATCAATTCCTAACAGCTGATCAAAATTAACATTTTTTTTTTTTTGTAAATGATGTGTATAATACGTAAGGTGCTTCTCTACATTGTTCCATTAGTCCAGGGTTCGATGCCCGGTCGCGGCAAATATCCATTCAGAAAAAATGTCTGCCACCAATGGTTTGTTATCGTTAACCTATGTGGGCAAGCATCTGGAGGCTTGGTTAGGATGTTGTGATAGTACTGGTATGAGAAACGATAGGAGTCAATGGTTAGACACTTCAATCGTCGGGATATGACCATAGCAGTTGAAAATGGCGTTAAACTGCAATGAACAAAACCAAGCCAATTAAAAGATGATATATATTTTTTCTCCGTCAAAGTCTTGTATAATAACCGAGGTACATTGCTAAGGGGCCAACACTTGCACGCATGTTCTATATAAAACAGTAGATTTCATTGTGTATTTGTATTTCTAGGTTTTTATGCTTTCATTGTTACATAACACTCCTCTTTGTCATTTACTAAGCAATGCTCACCCCTTTCTAGCATAGCACAACTACATCTAGTTGAAGAACATGGTCCATCACTTCATCACTGCCATTTTGTCATTTTCGAGAAATTGTTGTTTCCAGGAGTTAGAACTACACACTCCGCTTGGGGACAATCAGTTGTACTAGCACTTGATCCCTTGATCCCACGTCTAGTTGATCTTGTGCAAGAGTGTGTTTCCAATTTTGTGCTTGATTCCTTTTATCATTGTATCAAAATGCTTGTATTTGGAGAGAATGATACTAGCTTTTGACATGCTACCAACTAAGTACTGCATGCAACGTACGTGACAATACAGCTTAAGTAGCCTACTGGTATCACTGATTGACCTCGAAGTTGAAGGTCTAGCTCTTCAAAATGATAAAATGTCAGTGTGGAAGAGATGGACCTAGTTTTTCTGCTAAATGCAGTTGTGCTAAGGCTAGAATGGGATGTTACAAAGCACATACCGAGGAGGTGTGATGTGTAACACTGAATACTGTAGGACACTAGAAATGCACATTATAGAAAGCAAACGTTTTAACTCTAAGAAATGTACGGTGGGTTAAACGTGTAGGCTTAATTGACAAAACGTCAATCGATAGATCGTTCCGCCCAACGAAAAATGTAAGACAAATAATGGGTGTGTGGCATTTTTCTAATCGTCCATGGGTTTATCAATGGTTTTGATTGACAGCCGGCGTTTGGTCAATTGGCGGGGCGTAAGGTTGTCGGCTCCGTCCGCTTCTGTTCCGCTCCATATCTCGTACACAATTTGACCTACAGAGACCAATTTTGGTGCATGTTCCATACCAAAAGAAGGCTGCTATTACCTATTTTTCACTTTTGTTGCTCTTAGTTAGAAATTTTCTTCCGCTCAATAGCTCATGTACTGTTTAATGTAAGGGACGCCAAATTTGTTGAGTAGATGCGCCATGTCCCAAAGCTTTGTCGTGTATCATTGTACCAAAACAAGATCGCTGTGACCTACTTTTTACGATTGTGTGCGCTTAGTTCACTACTCTGCTCTGTATAAAACATAATTTGTGTGCATCAGTGGCTGCAACAAGTACATGTAACAGTACATGAAATTAAGGTAACGTAAGCTACATAATACATTTATTCAATCTGTTGTTTTGCTCTTGACAAAATCTTCTAGTGAAACAATTGCTAAGCAAACTATTCACTGCTGTGTTTAAATGATTTATGGCAGATTTGCGGCCACATTATAGTAGATAAGTAAATAAAAGAAGGTAATGTGTTAATATTAAGGTAACGTAAATAACATAATACATGTAAAAACCCTTAGATTTGCTGTTGAAAAAGTGTCTAGTAAAATATTGATAGACAAACCATTTGTCGTTGTGTTTAAAAGACTTTTGGCCAAATGGTGGCATTCTAGTGAATACATGAAGCCAATTATGCCATAATTTAACGTAAGTTACACAAAATTATCAACTGAAATACATTCATACAACCTATATTTGGCTTTCAACAAAAAATAAAGTGAATCAATTGATAACAAGACCACGCGCTGTTGTGTTTGACTGACTTATGTCCAAATAATAGTGGATAAGTGAATAAATGAAGTAATTGTCCCATAATGTAACGTAAATTACACAAAAATGTCAACTGAAATGGTAGAAATATGTCTTACCTTTATTCTTTTTCATTCCTAGAGCAACAGTTAGTGTATTACAGATATTTTACCTAAAATATATCAGTTCTAATATTAATTTAAAACCCTTTCGTTGATTATTTAAGTAATTTCCGCCATCTTGGCGGCCATCTTGAATTTCTAAAAATGCTAAAGGGTGACACGATGGCACCCGTTGGAATCTTTAACAGTAGGATGTCTACTTCAAGAATCAGCAAAGAAAAAAACTTTATACTCCAGTGCAAGGTTCAGCTAAAAAATGGAGAATATCTGCCGGACTATTAGTTCTTATGCTCAAATCTGGGCATCGTGCTCAAATCGCACGAAATCCACGTGGACTTCAATCGAATACCCTTCAACGTTGGAGTGTATCCCTTTGAAGTTGAGCATACTCCCATGAGAATATACTTAAGTTTTTTCGAGAAAACGGGGTCAGGTCAGACCTCCTACTACTAGACCATATTCTGTTCTTAGCATCACCTAAAAAGTTTGTGATAAATAGTTATAATAGAAATACAAAGCGTAAAAATAAATGAAAACATACACTCACCTCAACATTTTTATACAATATGCATATACAATACGCACACAATAGTAAAACGACTTTTATCATATAAAATGCACAAAAAACGATGAAAATTCCCTCTGAATATTCACACATCAAAGATATCGAGTTTTGATGGTATCTTGATATCGACGCTTTTCATCAAAAACCTTGTAACTGCAGCTAATAACAAGCTACAGTTACGAGTTTTCTGTTGAAAATTGACGATATGTAAAGCTCACGATAAATGACATGGAAGAGCATCTTTAGCTAAAGGCTAGATATTCACTGCCAGGTCATTTATCGTGAGCTATTAAAACGTAAAAAGAGTATAACAAGCTGCAGTTACGAGTTTTTTGTTTAAAAATGACGATATGTACAGCTCACGATATATGGCCTGGCAGTGCATCTTAAGCTAAAGGCTAGATATGCACTGCCAGGTCATTTATCGTGAGCTATTAAAACATAAAAAAGTATAACAAGCTGCAGTTACGAGTTTTTTGTTGAAAAAATGACGATATGTACAGCTCACGATATATGGCCTGACAGTGCATCTCTTGCTAAAGGCTAGATATGCACTGCCAGGTCATTTATCGTGAGGTATTAAAACGTAAAAAAGAGTATAACAAGCTGCAGTTTCGAGTTTTTTGTTGAAAATTGACGATATGTACAGCTCACGATAGATGGCCTGGCAGTGCATCTTAAGCTAAAGGCTAGAGATGCACTGTCATGTCATTTATCGTGATCTATAAAAATGTAAAAGGAAGACGAAAAACACTTATCTTACCTCAACATTTTTCTACACAAAAGTATGTTTTATTAATCCTAAGTCAACACAACTTTGTGCTACATGAAATTATTCAAACATTGAAAAGTTATCGAGATTTGAGGGTATATTGATACGGTCCAGTTCAGCTTTCTATGTTATTTTTATCTCTTATACATACAAAATTGATGATGCATTTAAAAATTGAGCATCTGTAACCCTTAATACTCGTTACCAATTTGCATTTATCGTTTTTTACAAGTCATGATTTTGTCCCTGTAGAATGTTACATTCGAAACCCTTCGCAAAGAAAATGCTGACAATTCACACTGTATTAGAAAAGACGAAAATGTTGATAATCAGCTTGTTCACTCGGCATTTCTATGGATTAACAGAGATTAATGCATAAAATGTGTGTTTTCATGCCATTAATGGCATTGGATAACGAGAAGAAATTGGTCCGATATCGTCAAAACCGGTCGTTATTCAGTAAATTCACGTGCGATATCGGACCGGCTTTGCTCTCAATTATCCTCGATTTGAAAATTCAAAATAAACAACTCCGCATTTCCCACAAAATTCTCAACGTCTTATGTTGAATGAATAAGAGACGTTCGCCCTTGGCGCCAAAAAACGACAAAACGTTGTTTTGCTGACGTCACGCATAACAAAAACATCTCGGAATATTTGTCAGAACAAAACAACAATGGCGGACATTTTTTGTCCTCACCTCGGTTCATTTTTTCGCACGTATCAATAGGTTTGGGGTAAGTAACCATTGGAATTTTATATTTATTATGCATTAATAGCGTCAATTCATGTATTTTTCGGTCGTTAACATTCGCAGAGGCCCTCAAAATACGAAAACGACCCTCGTGCTTCGCACTCGGGCGTTAACGTATTTCTTGGGCCTCTACGAATGTTAACGACCTCAAAAACATGAATTAACCCTATATTAATTTTTATTAGAAATAGACTGATTTCACTTGTATAGATTAATGAATCGTCGTAGTGTTATTATTAAATCGCGTAACCACGACTTCAATCAAGGTGTGGTTACGTGGTTTTAAAATTACACCGTCGTTTATTGTTTGTCCGAAATAACGTCATGGTTTTACTTGATTAAATCGACCCCTTGAGTAATACTGTATGTAACATTAATTGTGTCCTCTGTGTCAACATACGATTCTGAAATTCTTAAAATACATGTAGATATTGTCTTGTAGGTAATTGAAAACTATACCAATTGACCAAACGCCAATCGACAGATCGCTCCGCCCAACATAGAATTTAAGACAAACAATGGGGAGGTGATCGTTAATAGGAAACGATTTTATCTAGTTATTCGTTGCGTAAATTTGGACAAAGAAAATAGTATTTCGTAAGCGTTGTTATAAAGTCTCGTAACTAAGGCTGCAGTTACGAGATTTTATAACAACACCGACGGTTTATTAAAACATATGGGTAAACCTAGTCTATTGTTAGCACAAAATTCTTTGCCATTGGCTTGTCGATTGTTTTGATTGTCAGTCGATAAATCGATACAATAACACGTGCATCGATGAACAATTGGGGCATGACATTTTTCTGATCGTCCATTGGCTAATAGATGTTTTTGATTGACAGTCGGCGTTTGGTCAATTGTTTTGAACGGCGCTCGAGCATACGCATGGTGGAAATTGTGCACCATGGGATGGATAACGACTACGGGCAAAATAGCCTCGATTCTGGTAAGGCGTTTTGCAATAACTTTCTTATTTCTAATATCTTGCTTCTGGTAGAGTAATATTTGTGGCAAAATTTGAGACAAAGGGATAAATTACCGATAACTATACTATTTTTTCTCCTCTTGTCCCCTTTGATGATTGTTTTTCACACATAAAAAGTTTATCAGCCTATAAACCAATAAATTCATAGTCCGGTCACGATAGGATTTCATATTTCTACATAATTACTCTACCCATTTGAAAAACACAATATTGAATTCTAATGATGCATGCGATGGTTAGAATCTTGCACGTGTCTCACAACTGCAAAATTCGAACCATTGCACGCAAAACTGTCTTCAAAATTACGAACGCCTTTTCCTTTGTTTACATTTACATTTTGGAAACACGTGCCATAGTAAGGTAACCGGGCGATAGTATTTGATAAGCCAAATCTTTTGTTTTATGTGATCTTGATAAAATTTTAGTTGAAACATTGTAAAAACATAGATTGCATAGGCGGGGGTCGTGTGTGGGGGGCGGATCCCCCTGGCATTGGCCGAAAATTAAATTTTGACCATATAAATTTAGTGAAACGTTACATAATTTGTTCCATTTCAAGCCATAATTTGGGCTTGGACCCCCCATGGAAAAAAAAATGGGCTTTGACCCCCCTCGTAAAAAATCATGGATCCGCCCTTGGATGGAGTTTTAAGGAAGGGAACTTTAAAAAACAACATTGTATAAGGGCTTTGGTGATGTACAATTTACACCATTTTCTCGTTGTATTTCTATCCACCAAGAATGCTCTGATCTTTAACTCTTTCCCAAACAAAACCTGGTTTTGACGTCCCTGGTATAAATGACTTGGGAAAACATTGAGACAAAAGAAGAAACTGCTGATGACCAGCAGTTTCTCATTTTGTCTCAATGTTTTCTGTGCTATAATTTACACAAAATCAGTCTTTTTCGACATCTATTTTCATGGTTTCATTAGCTTTTGAAATGGATCTACCTTACATTTTGATGTTTGGGAAAGGGTTAAAATATTTTCATTGAACATACACTGTACGAAATGATATTATTTGGACAGACTGAAAAGAAACGGTTGACGACGAACACCACGGACAATTCTTTCGAATCATACCTTGGATGTAAGTCGTGGATCTACTTTCAAACTATGAATAGAATCATACTATAATTTGAGCAACGTTTGTCTGTTTGTTCCCCTACTTCTCCCAGGTCCTTGGGCCGATCTTCACCAAACTTGGAGGGAAGGTGGAGGGCGGCCCCGGATATTAGCTTGAGGGGTTCATTTTTTGAAAGGTCAAGGTCATCGAGGTCAAAGGTCAAATTTATCGTTTTTACGGGTTACGGGACGGGATTGCTTACGGGTTACGGGACGGAATTAGGTGGAGTGCAGCCCCGGATAGGTCAAGGTCATCGAGGTCAAAGGTCAGCCCCGGATAGGTCAAGGTCATCGAGGTCAAAGGTCAAATTTCGAGACGGGTAAAATTGCTAGTAAAATAAAACAACAGCAGAAAACATTAGTACGTAACCAATGTAAACAATAAAGCGGCAATGATACTGAAATGCATTGTATGCAGTTCCAGTGTCCTCTCTTTTAAGAATGATTTCATCCTGCAAGTCCCGTAAGTTGCCATGATTGTTCATTTGGATGACCTCGAAAACTACCTCTACTTTATGAAGCGTAATAACTTCCGGCTAAGAAATCGCAATTTGTTAACATTTCTTCATACACATACTTCCGAGTCGATTATTCGATCTTCGATGGAATTATCCGAGGTGTTCCAAATGATAGCAAAGATTACTTTATGTATGAATTTTTTACCTTAACATCTTATTTACAAAGTCCCTTTCTTTTGTGACAACTAACATATGGAATCTGGAAGATCTAAGGGCCTAACAACATTCATTTCGAGTCCATATTGAAATGTGATCAATTAGAATTCACGTGGAACGCTACTGCTGCTCAGAATGACTTAAACAGACGCACAAACATGTGGGTGCTAGAGAAATGGCTTTCCCGGAACACTTTTGTTTCAAATTTTGGATGTCAAGTTAAAAGGAGGCCAGTGGCAATTGTACCGTGTTTCCATTTTTTTTTTTTTTTTTTTTTTTTTTTTAAATTTCGTTTCATCATAATAATACATGTATACATGTTATAGTGCACCAAAATTCAACCGGGACATCTGCATATGTAATGACCCCGCTTTGGCATATTTTTTTTCTTAAGGTCGTCTGCCCCCAAATGAGATTCGCGCGACGTCGGATTTATTCGGGCCAGTGGCAGCTGTACCGTGTTTCCATTTTTTTTAAATTTAATTTCATTATACATGTTATAGTGCACCCAAATTCAACCGGGACATCTGCATATGTAATGACCCCGCTTTGGCATTTTTTTTTCTTAATGTCGTCTGCCCCCAAATGAGATTCGCGCGACGTCGGAATTATTCGGGCGACGTCTAACACATTCGGTGGTGCAACCGCTCCCGAAAATGTTCGGATACATATCGACGCCGCTCGAAAACATCTTATGTTTTATAAATCTCAAAATGGCCATATTGCGGGTATTCTGCCTTAACCCTTTCCTGAACGACAAATTTTTGGGTGTTCCTATTCAAAAAACTGCTGAAGACAGCAAAATGGATGTTCATAATCATTAAATTTATGTGTGATGTAGCATAGAAAACATTGAGGCTAAAGGAGAAACTGCTGGTTATCAGCAGTTTCTTCTTTTGTCTCAATGTTTTCCCAAGCCTTTTCTATTAGAGACGTCAAAACCAGGTCTTGTGTGGGAAAGGATTAAGACACTCAACTAACGGACTTTACGAACGAGAATTAAGTTGTTCTGAGTTGATGTTGGTGGACTATACGTATATAGGCCTATCTTTTCCTTTTTTAAATGTAAAAACTTTGTACGTATGTTTCGCATTAATGCCTCCCTATTTCGTCTCTTTAAAACCCATGATTTCAAATTCAAAATGTGTGATGTCAAACAGACGACTTTTCCGAAAATACATATTTTTACTGAAAATCTTATTTCTAACAGGGTCATTTAGGCATTTGTTTTATTCTTCTACGAGTTATAAAAGCCAAAGAGAGGCTGCATCTTTTATTAAAAAATACATTATTTATATACCATTTTTAACGAGTCCAACTTTTGCGTGGTGCAGTACAAACGAGTATATCGAACACTCATGTAATCCCTTGATAGTTTTAGAATTTTGATGTAAAATCACGATCTTGGTATTTGTGTTAAAGTGACATCACATTATCTCATTTTCTAAAATTATTTCTTGATGCTAAGACAGGTTATTCTTATGCGTTTTTTTTTTTTTTTTTTTTTTTTTTTTTTTTTTAATTGGTGCTGATCAGCCGAAAAAAAACAACATTTAAAGTAGAGACAGAAATGACAAATTATATTTACATCTGAACTGTGGTAAACGACAATTAGTTTGAATTTAAAGGGACAATTAATTCCAATTTCAATTTTTTAAAGTATGTCTTGATGCCAAGATTGGTTATTTTAATGAGTATAAATACTATTAGTTTTAAGTTGTTACCAATAAGCGAGAAACGCGCATTTAAAGTTGAGACATAATCGATAAATTGCATATAAATTCGAACTGTTGTCCACAACAATTTGTTCAATTTGAACACAAAAATATAAATTTCTCGTAAACGGCGCAATATTTTGGCTTGAAATTTTCAGAATTTTCATAAGGAAATATGCTCTTTCAGATAAAAATAAAAGTAAAATTTATGACAAAAAAATCTGAAATGTCACTTTAACCAAAAATATATATTCCACGTAAACGTATCAATATATTGGCTGGAAATTTTCAGAATTTGCATAAGAAAATATGCTCATGCAAATAAGACTAAAAGTAAGATTTATGAAAAAAATATGGAGGGAAATAAGGAATAATAATAAGATGTACCATCAATATAATTATTGTATTGTTTATTATTTCTGTCCTGAAAAAGAAGACATGAATTAACGTATACAACCCATCATTAGCACTAAAGAGCCAGAGGCGAAATTTGAAAAGTGCCAGCTATTCCTAAACTATGTTACATTTCCATTCCAAATAAAAACACAAGCATTTTGAACGGTTTATAACTTTGAATTAATGCATACTTGTGGAAATATTTGACAAAATGTTCAAAATTACCTCTCTTGCCTATGAATATAGAGTAAAATAATATTTGTTAATTATTCTCTTCTTGAAGCATAATATTGAAATCGGGCACGGTGAATCAACTTATGTAAAGTATATTTACAAGTGCGAGTAATTTGATGCATTTCGTATCGCTAGAAAGTGGTGTTTTTAATGATGGGTCATATACCTTAAATACCTTAAATACCATTTTTATTACAATGATACCATTGACTTGACACTATTCATAAAATATTAAACATCTATGACGAGTTTATATTACATTTAGTTGCTTGCTTTATTTTTAAAAGAAATAAGATGGATAAACAAACACATATAAATATAAAGGGCAAATGTGTTTCAATCCTTTCCCCAAACAACCTCCACTTTTCAAGTGACAGGAAAAGAGGGTTTGATGATAAGGTTATTTCATCTAAGACCCCCGCCCCGCACACAACAGCCTCCGAAAGTCGTCCTTGGAGTCTTAAAACGCCGCTCAAACGTTTAGTATTTGTTATTTTTAGTAACATACTCTCAATCCCAAAGCGTTTTTGTAACAATACTCTCGAACCCAAAGCGTTTTAATGTTGAATGCACGTGCTCTTTATCGCGTTATATTGAATGCACGTGCGTCGTCACTGTTTTCTCCACATATTTAGGGAGTCTCGTGTTGATAATGTCGATTTGTGATTATTTTTAGTAATAATTTTCATGTATACAATGTTGATTTCCCATCAACCCATCGTCTTTGCCTCCGGAAGTGTGTTCTGTGGGTACAGACTAAAACATAAGTGAAAGGACCTTATTCTTTACTCTTGGGAACAGCATTGAACCATTGCTTGTTTGGATAAGTGGATAAAGGGTAAACGGTTAAAAAACAATCGCCCGTCAGTATATGTTACATTTCGTTACTAATATACCGCAATCTGCTAGTCATTAATCCTATATAGGCTTAGTTCCTGATAATAAAATCTGACAGTCAGAATTTTGTCCCTTTCCTCCCAAACAAGCTCTGCATTTGACATTCGCAATAGGGAAAATGGGTAAGACCTTGGTTATTGTTCCGGTATAATCGTTATATTTCGACTTATTCCGTGACGTCATAAGTGCTAGCATTTTTAAAGTACCGTTAGATGCAATATCGCCTGTTTTCGTAAAGTTGGGAATAATTGAGCGTGCTCAGATAACCGGGGAATATTCTTGACAATTTTTGTGAAACTGTTTCTAAATTGCATGGAGAGTAAGCAAAAAAAAACCGCACACACAAAAAACTTAAAGTGAAAAAATTCAAAAATTTGAGAGCAATGAAAATTACTTCCCTTGAAATCGTCTATGCGCACCACACAGATTTCGTTCCATAACTGGTCACATAGCCCATTACACAGGTCTTACCTTAAACGAGTCTTGCTTCAAATATAAAAGTCGGACGGATTTGGGTACAGTGGTAACGTGCTAGACATGTAACCATTTGAGACTATTATTAATCCAAAATTAGCATGTTGTTATCAAGCATGTTGATAGTCAACATTTCCCACTTTTCCCCTGTCCCCCTGTCCTTTCCGTATATAATAATGCCATGCACATTGAGTTGATAACATTAAGTCTGAGTCTGCAACTCCATTATAATTGAAGCAGACCAAATAATTGTCGTTTAGGAAAGTGTTAATCCATTACCACAAAGTGACTCTTTTTGCCTCCCGAAAAGAAAATGGCTAAAGAAAACATTGTGGACAATGAAGAAATTGCTTGTCACAAGCAATTTCTTCATTTCAAACAATGTTTTCTGTACAAAAACATTGTGGAGAATTAAGAAACTGCTCGTGACAAGCATTTTTTTTTCATTTACCACAGGAGAGACCAAAAAATGTAAAATACCATTCATTTGAAATTGTCGTCTGCAACATCTTTGAATTTGGGCAAATCTAAAATTTTGTCGTTTGTGCAAATGGGTAAGTTTCTTAGTTAGCCGGTCTCCAAATAAAATGGCCGCCATTATGTTACCGCACTATGATATGTAAAGTGATAAAATAGAGTAATTTTTCATCAATAAAAGTTAAAGTTAAAGTTTCTATTAAAAATCTATTTTTACTTACGTATTCAACCGACTTTACACTTTAACCCACGATCATTGAAACTCAAGTCGGCTGTTAACAGTCGGCTCCTACGGAAGCCACAGCTCTTTGGCTTTCGTAAAAGGAAAATGAGCGGGGGTGTGGGGGGAATCAGCCCCCATAAATACTTTCTAAATAAAATAAAGCGGGGATGTGGGGCGGCAGCCCACATAAATACTTCGTAGTTATAGGGACCGGCATACTAGAAGTGTTCCTGAAAATGTTAGATGGTTCCAGTGGTAAGGGTCGTGTGTTTATGCAGGATAGAAATCTCGACAAGCGTTCATGAGGAACGACAGACGAAAACACCCGAACTGTTTACATACAACGTTCGGCGGTTAAAAACTGTCAGCCATTTTGTATCAGTCCGTAATAAATTAACTAACAGTTGCTGCCTCATTTTTCTTCCCTTCAAACCCTTTTCAATGCAATGAGAAACAGCTATATCGGTAGCACATTCAATGGGTGGGGGGGGGGGGGTATTTGTTAGAGAATAGAACTAGGAAATAAAATTTGCAATCACATGTATTACCTATTTTCCTTTCTGATTTTGTTTGGAAACACATATAATAACTATGTTTTGTTTTATTAATTAATTATCACAAAATGAATCTTTAACAACACGGTCTGATATGTATTTGGTTTGTTCTTCAATTTGATATAGTATCCATTTCATTTTCTGCAAAATTTAGAGAGTTGATAGTCGCCAAACAATTACCATGTATATATTTTGCATGGATATGCACGTTCATGAAAATATTTGACATTTGAATGCATTTAGATTACGTGCTGAAAACACAATCAAAGAAACGGACAATGCTGTTGCTTTTCTTTTCATAAAAATAAACAATATTTACAATAGAGTAAAGGGTAAAACACGAGAAACTTTGGGAAATAAAACTATTTTTTTCAGCAAAGTGGTGAAAAAATAATCGAAGAAGCCTTATCAAGATGTGGTAAATGTAGGTACGTGGAACTTCAAAGACGCCGCGATCTTGTCGACATTATTTATGACCACAGACTTTCATTCCAGAGAGAGAAAAAATATCGATGCTTTTCAACGAAAAACTCGTAACTGCAGCTTGTTTTAAGCTGCAGTTACGGGGATTTTGTTGAAAAGTTGAAAAGTGAAGATATCGTCAGTTGAACATGTATTTTGTCGTTTTTTGGAACGACGAAACTGATAAGTTAAGCTGATTAAGGCTTTCCATCCATTATCAGATACCAAATCCTTCGTGCAACTTCGGGTGTCATCCGTTGCCATAAAAATTGACGATAGTATCCTTCGTCAATTTCCGTTGCTACGTAGAACCGCCGGAAATTGACGAGAGTTAATTCCGTTGCCCAGGGTGACATTCAAAGCTGCACTAGTTACGTTGTTTGTTATCTCATGATGGAATACCTTGAAGCAGTAGTTTGACGCTTTTAATCCCAAAAGGTCGTTGCATTTTTTTTTTTTTTTTTTCAGAAAAAGATGTGATCATATGAAATATGTGCAAATATAATTTATGTCGGCGCATGCAAGTGCGTTCATCACATTAACCCTTTCCCAAATGGCAATTTTTTGGGGGCCATCCACTTCAAAAACTGCCACATATGACAAAATAGAAATTATTAAAGATAGAATTTGTGTAAAAATATGGCATATAAAGTATTGAGACAAAAGGAGAAACTGCTTGTTATGAGCAGTTTCTCCTTTTGTTTCAGTGTTTTCTCAAACCTTTTCTATTAGGGGCGTCAAACCCGGTCTTGTTTGGGAAAGGGTTAAACGAACCTCGAAGGCTCTATACACAGAAACATTGTCGGACTTCGCTTCATACTATAGTTCGAGCCATAGCTCCAAGCGAACACTAATAGCCCGAACTATTTGACGTAATTTCCGAAGCAACTGTCCGACCATCCTCTTGCCCGTGATCAGGAAATTGGACCATTATGCCAACATAAAAGCAGCGGACCAATCAATGTCGATGTAAATAAAGATTTTGATTCGATGACACAGTACATTTTATGAATCCAACGGCTGCAACAGCGAGTGGCCCATACGATCTTGTGTAGCGAAGTCGGCCAATGTTACGCAGTATCAAATGATATTAGGGGTATTTCAATTTTATTTGTAAAACTTAAAAATGAATTTTGGTCGCCAGTTGTACGAATTAATTATGCACATGGTGATGTTTTAATTGATTTGCATATCATGTAATCCTTACATACAAAGAATAGATCGGTGTCACCAACGTCTTTTCCACCCGATTTTTAATTCGATATAAGCAGTAATTCAAAGGGACATAACATTCCAATTTCATTTTTAAAAGTAAACTTTATGGAAAAATGAATGTGAAATGTCACTTTAATATTCAAATGTTCATGCCGCTTCGAATACCATAATATTATGTATGTTATGAAAAATATTGTTTGAGTACAATAATGCAGTGAAAATATTGAGACAAAAGAGAAATACATACAAGACAGTACAAAACGCCACATTTGTTACCAGCAAAGATATTTACTCAATTAAATATGACAGGGGCCAGTTTCATCAAAATATTTAAGACGTATTTTTGACCGGTATCTTACGACAAGACACGCGTATCGCCAATCTATCGAGAGCCGGGTTATGCGATCGTTGCTTTAAAGTGACATTTCACAATTATTTTTACACAAATTTTACTTTTATTCTATCTGAAAGAGCATCTTTCCTTATGGAAATTCTGAAAAATTCAAGTCAAAATATTGAACCGTTTACGAGAAATATATATTTTTGTGCTAAAATTAGACAAATTGTTGTGGGCAACAGTTCAGATTTATATAGAATTTGTCATTTCTGTCTCAACTTTAAAGGCGCATTTTTCGCTTATAAATAACAACTTCAAAAAACTGATAACATTTCTACACATAAGAATAAACAATCTTTGCATCAAGACATACTTTTAAAAAATGAAATAAATGTGAAATGTCACTTTAAGCGATTTTTAAGACATTGGTAAGTTAAAAACACGTCTTAAATGTTTTGATGAAACAGGCCCCATGTTCCTCCCAAGTTTAAAATTTGATATCCAAAATAAATTTTACTCAATATTTTTCTTTAAAAAATACAAAAACGACTATTCCACCTTTTCGTGGAGTAGCAAAATGCCAGTAAGTTCTATGCATTTCAGTTGAATTAACCCCTTCTCGTTTAACACAGCGTTAGCCTGGTCTATTTCAAAGCAGCTGCAGACAAAAAAGTAATTCTTGTCAAAGACTGAAAGTTAAGTATATACCGGTATCTAGTTTAGCGTAGAAAACAGGTTGAAATGAAGGGAAATTACTGATCAGCAAACTTTTTTTTTCTTTTCTCTCAATATTTCTTTCAAAATCTTTGTCTACTAGGAACGTCGAACTCAGGCACTGCTTGGAAAAAGGTTTAAAGGATTGACATTTTACGAAAATACCAGCATAATTTGCAGCCCGTATTGTTCTCCCAATGGACATCATTTCACAAAAATCCGCCATAATCGTACAAAATTGGTGCAATTTTCCGTAGATATACGAATTTTCCGACATAATAATGAGCGTATCACTGTCAGAAGAACGAGTTTCCATGACAGCAGAGGATGATTGATGACGTCTAAGCCCCGCCTACTACAGAATTCCTCGCTGTCATTGGTTGATTAGTTGATTAGTCTGGGAGCTTCTACACTGGATACATAGCATCCTGGAGAATTAATTAATTTTGTTTATCGTAAAGCTTTGTTAGTGCATATCTACCGGTGGTCAAACGGATTAACGGGATTAACGATCGATTATTGATTCCTGTTGAAATATAAAGTATAATTGGATATAATGATGATTTGTAATAGTTGAATAAATGATACAAACATGTGAATTTTCTAAGAAACAAGGAAAATCTGTCACAAAGGTTGGAAAACGAGGGTTACAAACATCTTTTAAAAAACAAACACTGTACAAATAGATGAACGCAATTTTGAAATTTCAAGTTTTTTTTTAATTCCTATTTTAGAATAACAGTTTTTCTGAAAAAAATATATAATATTCTGATTACATATTCATACGTAGTTCGATGGTTTCTATGTGATAGCTCGTGAATACTAAGCGAGATGAAAAAGGACGGGAAAAGGAGACGTGGTGAGGAAGATCCCAATGGCTCCGACACGGACAGTGGATGTTCAAATGATTCATTCAATATAAACAAAAAACGGCGTAATTCGCCGGAACAATGTGGCGTGGAAAACGAACTTCTGGACGCACAGGGAAAACCGAGAAACCTCGCCAATGCGCGGGAGCGGGATCGAACTCAGAGCGTAAACACAGCCTTCGTGACTCTCCGGACATTGATACCGACGGAGCCCGCGGACCGGAAATTGTCGAAGATTGAGGTGTTGAGACTGGCGACAAGTTATATAGCCCATCTGAACACTGTACTAATGGTGGGTGGGGATAGTATGGACCAGCCGTGTATAAAACATCAAGCCATGTTGCGGGGTGGCATGGACTGTATGCCGAAAGCCGTGTGCACTTTCTGTTTGAGTAATAGCCGAACTAAACCGGTACGTATGATCTATTTGACCAACTTCGCAAAAGTCTTGACGAAGCATGGCCAAATCTCATGCGAAAAGTTCTGTTCTTGAACTGCCATTTAACGATCTTAAACGCTCTAGAATAGTTTTAGAATTAGAAATGCGTTCTTGAACTTTTTTCGCAGAGGATACCACCAATATTTTATCAAAATGACATCACTATTACGCTATACATTATTAAACTTCAGCTTTCTTTTCAAAACACGGACAAATCTGTTTTTCATTATTTTCTTTCTTTATCTTTTATTATTTTTATATATCTACTTTTATGGGGTTTTATTTATTTATTTATTTATTTTGAACGCAATGCAAAAATGACAATTCCGTGTCATTATATCATAGCGAGGAATCGCCAGACACAACAAAAACATTCAACGTTTACAGAACATCTTAAATAATAACGTGACCGATTTGAAAATGGTTTGAAGCAGGGAAGGCGGTAAACCCCAGGAATTTTCCGGACGTGGTAGATCTTTTTAAACAGGTTTTTGACGAGAAAACAAAATTCTGTTTGGCCATCAATAACTTTCTTTTAATTCAGACGAAGTTTGAAATAAACATGTACATTACATCTAACAAATCCTTGACATCTGTGAACGCCCTTTGTTTCGAATCAAATTTTAGTTTATTAACAGGTTTATCAACAGTTTTTTTTTTCTGCAATTGTTTTTGTGTCCTGTGATTGTCTGCCTTTTATTGCATCCAGACAGATTTCTGGTGGTGCAAAAGTCTACTTGTAACATAAAAACAGCATTTTATCAGGATTATTTTTTTCTAAATTCCCAGAACCTGCTAACTGCATTAAACTGTGTCGTGTAACGAACAAACTAAATGATAAAACGAGAATAAGATCGGCCACATTACTGGTCTATCCGTTGTAAAAGAAAATGACGCAATATATTTTATAGTTGAATTATAAATATTATGAATAAAATAGTAAATCATTTAGTAAAAAATGTTTATTGTTTTCAAAATACGTCTGATATTATATTCGTTTTTCGATATACATGTACATGTATACATTTCATTTGAAAGATGTATGAACAGTAACATAGTAAAGCAATAAAATGTAAGTGAACGTTTAAAGAGGCATTTCATTTCCATTTCATTTTGTGAAAGTATATTTTGATACCAAAATATGTTATTCTAATGCATGCGTATAAGTGCTGTCGTTTTTTATTTGTTGTTGATAAGCCATAAAACGCATTTAACCCTTTCCCAAACAAGACCTGGTTTTGACGTCCCTAATAGAAAAGGCTTGGGAAAACATTGAGGCAAAAGAAGAAACTGCTGATAACCAGCAGTTTCTCTTTTTGTCTCAATATTTTCTATGTCATATTTTACACAATTTCTATCTTTCATAACATCCATTTTGCAATTTGTGACAGTTTTTGAAGTGGAACGCCCTAAAATTATGTCATCTGGTAATGGGTTAAAGTTGAAACCAAAATGACAAATTCCATTTACATGTAGACTGTTGTTTGCCAATTTTAGAAGAAAAAACAAACAAACACAGATTCTATTCCTCGAAAAATCATGTTATACTTTGGCTTGAAATTTTCAGAAGTAAATGTGCTCTTTTGGATAAAAATAATGTAGATTTTGAGGAAAAAATATGGAATGTCCCTTCGAAACATAATGTATTTCGTACAAAGAATCAATTTAAAAAAAAAATAGTGGACTAATCGAATAAGAGATAAAAATAAGAGATATCAATGTCGATATCTTTTGACAGAAAGCAAAGATTCTTACAGATCAAATTTAAACAAGAATGTAGAGGCTAGTTTTCGTTTTATTTTTAATTACAAATTCAAATTTACAAAATCCTTCAAATAATTACAGTATACGTGCATTGTCAAGACTGTAGATCCTGTATGTTTTGTTTCCAATTTATAGTCTTTAACCATTTCAAGTGAATAAAATATTGCATTTTAGTCTTTCTGGGTGGAAGACATTGTTTAAAATGACGAAGATTTTCAAATCTTGGCTCTTAAATCGGATGAAGTCATCATCACGTTTTGATAATTCCCCATTTGACATTTAACCAACGTTGCTCTTTGATAGGTCAACCATTTAACCTGTAAATGCCATGAGCAACACCAGTAATTAACCAAAAAGGTTTGACATTTTAAAGCGGCTGGTCAACATTAATTTCGTCGCTTTTCAACGAAAACTTCGTAGCTGCAGCTTGTTTTAAGCTGGAGTAACGAGGGGGACATCCCAGTTGGTCTAATCTCATTTGGTCTAAAATTCAAATTTCCCATTTCGTCTAAAACCCTTAATTCAATAAATTTCCATTTCTTCTAAAAAACATGTTCTCAGTTTGTCTAATATATAATTATTTATGCATGTATTATGTCTATAGATCTATATTGTTTAATAATGTCTTTTTATTTAAGCTTTTTAGCACGTGAAACAAGGTCTGAAAAAAGTATTAGACGAAATGGGAATTTTCGTCTAATCCAATATTATTATAATATATTAGCCGAAATTGGACTAGACCAACTGGGATGTAACCGTAATAGCGAGGTTTTCGTTGAAAAGCAGCGATAAAATTATCTTTATAGTCATTTTACATTTTGTGACTTTACAGTTCTTCGTAATGAAGCATAGATTGTATAAACAATAATAATAATAGCCTATATCGTACTGAATTTTGGTATATTTTCACTGTTGCAAAATCACTTTGATTATTTCATCGGTACTTTCAAACGGATGTCTTATTTTATTCGAAATTATTCGGCTGTGTAAAATGACCATTTCAAAATCCGGATCGAAACATTTTTTTTTTTAAAAAAAATATGCTTAACAGTCTCTTTAATCAGGAATGGAATAAAAAACGAATTCGATGTAAATTAGCAAAATTAATCCAAGATCAATAGAGGTATACATTTTTTATATGATTTATCATTTGATAGAGCATTCCTTTTCAGTATTTTGTAAATTTAAGTTCCACGTTGTCAAATATATGAAACCCTTTCCCTAACGGCAAAATTTTGAACTGTTCCAATTTGAAAGACGTTGCAGACGACAATTTCAAGTTGATGAAATTTTGAAAATACTAGCAATTTTACCCGTCTCGAAATTTGACCTTTGACCTCGATGACCTTGACCTATCCGGGGTTGACCTTTGACCTTGACCTATCCGGGGCTGCCCTCCACCTAATCCCGTCTCGTAACCAATCCCGTCCCGTAACCCGTAAAAACGATACCCGTAACCCGTAAAAACATAAATTTGACCTTTGACCTCGATGACCTTGACCTTTCAAAAAATGAACCCCTCAAGCTAATATCCGGGGCCGCCCTCCACCTTCCCTCCAAGTTTGGTGAAGATCGGCCCAAGGACCTGGGAGGAGTAGGGGAACAAACGGACAAACATTGCTCAAATTATAGTATGATTTCCATTTTGGGTTGGAAAACATTGTGGAAAATGAAGAAATTGCTTGTCACAAGCAATTTCTTCATTTTCCACAATGTTTTCCCAAGCCTTTTCTTGTGAGGGAGTCAAAAGGCGTCAATGTGTGGTAATGGGTTAAAGTTTCTGTCGGTGCGTTTTCAAAATTTGATTATTGCTGACAGAAAGAAGCATTTATAGATCTATATTAGCTTTGTTCACTGGCTCTCAAATTTCTGTGTCAAAACAACCTGCAAACCATTTGACCACAGTTTCTATCAAAATTAGCATGGTGTGGACCTATCAGCTCTTATCATATTTCATCTAATGTACAAATGGTACCCATTGGAAAAAATATATCGATGGTGTAAATGCAAAACCTCGTAACTACAGCTTTAATCAAGCTGTGGTTACGAGGTTTTGCATTAACACCGACGATGTATCCTTACTTGACCGGTTCAATCGAGGACAAAGTTGTGTCCTTAAAATACTTATTGGCAACCGGTCATTCGGTGCGCGTTTTCTTGTGCTCTCATGAACTTTGACAACCGAAAATGAATACTAGTATGCTACCGAGGAAATCGCGGCATTTGTTTAGTTATTTTTCCATCAAATACATATTACTGAATTGACAGATCAGATCAATAGCTTACACGTGGTCTGATTTCGCTTGATATAGGAGATGAATATTACTTTGTTCTAGTATGCTTTTAGTTATTCATTGAAAAATAAATAACATAAATGTCCTAAATGACTTTAAGACTTTCAATGAGTTATGTGCTGCATTACCAAATATTTTTTGCCAACGCATTGTTTTATATTTGGCCAAGGATATACATATTTCAAACGACTACTATTTAACGTCATTCTACATTATCTGTTAAAAGTCAATCCAGAAATAATGAAAAACAAGTCACCATGCAACCATTAATAACATAATAACGTGACTTTGTTATGAAATTTTAATTTTCTTTATTTTTGTCAACAATCTTTTCTGAAACATTCAAATACATTTTTACATCTTTTTTACATTTTTACTTTATATTCCATTTGGAAAGACCTAACAAAGATAAGAACAATTGTGAAAAATGATACAAGAATTCGCAGTTAGGAAACGGAATTTGCATAATAAATATTTTTGTGGGCTATATTAGAATAATGATTCGTTCATAAATATACACAAAAACAAAACAATTCTTAAAGGCGATCAATCTCTGGATATTTAGCATGTTAAAATTACAAGTATATTTTTCATGGTAAAGAATGGACGGATAACTGACCGATGGGGATGTCGTACCCATAGTCATTCATTATTGTATAAAGCTATCAGCAACTCGCTTAACCCTTTCCCAAACAAGACCTGGTTTTGAAGTTCCTAAGAGAGTAGGCTTGGGAAAACATTGGAACAAAAGAAGAAACTGCTGATAACCAGCAGTTTCTCCTTTTGTCTCAATATTTTCTAAGCCTTATTTTACACAAATCATATCTTTAATAACATCCATTTTGTCACTTTTTACAGTTTTTGAAGTGGATCAACCTAAAATTATGTCGTTTGGTAATGGGTTAAGGCGCTGAAATTCTACAGATTCCATCTTGTATGGACGGCTGTCCGTAAATTTCCGGAAAGAATCCGGGAAATGCTTGTACCGTCAGTTCTAATGAAAAGCTGCTCCTTTGTAATTTTCATTACTGAAAAATAATCCATCAGGTGTGATATAGTGATGTGGGCGAAAACAAACGATTTTACAGACAATAAGTATCGCAAAGGTGCGAAAAGCGTACATCTTGTAAAGACTAGGTTTATTCAGAAATTTTGGATGTCTTTTATGGAAAAATGTTTGAACCCTTTCAAAAATGAAAAATGGTGCAGACCACAAATTGGATATTGATAAACAGTGGATTTGTGTTTAATGGCACAGAAAATATTGATGCAAAAAACGGAGAATATTCTGGTTATCTTTCAAATTAAAACAGCATAAAATTCTGCCGTTTGTGGAATGATTAAATATTACTGATGCAAGAAGACATTGAATTGCCTTAGCTATAAAATGTTTTCAAAATCTAGTCTATAACCTGTGGAGATACTTGTATAACCCTTTCCCGAACAACGAAGTTCTGAAGACAGAATAATGGATGTTGATAATGATTAAATTTATGTATGATATAGCATAGAAAACATTGAGACAAAAGGAGAAACTGCTGGTTATCAGCAGTTTCTTCTTTTGCCTCAATGTTTTCCCAAGTCTTTTCTCTTAGGGACGTCAGGTCTTGTTTGGGGAAAGGGATAAAGCATGAACAGCTGGACATCACAAATATTTGTCGGATATGGTCCTGATTCCAATCAAAGCCTTGAACAAAAAGGTCACGCGCATTCCGGCCGGTCGCTAACAAATAGGGACCATCTGCAATCACACGTCTGCCATAAAATCTGCATTAAACTTCTTCTGAGGTCATCACGAAGTTTTGAAAAATAACATCACGGGCAAGATCTGTGGCTGCACGTGCACAAGACAAGGCCGGAATGTCATTTATTCTTGTCAGAGTATTGAACCTAAAAGCATCCTGGCACTGCATAGGTTCCAGCTGTCTCTTGCTGTTTTATTATAATATATTTTCAAACGAGTATGACCGATTTTAAGCCTTTAAAGTGACATTTCGGAATATTTTGTCATAAATTTTACTTTTATTTTTATCTGAAAGAGCATATTTCCTTATGAAAATTCCGAAAATTTCAAGCCAAAATATTGCGCCGTTTACGAGATTTTTTTTTTTTTTTTTTTTTGTGTGTGTGTGTTAAAATTGAACAAATTGTTGTGGACAACAGTTCGGATTTATATGCAATTTATCGATTATGTCTCAACTTTAAATGCGTGTTTCTCGCTTATTGGCAACAACTGAAAAAAACTAATAGTATTTATACTCATTAGAATAACCAATCTTGGCATCAAGACATACTTTAAAAAATTGAAATTGGAATGAAATGTCCCTTTAATGTAACGCAGTTGAAACAAACGTGTCTGAAAGAATGATGTCTTTATATAGAATTCTTTTAGTATATCACATAGTTAACTGATCCATATTCCTGTCGAGATAATCACAATTCAGATTCGCAACAAATCTCAAACATAATGTTTTTTATTTGTTTCTGTGTGACATATCAGAGATTACGTGACTATAACGTCATAATGTTGGTTAATCAATATTTCGAATGCCAATGACAAGCGGCCAACCCTATTATATTTCTGACACGTCACGCTTAAACGGACCTTATCGGTTGTGTGAAAAATATCGACCCTAGCCTGTCTGCGCAGTCTGCGCAGCCAGACTAGGGCCGACACATTTCACTTTATGTAATTTTATAAATCTGAAATGTTTTCCCTATCTAACTATATGTCCATTTTTTGCGTACGGGATCTGGTTGAACTGTGCTGAGTCTGACAAGTTTGTCAAAATTTGGCTTTTTGGAATTCGGATAAGGTCCCTTTTAGCGTGACGGGTCATATTTAGATAAAAACTTGGACGCTGACTCACATTTTAGACTTTCATACATATTATGAAGGTTTAAAACAGCTTTTGATTTTGAAATATTTTAACAATTGCTACATAGCATTGAAGACAATTATTCTGAAGATGACACTGCAAAATTTCAAGGTGATGCTACCGAGAAAAATTAGGCAACGAACTTATATATGTCCTAACTTCGTTTGTAAATAAATTGAATATTTCAAACATTTGATAAGCATCTTTATTTATATCTATATCATAACAAATCACAGGTTTTAGAGCTGTCAGTGACTGTATGCCATTTGAACGTCTGGAATACGGTGATAATTTGTCAGTGATTTACATCCATTTAAATAGAATATAGAGTACTCGCCTTTCACCAAAAAAGTTCTTCAAAAGTTACATGAAATTGATTAGACATATCTTGGTGATGTTAAAAAGTAACGGTGCATAGTATCTTTATCCATATATATTTTCCTTAAAAATTAGATTAAGGTCTTTTCAAAGCAAAACCCCTTCTAGTTTTCAAATCTACATAGAAGGCATTTTTTATATCATCTGACAAAATATTACATAGTAAGCACCACTAAGTCTTTAAAAAGTAACTATGATAGAATCTAAATTAGTAAAGTTTTTTTTTAAATTAAAGGTTTGATTACGTTGAAACAACATGTTACTATTTCTTGATTTTCATCCGTGCTGTTAATTTTGTGTTTCTAGTGTGTGAGTATTCAAAGCAACAATATGTTTTAGATTTTGTAAGTTGGTTGACCAAGAAAATTATTAAAACTGAATTATCCTTTTATTTATAACCGGAGAAATTTATACGAATATAAAGAATCCTAAAATGTCTTTATACACTTTCACTTTTTCAATATTATACATACAAAAGCAACGAAAACAATTGTTTTGGGAAGTAATTGATCAATACATGGATAAATGAAAACTGAATTATTAATTTAATTAATATACAAAATGTATTAATTGATTTGGGTCACTCGTAAATATATATAATTCGTAAAGGAATATGAAAATGAACTAGACTTTTCTCCGAAATTTCAGTCACAATAATCTGCCACAATTTGCAGCTATTTCACAATATTATTTTTTATTATTTTACTTTGTATTTAACTTCTATTCACCCAGTGTCACTTATACATGTTTGTTGGCACAAGATCGTGTGGCACATGTTTACATTTTGTTCAATATAAACAAAACATTGTTGTATAAAACATGACTAAATTCTTTATAAGTAGTGACGTATATAATTATGCTCACTATAGCATATATATGTCACTACTTATAAAGAATCAAGTCATGTTTTATACAACAATCTTTTACATTTAACAAAATGTAAACATGTGCCATACGATCTTGTGCCAACTGTAGATATGTTTTGAAGACGACTAAGTGTTCTAATATTTTTTCTTGTTTATAAATAAACAAATGCTAGAAAATCTAGTTCCAAATAATTCGGATCGCCTCGTCGAATACCAATATTTATATTGTATCCTAATTAATAAAACAACACTGGCTTATCGATATACATCTAATTGAATTAATTTCCAGCAGAGTTGCAATAAGAAGGTACCATTAACCCTTTCTCAAACAAACCTGGTTTTAGGTCCATAATATGAAAAAGATCTGGGAAAATATTAAGACAAAAGAAGAAAATGCTGATGGTCAGCATTTTCTTCTTTTGCCTCAATATTTTCGTTGCTATATTGGACATAAATCTTTTTATCTTAAAGGGGGAATAACACTTAACATCTTGCAAATTTTCCGAGAACTTCGTACAAAAAATAAATATATATTATTAAAATATGGTCTTTAAATTGCATATATGCCAAATCTTAGCTTTCTACCTTGTGTATTGGCTTAGATGTCGACGGATTTAAAACCCCATGATTTTTTGTCGGGGGGATAAAAATTATAATAATAAAACATATGGGGTTTTAAATCCGTCAACATCCTAGCCAATACACAAGATAGAAAGCTAAGATTTGGCATAGATGCAATTTAAAGGCCATATTTTCATAATATATATTTATTTTTTGCACGAAGTTCTCTGAAAATTTGTAAGATGTTAAGTGTTATTCCCCCTTTAATATTTGCCGTTTGGGAAAGGGCTAAATTAACTTCCAGCAGAGTTACAGTTAGAATGCGCCATTAAATGACCACCTGATACGTGATGGTGTCAATCACAAATGTCATTAGATAGATTAGGATGTTGATGAAACGTCATCTCTCCCCGGGAATTAATTGATTATTGTCTTTGCACTAATTGGAAAGATAAAGGGGCGATGCATTGATTGACCGGTTGGAAGCTAGTAATGGGTGAGGATGATGTCTTGTAATACTTAGAAAAAATGACCACCAAACTTTGAAATTGTAGTAATTTCAAATGTGTTTTTTATGTTTTGTTTATGCATATGAATGAGACCTGAATAAAATATAACACCGGAATATTTCTGAATTACAGACGGACACAAATGAGCACCTTTTAATCTTGTTGGATATTTTTGATAGACGTAATTACAACATTATCCTGTAAGTCTTCTGTGCATTTAGTTTTCTCGCAAACATGCATTTACACAATCGAATTATGGAAAAAAACGTTTCATATTACAGTGCTGAAATGAAATTAAATTATAATTATAAGTCGAATCATTTCTTGTACAAATTATAAATTGCCATAAGTTGCATATAATTATGAAATCCACATATTATTTGATAAAGCACGCTCTTTAAAATGTTTCTTTTCTGATTTACATTACATATATGGTGCAGAAATATGGGGTTGTTAGTTTAGGAATGAAACTGGAAAGGCCTACACAAAAGAGGAGAAATTAATGTATTCTAAATATTTTGTTGATATCCTTAAAAAAGACAAACTTGGACTGAATAACAAATTTGAATCAAGCTCCAAACATTAAATTTAATCGCTTTACGGGAAAAAATATATATAGAACTGATTTGCCGCTGAGTTATCGCCGCGTTATATCAAATGCCAATTGCATTAGTAACACAATTTTAATATCAAGTAAAATTTGATAGACTATTTTCCAAAAGACCCTTTATTCAATCTGTATTTTTTGTAACATTTGTAATAAACTGTGTATAATGACATATATGATAGATAAGTTTAGTAAATAAAAAATGAATATACTGAGCCGCACAGTTAACTCCTCACTTTTGTCTTTTGTATAACTAAGTTATCGCTCAATCAATCTCTCTGATTTTTCATATTTCAATAGATGACATATTTCCCATCAATTTTTGTCAAAAACAAATTCAATTTTACGTTTCATTTACCTTTTCCAATGTGCACGTGCGTTTAACGATTTTGAAATGCATGCGAATATTAGAAAGTCTGTATTTGTTACGTTGTTAAAATGAAGTTCGTTCGTAAACCTTATTGATATTATGTTTTTATTACTCCCGAACAACATTGAATAAAGACACGGAGAATTATTCTTAAGTCTATAAAATGCATTGATCTTCAGATATTTATCACGAAATTAACTTTTTTATTATGCTTTGTAGCCATATTTACAAAAAATTAAACAATTTAATGTTTGTGCCCTCAAAACACTTTTAAAACTTGCAGTATGGATGTTTAATCTTGGCCTGTACCGTCTAGGAAGTTGGTTTCTATTTTCCAAAAAATTACTTCAGCATGTCCGAGGACAATCCGATGGAATGACTATTTTAGTTTCCATTACCCCAACAAGAAAGGAAATGATTATTTATCTAGAACGGGTCTGATGCTTTTAAGATTGTTTACTCTGCCAACGTAGCGAAACCATGTTCAGTTGCCGTAACGGTGAAATAGGTTCAGGCTTAACGTTGACCATCACATATTACAATACAGAACACGAATCTGTTGGAAAGTCTTGAAGAACGTACACAATTTTAGAAGAAAATATATATAGAGCTCATTTTAAGAACTATTTAGAGTAGTTATAATAGTTGTTTAATCACTGTTAGCGTTAATTAAATCATACTTTTAGAGATATTTACTACAATAATCCACACAAACAGTATAGTTCAATTTTTTTAGAACTGAACTTGGACAAATCAATAGCAAGTGGTAACCGTTTTCTATCGAAATGTTTATGAAACAATTATATATTTGCGTACTTTGTAGATCAATGTCAGATCAGCGTATGGATACATGTATTTTAAGCACTCTTTCATTGTATATCTAAATAGATTCAATTCGAAATTTGCATTTTGAATAAAGAATCTGTACGCAATTAGCAACTTTTTGAAACATTGCTATCTAGACAACATCTATAAAAGTCAGAAAAAACAACGCCAAACCTTGTTTAGTTTACCGACAGTTCAATTTTAAATGATATTAAAACTGACTTGTCTAATAGACTCTGAAGGGATTATATAGGAAACAAATATAACCACATAACACTACCCTGTAGTACGCCCCTACAAAGTATGTTTTGAAGCTATTTCGTCGCTTTTCAACGGAAACCTCGTAACTGCAGCTTGTTTTAAGCTGCAATTACGAAGTTTTCGTTGAAATGCAGTAATTTAGAGGACCGAGTCTCAGTTATTCCGACAATCGCTACATATCAATAACTACATATAGAAACTGGCAGCATTAAAATTCTGAGGAAATATTTCCATGTTCCTGCATCTTTCATCTCCGTCGACATAAAACGTTCTCTCGCTGGAAAACTCATCATCATAAATATGACACTCCGCTCTGGAAAAAAGCGGCTTGAAGGTAGAAATTGAACTAGTTTTCACGCATTTCAAAACATTGGAACGATAACTTAAGGAATTGCATAATATGTCAAGTTAATAATACAATTTTGAAAGCGCTTTTGACCTGACTTTGTTTACAAATGAGCAGTGAATTATCACTAAATGGCAATATTTCAGGACATTTCAGACGTAATAAAAATTGCAAACAATAATTAATAGTGATAAAATTCAAGATTGGGCAGTGGAACTACCTTCGGAACGACCATTTTTATTTACATCCAATGCATATTAGTGTAACATGTAATATAATATTATGCCCATAATTCCAGACAGTGAATTCGAGAGCAATTTTAATGAGAGTTCCATTTGATAACTGCCTTTGCAACCTCAATTTAATCTTTAGACCCATTTTTGAACGTCCATTCAAAACTATTTCTGCACACACAGAACTAAATCTACGAGAGTAAATTGCTAGAAAGCAAACGACGCGAGTCCCCCACATCTGCGCGGAACGAGCAGAGCCAGGGTTTGATGACTTTTGCAGGCCTTCATGTGTACGGATCCGTCAACAAACGGTCCCAATATTGTAGAAATATGTTGTAATATGGTCTCTATCAATTGTTGGAATTTTCCTTCTGAACGCAACTAAGCTCTTCCACATTTGAAGGTTTAGTCGAAGAAAGAAAAGGAAACGGTTGTAAATGTATCAATTGATTAATTAAGTTGAGAAAAATAAAAAGCGACAGTGTCAATGTTTATTAAAGAAATTCTATAAATTTTGTTAAAACAATTTTTATGAATAATTATTGTTGCAATTGTCCCTGTGGAAATTGCAATTTCTTTCATAATTATTTGACAATTTACCAGAGAAGAGACTAAACTGTCGCAACAGTAAGAGATTTTACATTGTAAGAAGTTCTTAAATATTTTGCTAATTACTTACCAGAACATTTTGGAGTTTTGCTAGAGAAAACAAATACAAATTGTAATATTAAAGAGATTTCGAAAACAATGTCTATCGATTGTTGGTATTTTCCTTCTCGAAGCACAAGTTTAGCCCTATAACCTTTTTAGATTCGATTTATTTTTCATTTATTTGTTAACTTTATTAAAAAAACATCATTTTCTATTTTCAGACAAAACCCGAAAGCTGTATGTACAAAGACATAAGAAATATGCCGATGCATGTACGACGGTGAACCAACAGGAAATGTCGTCATGAAAGTACCATCGTCACGTGTTTCCGTGGATTTATCTCATTTCGTGCCATAATAGTGAAATCAACATTTGTTTTGACGTTTAGCCATTCACACACGGCGTCCATAATGACAAGAACTGAAAAAACATTGAGGAAAAAGAAGGAAATGTCGATGTCCATATATGTGTGTCATATAACGTTTAAAAAGGCATCAATTGCAGGCCCGTAGGAAGCAATTTCATATTGGGGGTGGGGGGGTGGGGGGGGGGCTAAAGCCCTTGTCCAGAATATTGGGGGGGGGGGCTAATTTGGATTTTCCCAAATTTTCAGTGTAAAATTAAGAAAATTTGGCATTTTTGGCCAACATTGGGGGGGGGGGGGGCTTAGCCCAGGCTTCCTGTTCCTACGGGCCTGAATTGTGGTATTGAAATAACAATCATTGTCTCGATTTCCCTTAACCCTTCGCCAACCGACAAAATTTTAGGGTGATCCACTTCAAAAACTGCCACAAATGATAAAATGGATGTTATTAAAGACAGGATTTGTGTAAAATATGACACAGAAAACATTGAGACAAAAGGAGAAACTGCTGGTTATCAGCAGTTTCTTCTTTTGTTTCAATGTTTTCCCAAGCCTTTTCTTTTAGAGACGTCAAAACCAGGTCTTGTTTGGGAAAGGGTTAATATGGAGTGATCCGATGGATTGCGTCATACTGAATTGGCTGGTTTTTGTTTTGTTTTTCTTTAACGCCTTCCTAAACAACAGAACTTTATCCTAAGTCGAATTCAAAGATGGCGTGGTGTAGCCATGAGCTAAAAAATGTCATCTAAATCGTCGCTTACTTTATTTTTAGTTTCATTATCACGGTGGATAATCACGTGATACAACAATGTCAGAAAACCTTCAACAATTTTGTTAACACTGGACCGATTTGAATTCGGTTTGGAGCAGAGAAGGTGGACAGACGTCACGCATAAGACAGACTTACGGGATTTTTGAAAAGTCAACTGATAAAAAAGTTATTGAAGATCAACTAAAATTTTGGTTGATATTCAATAATTTTTTTATTAGTAGATTTTTCAAAAAATCCACCACGTGTAGCTTATTCCTGGCATTTCCCACATTCTCTGCTTCAAACCGAATTTAAATTGGTCAAGTATTAACAAAAATATTGACGTATTTCTGAAATTCTGAGTAATGTGATTAACTACATTGATTATGAAATTATTTTTTAAAAAAGCGAAAAATTATGGACGAATGGGTATCTAAAACTGAGTGTAAAGTAAATTTAAAATGTTATAATTCTGTTTAATTAAAGTTGTTGGAATTAGTTTAAAACTATCCATTATAGTATCATTGTTGTTGTTTTTCCCGTTTCTTTCACGTTTAACGACAAACCTGGATAGCTCAATCTATCAAACCAGGGACCATGGGTTCAAATCCCAACTTGGCCAATATCTTGTCTGATTTTTTTTTACTTTAAGGTAGTCCATCCCTAGTGATATTCACGCGACGTCGGAATTATTCGGGCGCGGTCGTAAACACTCGGCAGTGGAACTTTCCACCGCCGAATGTCAACGACCGCGTCCGAAAAGCTTCGTATACGTAACGACGCCACTCGAAAAAAAAAAAAAACCCGATGTTTTTAGAATTTCAAAATGGCGACATTGCGAGTATTCTAACTTAATAACAATTGTTTTCGAGTCATTTACTTTGGACGAGCAGCTGGTGACTCTAATTGGATGTTGTTTGGAAAGTTGAAATGAAATTCAAGAACAATGATATATCAATAATTAGACCACAAGCATCAGAAATTCAGAATATAAAATTTTAAGGGAAAATGATACACAACACAAAGTTTTTGTTCTTTTTTGTAAATCTGTTTTCTGTTTTGTTTTCACTTACAAACGTAAAGAAGCAAAACTGTCTGAATTAATTTGCACACAAAAGGATTGCATTATTTTCATGTAGATTGCAAAGAATCAACAAATATATTTAAGATAAGGTATACCATCCATCATCATCTATCAAACACTTCGTGCAACTTCGGACGTCATCCATCATCAATTTCCGTTGCCACGGATGAATCCCGAAGTCGCACGAAGTGTTTGGTATCTACTGATGAATGGAATAACTTAAGGTAGTCTACCCTCAATCTCGCTATTTGAGAATCAAATGACGACGTCGGATTTTATCGGACAACGTCGTATACATTTGACGGCGAAGATGCCGATTTTTTCCACTTCGTAACATTTCCGTGTCGAATATGGTCGCTTTTCTTCGAAAACCTCGTAACTTCACCCTTTCCCAAACAAGACCTGGTTTTGACGTCCCTAATAGAAAAGGCTTGGGAAAACATTGAGACAAAAGAAAAAACTGCTGATAACCAGCAGCTTCTCCTTTTGTCTCAATATTTTCTGTGCTATATTGCATCAAAATTCTATCTTAAACAAGGTCCATTTGTCGTCTTCAGCAGCTTTTAAAATGGAAATTTTGTAAACTTGCTGTTTGGGTAAGGGTTAAAGTGACATTTCACAATTATTTCTACATAAATTTTACATTTATTCTATCTGAAAGAGCATGTTTTCTTATGAAAAATTCTGAAAATTTCAAGCCAAGATATTGAACCGTTTACGAGAAATATATATTTTTGTGTTAAAAATAAACAAATTGCTGTGGACAACAGTTCAGATTTATATAGAATTTGTCATTTCTGTCTTAACTTTGAAGGCGTATTTTTCGCTTAAAAATAACAACTTCAAAAAACTGATAGCATTTCTACGCATTAGAACAGACAATCTTTGCATCAAGACATACTTTTAAAAAATGAAATAAATGTGAAATGTCACTTTAAACAAGCTGTACTAGCAAGGCTTTCGAAGAAAAGCGACGATATAGTCGTTATAAATGCAAAACCTCGTATCTCGTTTTTGGAAAATTTTAAAGGGCGAGAAAAAAGAGTAATAACTTTTCCCAAACTGAAATGTTGCACTTGAAATTTGGACATATTATTCATGAATAATGTATCATTGATACTGATCGGTAGAAATATCTCAAAATCTGCGGGAATTATCTATACTGGACACACAAGTTTTTACTTTGAAAATCGCAAGAATCGACATACGAGGTTTTGCATTTACACCGACGATATGTAACAATGTTTACCGCAAAAAATCTGACTTCTTCCATTACCAAATGACAAAATTTTGGACTGTTCCAAATTCAAAGATGAAGCAGACGACAATTTCAAGTGAATATAATTATACATGTTATAGTCTTTTTGGGTAGAAAACATTGTTGGAAATAAAGGAATTGCTTGTCACAAGCAATTTCTTCATTTTCCACAATCTTTTCCAAAGCCTTTGTCTTGAAGGGCCTCAAACAGTGTCAATGTTTGGGAATGGGTTAAAGGGAGCCTAACTTAAAGATATTATGACACATTATCTACAAAATTTACCAATGCGAACATTACAATATTGACCTCAATAGCACTGTAATTTTGCACATAATGGTGCCTCACACCTGCAAGATTCGAACAAAAACATGCAAAAAACTGTATTGACAATTAAGAACGCGTTTTGAATTGTTTATTTACCATAATATCGTGCCTTCCCCCCCCCCCCCCCCGGTTTCTCGAAAAAAAAACTCAAGTACGTTCTCATGCTCAAATCTGAGCACCGTGCTCAAATCGCACGAAATCCAAGTGAACTTCAATCGAATACCCTTCAACGTTAGAGAGTATTCCTTTGAAGTTGAGCATGTTCTCATGAGTTTATACGTACATAAGTTTGTTCGAGAAACCGGGGCCTGGACTAAATATCTTAGTAAATTGAAATGCGTCAATCATAAGAAAAAAAATATCACTGCTTTCCAACTAAAACCTCGTAACTGCAGCTTAAAACAAGCTGCAGTTACGAGGTTTTCGTTGAAAAGTGACGATGTCAAAAAAGACAAGACTGGATTTCTGATAAAGAAAATTACCACCAGAGCTTTATTATCGTTCGTCACGTTCAACAATGCCGTAACTGCAACTTATTCAAACTGCAGTTACGACATTTTCGAACGAAGCTGGCGATATAGGCTACTGGTATCCGTTGTGAAAAAAATATCTTAAAAAATTCGAGTGAAAAATGTCATTGGCTACATTTATCAAAGTATGTTAGGAAATAACATAATTTTCAGGGCATTATAAGCACATGTAACTATTATACTTGAATACAGTCAAACTTTGATAAATAAAATCATTAAAACATCGCTTTTCAATGAGAACCCCGTAATTGCAGCTTATTTCAAGCTGCAGTTACGAGGATTTTGTTGAAAAGGAGAGAAAAATTGAAAAATAACATGAAATTCATCCTCATAGATCCAAGCTAACAGAAAGAGGTACCAATGGGGGACTAACTGACACTGACAATAAACCTTTTTTCCGCGAAAAGAAAAAAGACAGTTCCAATTTGAAAGTTGCCACAGACGACAAAATTGAGGTTGATAAATATAGGATTTGTTTCACTTTATACACGGTGGATAATCACGTGATGCAACAATTTCAGAAAATCTTCAATAATTTTGTTAATACGGGACTGATTTGAATTCTGATTGAAGCAGAGAAGGTGGACAGGCGTTACACATTAGATGAACGTGTTGAAGTTTTTTAAAAATCAATTGATACAAAAATTATTGAAGATAAACAAAAATTTTGGTTTATCTTAAATAACTTTTTCATTAGTTGCTACTTCCTGAATTTTTCTCAACTTCTCTGCTTAAAACCGAATACAAATTGGTCAAGTATTGACAAAAATATTGACGATTTTCTTGAATTCTGAATCACGTGATTAACCACCGTGTTATACTACAGTAAAGATCATCAATATTTTCTTCCTTTCTCTCGAAGTTTTCGTGACTTTTCTATAATGACAAAAGTGTCGTGTGCAGCAACTTTCAAATTGGAACAGTAAAATTTGCGTTGTTATGGAAAGGTAGGAACGAAAACGTCGTTAAAACAGCCTGTTTTACATTTTCCCAATTCATACCTAGTTTTTGGCTTCCCAATTTTATAAAAGAAAAAAATCGTCGTTGTAAATGCAAAACCGCGTATCTCGTTTTTTTGAAAATTTCAAAGGGGAGGTAAAAAAAGTGTAATAACTTTTCTCAAACTGTAATGTTTTACTTAAAATTTGGACATATTGTTCACAGATGATTTGCCATCAATACCGATCTGTAAAATATCTGAAAACTTGCAAGAATTGTCTGTAACTGGGCAAAGAAGTTTGTACTTTGAAAATCGCAAGAATCGACATGCGAGGTTTTGCATTTACACCGACGAAATATCTTCCGTATCAAATAAGAATTGAATGATTACGTTTTCATTCCGTCTTCTATAGCCGTTTCAATTTGGATTAAGTCTTTTCCAAACAGGATATGGTTTTGAAGTCTGTCGTCAAACTAATTTCAGAAAAAAATGAATTTCTTTTTTTGTTTCATTTTTTTTCTTTCTCTACACACCAATTATCCAAATTGGCCGCATTTTGTACCATTGATCCTGTTAAAAAATCATTTTGGGAAATACATGTAGTTTAGCTGCAGTAACGACGTTTTTAACTCTTCCATGCGATTGATTTACTGCGAAACCGTTGTGAAAATAGACCGCTGAAAGAAAATCTTCAAGGTATTTCATCAATCATTATCTACAAAACACTCTGCTACTCCGGTCGTCATCCGTAGCAAGGGAAATTGACGAGGGTATCCCTCGTCAATTTCCGTTGCCACGGATGACGCCCAAAGTGTTTGGTATCTAATGATAGGTTTTAATCCTTAATAAAATTTGACGACTTTCAGTACTGAAGCGTTTATTTACAACAAGGAAAAAGGAGAAAATGCTGATGGACAGCACTTATTCCTTTTCCGTATTGTCTACCTCTTGTTTCGTGTTGAAAAATTATACCAAATTTTTGTTTTCATATTTTTCGTCTGCAGCAACAGTACATTTCCACAAGTCCTAAATTCTACCGTCTGACAAATTAGTTAACCCTTTGATTAAATCCTTGATTAACCCATTCACACACAATGACTCTTTTTGACTCCTATCAAAATAATGGCTTTGGAAAACATTGTTGGAAATGAAGAAATTGCTTGTGACAAGCAATTTCTCCATTTCCCACAATTTTTTCTACCCAGAAAGATAAAAGAATGCAAAATTTCATTCATTTCATATTATTGTCTGCATCATCTTTGAATTCGGAACAATCCAAACTTTTGCTGTTTCGTAATGGGTTAACATTTTCCAAAACAGCAAAAGTTAAGATTGTTCAAGATTGCCTAAGACAAATGTGTGTTGACAGAGGCATGTTTTTACCCACAATGTAGCACAACAAAATAACAGAGACAAACGGAGAATATGTTGGTTATCGACATTTTCTTCTTTTATCTCAATATTTTCCCAGTCCTTTTTTCTAATAGATAGGTTAAAAGCAGACCTTGTTTGGGAAAATGTAACAAACGACAGGGCAGAACATCATTTACCTTTTCCAAAACAAGACCTGGAAGAAGAAGAAGAAGAAGAAGAAGAAGAAGAAGAAGAAGAAGAAGAAGAAGAAGAAGAAGAAGAAGAAGAAGAAGAAGAAGAAGAAGAAGAAGAAGAAGAAAAAGAAGAAGAAGAAGAACAAGAAGAACAAGAAGAACAAGAAGAACAAGAAGAACAAGAAGAACAAGAAGAACAAGAAGAACAAGAAGAACAAGAAGAACAAGAACAAGAACAAGAACAAGAACAAGAAGCTGTGAAATGGCCGAATTAGCCTAGGAACTAACACAGGTCTTACAGTCTAAATGGTCACGTGTTGTCAGCGATCTGGAGGAGCTAGAGTCATCTCCCTTGGCGTGTCTTTACAAGGATTTACAATGTTTTGCAAGGATTTACAAGGTTTTACGATAGCCGTGTGCAATTTAGGCCGGTAGAGCTCCTCTAGAAGAGTCTGGTTCCCGCCTCTGATACACTACGTAGTAGAAAAAATACAACGTAGTGTATCAGAGGCGGGAACCAGACTAGCTCTACCTCTTCCAGAAGACCACTTCTGGCCTGAATCGCACGCGGCTAAAGATTTACAGGGTTTTACAACGGAGATGTTTACCGGGTTTTACAACGGAGATTTAAACTGTTTTGGCAACCAAAAAGCTAACTGCTGTAAAATCAATCACATTTACATTCTACTAGTACTTACAACTTTTCTGCACTAAGCCCGTGGTAATTGCAAATAATAGGTAAGTTATTCTGTCGATCATTAGATACCAAATACTTCGTCCAACTTCGTGCGTAATTCGTAATAACGGAAATTGGTTAGGGCACCCCACGTCAACGTCCGTTGCCACGAATGACTCGGAAATTGAAAGGGTAAAACAACGTAAAATTTCGTTGCCGTAGATGACGCCCGAAGCTGCATGAAGTGTTTGGTGTATTATGGTGGATGGAATACCTTAAGAATAACTTATCAGTGAAATTACAACATTGATTGTAAATTTATATCATTTGTAGGGCCTATCTTATATGTTTCGAATACAACTTCCATCTGCCAAAACTGAGACCGAGATCTGAGGCGTGTTCTTTATAGCGAGATTTCTTGAGATATCTTGAGATTTCTTAAGATGCTTTAGGATAAAGTGTTCTTTAGAGCAAGATTTCTAAGACGCTCAATGGATGGCACCATTACCATATTCCGCGCGGAACCCCTAAGGTTTCTCGGTAGAAACAATATAAAAGAGAAAATTGACCGAGTTGTTCCAAATGCTCCATAGTACCATGGTAATGCTTCATACAAATGACGTCATAATGACGTCATTTGTGTGAAGTATGGAGCATTTGGAACACCTTGGTCACAATCTTGGTCTTAAAACGCTTTATCTCGCTCAAAAGAACGCGCCTCTGGTAAAAAGGACATTGTGATATTTGAAACAACATCAAGACAGGAGTATGAACCTGATAGGACTGCACTTGGGGACAAACCGATCGGTATTCATGTTTGCCTCGAATGCGATAAGAATCCTTTTCCCCGATTTCGGCTCAATTGTATTTCAACAGAATCTTACAAAAATCACAAGAAGCATTTATGAATACTAACGTATGGCGGGTGTAAACAACAACAATGAAAATAATACAGTAACTGAATTAAGGTAAACTTCCCGTGAGGTTGTCATTTTGAAATTAAAACGTTGTCGGACTTTTTTTTCAGACAACGTCGTAAACATTCAGTGGTGTCTGATCTTCACGGATAAGTTACCAAGAAGAGAAATCCAGAGGCGCGTTCTTTAGAGCGAAATTATTTAAGATTTCTTAAGATGTTTTTGATATTGCGTCTTTGAGACCGAGATTATAAGCGAGGTATTCCGAATGTTCCATACTTCATACAAATGACGTGATCGTGACGTCATTTGTATGAAGTATGGAGCATTCGGAACTCCGCGGTTTATGAATCATGGAGCATTCGGAACAACTCGGTCAATTCTCTCCCATATAGATTCTACAGAAAATACCGAGGGGTTCCGAAATAAGATTAGAGCAATGGCGGCTCCCAGTGATCGTCTTAAAAATCTTGGTCCAGAAGAACGCTTTATCCTAAAACATCTTAAGAGATCTCAAGATATCTTAAGAAATCTCGCGCTAAAGAACGCGTCTCACATCTTGTGCTACCGAATACGACATAGCCCGAAAACCTCCGACGTTTTGTCAATCTCTAAATGGCCCGCTTAGCCTACTGATGCTCAAAATTAAAGTAAACTCCTCGTAATATGGCGATTTTGAGATTCACACCACCTCGAAAGTTTTCTTTTGAGGTCTTTTTCATTCAGAGACAAAATACGTTTTGCAATAAGATCGAATGTTGTCGAGAATTAACTATGTCGAATCAAGAAAAACCCGAATCTAAAAATAACCGCCTTACAGGAAGTGTATTGTGATGCTAAAATATGAAGCTATCCTACCTAATAATTGACCAATCGAAGCTGTCAATCGAAATTTGAATTAGCAAATCATAATGGCTCGATCAATCACGTGTCTTATACATTCTCCTACACTGAATACAGACGACAAAATTCATGTTTTGTACAATACTAGAGAGAAATATTAAGACAAAAGAAGAAACTGTCGGTTATCAGCGTTTTGTTCTTTTGCTCCAATGTTTTCTCGCTTTTTTTTCTTTTTGCGTATCGACTTCATCACTTGTTTGAGAAAAATAAAAAATTTAGTGGTGCTTGCGATTGATCAATCTCTAAACAAAGTTCTTTTTGACAACACATGCATTATATCGAACTACAATTTTATCGATGCTTTTCAACAAAAATTCGTATCTACAGCTTGTTTAAAGCTGTAGATACGAGGTTTTTGTTGAAAAGCGACGATATCTGAAAACTATAAGGGTAGACTTTGCACTGTGGAAGGGAAAAAGAAAAATACTGCTTTTCAAGTTTTTTTTTTAAAAAAAAAAAGGGGCGGGGTGGTGCTCCCCACTGATTCAAATATTTCTCAGAAAATTAAAAAAAAAAAAACATGTCTATAATCTGTATTTATTCTATTTGATAAAAATTTATGTGTTTATTGCAGGAAAAGTGACGTGAATAATGAAACCAACATGGCCGACATCGGAAAGCAAAAATAAAATGCTACAACATGTGCTTTGCTTTTAACAAGTGAATGCCTGTTTTGTTAATATGATTTATGATGATTATAACTCAAGATTAATGACCTAGCAGAGCTTCGCTGTCGACTAGCATGAGCTGCTCGGCCAGGTCATTTATCGTGAGTTATAGTAACAAGTAAATCAATCAATTCAAAACTTACTTTTAATGCATTGGTGGTGGATTATATTTGTTCCTGTTTCATAAAGAGGTTTCCATTTTTTGTCTCAGTTTTCAAAAAGTGGTATTAGTAGAGATCATACTTCTATTTTATAAATGGAAAATATCGAAATCAATACAGAAAATGACAAAATGATTTAACAACAAAACATCTAATCCAACAAACATGAGAAAAACATGAACTCCAACTTGAATGCTCAACCTGAGCTAAAACGATGGCAGCGATTTTGGAAAAAATAAATAAAGCACATATACAGATCGTGGTTCTATATACAAAATGTACAAAAATAAAGGTTAACAAAGTTCTATATTTTGAAATAACATTGCACCTTGATATGTATCTATATTCTATAACATGCATAGTGCAGCTTTTCAACACAAACCTCGTAACTGTAGCTTGTTTTAAGCAGCAGTTACGAGGTTTTCGTTGAAAAGCAGCAATATTTGGTGATCAACTACAGTCCGCTTACGATATTATGGCACATGTTTACAAAATACATTGCATACCTATGGCAACAACGCAATATTTAACTTCAAAGTACTATAATTTTGCATGCGATGATTCGAATCTTGCAGGTGCCTCCCACCTGCAAGATTCGAATCATCGCATGCAAAATTTGTATAGAAAATTTAAAACATTAATTTCGTTTTGTTTATAGCGGACGAGAATTCACCTGGCAGAGCATTCCATTCGATTAGCATGGGCTGCTCTGCCATGTCGATTATCGTCCGCTATACGTATCTTAAGTTTGTAAACATCTGCCATAACTTCTTGACGATACTATAAATTGGTGAAATAAAAAGTGAACATTGAACAACGGGAGATAATCTGACATGTATAGATACATTGAGTGAACTAAAAATAGTACATGTATTTAGAAACTCTTTGAATTGTACATTGCGGAAAAGATGTATATAGCTCACGATAAATGTCCTGACAGAGCATCCCATTCGATTGGCATGAGCTGCTCTGTTAGGTCATTTATCGTGGGCTATAACATACGAGTACCATAGTTAGCCAACATCAGCTAAGAAATTTTGCATACAGGGATACAATTCTTTTCATTTCTTCATCTAGATCTACTTTCAAAAGGTTTGTTGCGTGAATCATGTATCTTCGGCTATTTTGTTAAATTGACCAAAAGTTAGAATATTTTACAAAGGAAAACAACTAACATTAAAGGCGAGTTACGTGTAGGCCTACTGCCGATTTTTGAGTAAGTTTACCATCAATTTCTGAGAAATTAAAGCAAAACAAGCTCATCAATTTAAGAATCATATAATCAATGTTGGAAAAATACATTTCACTCAATATATCTATATCATTTTCTACATTACTACACTATCAATAAACCTTGCTTGCTGAAGTATGTCTAATTTCATGTTTACCTTTACAATTACAGAACGACCCATCCGATTTGGCCGAGATATAATAATGTCTCGTACAATCATATGGTTTGAAATGTAATTTTACTTTTACACAACAGCCCATCCGATTGGCCGAGACTTAAGTCTCGTCTCGTTCAATTAGATGGCTCGTAATGTAATTTTACTTTCGACAAAAATTTAGAAATCGTCGATTTTTAACGAAAACCTCTCAACTGCAGCTTAAAACAAGCTGCAGTTACGAGGTTTTGCTGGAAGGCAGCGAAATGTTAGTGAATACGGCTCCTGAACGCGTTCACTTCGACAAGCAATGTCTATTAATAAACTACGAAATGACACAAGCACGTGACTTCTGAGCTCCCCTAGCCTTCGCTACAAAGCGCGCCACCTGGAGTGCAGTCCCGATGCTATTCTTGGGCGTAACTAGGTCAGAGCTGTCGTCATGTCCATTGGCCCCAGCTTGGTGCTTCTGTCGGCTAGGCAGGGACCTGAGAAAGTTTACATTGTCTTCGAACTCGGGGTCACCGATCGCGAGGACGGTCAAACTACCGTCCACGCAGCCTATAATCACGGACATACCGCCCGGACTACACGTCATGACCTTGACCTCAGCGTGTGCCTTGTACTTGGCGATCATCTTCCCGTCAACTATCCGGAACACTCGGAGTGTCCGGTGACCGGAGTGGTAGTAAACCACATGTCTATCGTTCTTGGAAAACATCGTGTCCACATTAAACACACCTTCTGCGATTCTAGGAATCAACGTTTTCACGGTTTTACCATGTTTCAGTTCAATGTATTCCAGACCACCTCTACTTGGAGCGTATAAGCCATGTTTACCAGTCTTAACCACTTGTCCATTCCATTTTTGAACGGATCTAACTAACGTTTTCTTTTTCAAGTCCAGTATATTGCCTTTGTCTTCGTCAATGACGGCCACCTGATTCGGATCATGCGGCATCGAGATCAGTTTAATGAGTGGTTTGTACGTGCTGTATTTAAGCTGTAGGTTATACAAATGTGTGCCAGATCGCGCGTGATACACGCCAATAACGTCACCGCTCTTGTCTATCGCGGGGATTGCCAAGTACGAACCATCACACGTAATCACGCCATTCTTGTACACAGAAATGCCAAACTCGAATTTGTAGATCTGTTCACCCTCTGGGAGAGAGTAACATCCAGCACATCCCCGTGTTGGTCCCATTTTGGCGATTGCAATGACCCGGGTGTCTTCCTCATTACGTATGAGACGCTGTGTGTCTCTGTGGGGTATAGACTTCACCGTCGCGTCTTTCGAGACGTCCCAGATGACAATGTTCGCCGTCTCCGCGGCCACGACGTATTGTCCGTCACCCGTAATGACGGCGGTGGTGATGACTGACGTCGACGTCGTGGTGCCGAACGTCTTCAGCAGCTTACCCTGTTCTAGGTTCCAGACACCGACACAATTTCTGCTCGTTGTCACACAGACTGGGAGCTCACTGGCAAGGTCTATAGATTCTATAGGCTTCTCCAGTCTGTCTATGGAATGGACGTCCTCCAAAATGTTATCAAAGTTCCACACTTTGATCGTCTTGTCGATTGAGGATGAGATAATTTTATTGCAACCAACGGTGACCGATGTCAGGGCAATGATTCTTCCGAAATGGGCATCCAGCACTTTCACCATATTACCCTGTTTGACATCCCATACATAAATGTTCTTTCTTACTGCGGCAACCACAAAGTGGTTGTTTCGAGTTAAAGCCACGAGACCAGACAATTGGTTTTTCGAGGGAATATTTCTGATGCCATGAGGGAGTTTCAACGGCACCATAATGTCTGTTTTCAGATTCCATAGTTTATATCCTAGCGGAATAGCAGCCACAAGATAATTTTCATCCTCCGATAAGTTCAATCCAAACACCGGATCGTAATTATCTCCGAGTGTACGATCATATCTCCACGCGTCCCCTTCACGTTTATACACAGTCACTGCATTATCACTGATTTCTATGCACGTGTACATTAACTGCTTATCCTTGGTGAGAGCCACCGAACTGTGAAACTCAAACGGTTCAATGGAGTTATCACTCATTTCTAGAGTCATTTCCGAGTCATTCGTCGTGCCACTTTTCACGACCAGATACACCCTGTTTTCCTCACCGAATTGCGCAGATATGATTGGCATACTCATCTCTATTGTGTTTCTCGAGAGGTATGTACCACTTATAGTGTACAAGAACCACTCTTCAGATGTCCACACTGCTACATGTGTGTTGTTTATTGCTGTACCTAACACCATCGAGTCTTTGTTCTGTTTGAGTGGAGGCACTAGTTTCACGTGTTCACCAGTCAGAATATTACACACAACCACTTGATTATTGTTTGTGAATCCAGCAGCAAATTTGTCATTTTCAGATATCACCAAACTTTGCATTATACCCTCAATACCCGGTGCTATAGTCCTAAACACTTCACCTGTTGACAGATCAAATATGATGAACTTATTTGACACTGAGATCAAGTACTTTGCGTTTGTTGTGACAGCGATACCGAAGGGTGCAAACAGGTGCCCCTCTAACGAGAACTGTAAAGGTCCGCCAGGTGTGTGTAGACAGTGATGCACGGGTAACAGCGCACACCTGGTTAACCCATCATCCTCACACTGCTCGATCAGGTTCCGTATGTTCTCGTTTATGGTGTAGTAAGGCAGTAGACGTCCCACAATCTGCGGGCCCAACATGTCTGGGTAGTGACTCAAGATGGAGCTTGACAGACGGATGACGTCAGCAATCAGTTTCACGTCCTTCTGATACACGTGCTCCAGGAGATCCTCGAAGTCTGACAACACAGACTGTAGAGGCATGGAGCTCAACTTAGCGTGTAACCAGTTGTAGTTGAAGACAACCTTCGCGTATAGCTCCTCGTAACGATGTGAACGAATCAGGTGGAATGGAAGCTCGCTCAGTTTTCTCAGATTGTGACGGATAGGTCGCCCTTCTTGGTCACAGAACACTAGAGGTTGTTCTGGCACCTTTCTGTCGCTCTCTCCACCTTTCTCCTCCAAGTGAAACATCTTTCGCTGACCCTCAGTGTATTCAAACGGTTTCGCTTTGCCACCACCCCAAACACCCAGGAAGTATTCAGCGATGTTGGCATGGATTTCGCTGACATAGTTAAGGTTCTTAAAATACCTCTCTTTCGACGCTTCGATAAACTGTCTATGATACCAGTTGACCACATTAACACCGTCTGCTTCTCGTTCACTGAGATATGACGGCAAGTCATTCCTGATCCTGGTCCAGAGTAGAGGCGGAATCCTTCTGACTGGTGGTAAGTGATACTGGTAGACATCATTCAGAACTTTCTCATCCAGCGACAAAAGATCTTCAAGCTCGGCTTCAGAGAGACCACTTTTAGCAGCTGTGATATATCCAAACGCATGCGCCACGAGTGTTTTACCATGCTGGATTTCAATTCTCTCAAACAGTTTGTTGATACTATCATGAATAGTGAAAGCGAGTGAAATGTTTCCTATATAAGTGTACGATTTCCACCTACAGACTTCGTCAAACACTAATTTCACAAACAACGGTAGATTGCACTTCGTGAACGCCTCATTCACCATCTCTTTCTGCTCCTCGTTCACCGTTCTATTGGCATTCTTCAACCAGAAGTTCAAGATGGTCGCACTAAGATTCTCTCCTAGAGGCAACACTGGTATATAATGTTCCGGTATCTCAATCATGTTCTTTAGCGTGTCCAGTATACCGTAGTAGTTCGGCAACGTGGACACAATCAGTCTGACATTTGGCGGAAGCGTGGTCGGTAACCATGCCAACTGATGCGCGCCATCTGCCGGTGAGAGTTGATCCAGCGAATCAAGGAAGAGAACTAATGGTTGTTGTTTTGTAGCGGCGCTGAGTATTTTCTTGAAGTGTTGGACGAGTGGGGAGAGTTCGTCTGGGATGTACTCGTCTGGTAGCTCGTACAGCACGGATAGGTGCTGACTGAGACTGGTCAATAACGGTATAACACTGGAGCTGTTGGGCGTGGTCCCCAGAAACCGGACAACCAGGAACGGGGAGCACTTCTTACTGAACCATTTACGTACCTACAATGGATATCAAACCTTAACAACATGTTTGATAACCTATTTAACTGTTATAATGCCAAATTCCTATAGATGCAATATGTTAATAACATATTGCATCTATAGGAATTGGACATTATAATGTGGATCAAGGTATAGCTATGTCCGCCTTTGATCGTTTTAACATTTTTAACGATTCTGTTAAGTCGAATTTCTATGCTGTGTTAAACAAGAGCTGTCCATAAGACAGCGCGCTCGACTTTTCTAAGTTGCTTAACCCAGAATTTCTAAGTCAAAAAAGGTTAAAATTCCAGTAAATTAAATGTGAGAGTAATGAATCTTTGCCTAGAGGCTAATTTTATGGTCACAAAAACATGTGCAAAGTTTCAGAGCAATAGCATAAGTAAAAACAGAGATATGAGTTGCACGTAACAACTTATACTTATTTTCTAAGTATAAAGGGGACATAACTCCAAATATAGTGGGGCCAGGGTCATGGGCCCTGGTAGTAAGGTAGAGGGTGTGATGGTAAATAAGTATTCCAAGTTTAGGTTGAATCCCTTTGATAGTATGGAAGTCATTGATGTTTGAAAAAACTTTAACCTTTGTTACAACGCCGACGCCAACGCCGACGCCAACGCCCGGGTGACAGTAAAAACTCTCATTTTCTTCGAAAAGTCGAGCTAAAAACTAAAACATCTGCTCATTGCAGCAGTTGATTATGACATAGACTTAAATTAAATGAACAAAAACTAAAAACAACAACAACAACAACAAAGTTTGCAGACAGAACTATACATTTTAGATATACTTACAAGATTCCTAGTTGAACAGATTATTCATCATTATTGTAATAAAGTTTTTATAAGAATGAACACTGTTTTAGTTTTATTATTTATTCAATAAAAATGATTGCATTATGACATCTATGATTCTTTCCTCGCAATACGCCTTTTCAGAACAACCGTTGGATTTGAGTGCCTATAGGAAAACATGTCGAAGACATTCAGCGAAAAAACGAAATGATTACAAGCAGCAAAGGAAAAAAAGTTTGTCTTTTATAAAAAAAATCTATGAAAGTTGATTTTTCCAGACTACTTCTTTAGTCGTGTCTACCTTAAAACTTGCTCTTTTGTTGGACGTACCTCGCTAGCTCCTTTAGCCATTAGAGATGTTTTACCACAACCACTCTCACCATGTAGGATTAGTGGTTTGTCTGCCTTGCCAAGGACATATTCCTTTATTGAATCAACTGAAAGTACGAGGAAAAAATCAAGCCTTTATCAAAAGACGAATTCAAACAAGATACTGACAACAAAATAAAAGCGACGCTAAAATGGACCTTCTGGAAAGCTAGGAATTTGTCAAATAACATACGCCTTTATTGAGTCAACTAAAAATACATGGATGAAATAAAACATTTACCAAATGACAATTTAGTGATTCTGTTTCAATTCAAACGAGATGCTGACAAGAACACAATTGTGCACAAAAATATTACGATTTGTTAAAGATTGAGTGACAAGAATAAATCACTGCTTGTCTACTAGAACCTCGAATCTACAGTTTTGAACGAGGGTTTTCATGAAAAAACGACCAAATGTTGATTGATGGCGACAAAAGATTAAGTAGTTTACTAATTTAGAAAGCAAAACATCAAACAAATTAGATCTACGGATGGCGCAGGAATTTGTCCAATCACACTAATGATACAATATTCCAAGCTTTTGTACATGCGCACAATCAGATTTTATTCTATAATGTACGTTTTATGGAGCATGGTGGCAAAGGATAATAAATTATGATATCACCCGTCACGTTAAAAGGGACCTTGTGGGAAGCCCATAAAACAGAATTTTGCACAATGATCTGATTCAGCAGATGTCATCCTGATGCCGTACATATAACAATCCTGACTAGGGTCGGTACTTTTCACACTTCCCATAAGGTCCCTTTTAGCTCGACGTGTCGTATATTCAAAACTTTCTCACCTATGTCCTCTCTACCCTGAAATACCTTACACGAGTTGTAACACGTCTTCAGATGTTGTAGGGCCTCAACGTATGTTGGGTTCTGCGCCAGACGCTCGTTTTTAGCCATTGCACGTTCAACAAGGTCCATGATATTCGTGTAGAAATGATCACAAAAAGTGTCCAGATACTCCTGAAAGAGAATGGACAATAGTTTGGTTGCTATGACAAGATTTGGTATGATTTCAATAATTTCAAGATCTAATTGTGAAACACGGTTGCAACGCATCCCGCCCCCGCCCTCAAAAACAACCCTTCGCGCAATGACGGACGGAAAATGATAAAACACTGTGCCCCGATTTGGTAGAAGAATGATAAGGTTAGGGATAATAATTACAAAAATAAATATTTGAAAGTCATATTTCTTAGAATTCATCGATCGAAGGCAAAAAAAAAACCTGTATAAAGTCATGGTCTAAGGGAAGCAATCCATACCTTGTGTGTATCAACATCAATGCCCTCCTGTCCGTTCCACTCGACTTTAAACTTGGCCAGGTTCGAATCCGGCATTTTGGCCGGCAACTTCTCGTCTCTCAACACCTTCAACAATTTCTGTGCCTCGCCATCGACAGTACGGGCGGCGAAGTCGACGAATTTGGAAGCAAACCGAAGCAGGGTGATGTTGATATTCTCAATCTCTCGGATATAGGCCAGACAGTGATCTTTCACGTTATTTGCTTTCAGTATACCACGCGTTATCTCCCTTTCTGTCACTGTAAGTAGAATAAAATTGGCAAGATTTAGTGCTCACCCGCCGTTGTCAATAAAAGTAACGCTTAGTAAATCATGGAGTTTTAAATTACCAGGCAGACCACTTTTTTGAGACCATGTTCAAAATATGCCCTGGCGTTATGAAATAATGCAAGATTTTAATAGAATCTAAGCTAGGCCTGCTCTTTAGTGGTCGTTATAAATCATAAGGCCGTATTTCACGCATTTTCGGGGGTAGGGGCCTGTCTTGTCAATTAAAACATCTTGATTTACCCGACTCACAACTTTTTTCATAATGCTGTAGTCATATACAATACAAAATGTTATTGTGTTGTATGTTGTTGTATGTTATATTTAGATGTTGATTTACGTTAAAATATGTTTGCACGTTCCATTGCATTTCTTTTTAAAATCGTAACTACAGCTTCAAATATAAACTCTACTGGATTTATTGTGCACATACCAACTTACCTGACATAAAGTAATTATGCATCTGCTCCCTGTCAATTTTCTTCGCTATAAACAACACTTGGGCAGCCTTCCTGAATATCCTCTGTAATTTTGTCATCGTCTCCCACCACGTCGCTTGGTCCGCCTCCATTAACCGACGTTGTCTCTACAAAAATGGGTCAAAGGTCAAGGTCTAATAAATGCACAACAAGGGTCAACAAATGTGCTCGCATCTCGGAAGCCAATGATCTTAGTCCCACTTTGTTCCTCAAGAAGGAACAAAAAGGAACTAACATCTTTGGCCTGTGGAGATGTTGCACTTGCAAATTCCTACAGCATTTTGTCACCGTTTAGAAACACAATACAGTGTTATATTTATTACAGTTAAAAATTTCATAAACCAATTCAGTTATGCTTTCTATCTATATACATGTATAATATTCCACCTTACAAAAACAAAATACTAGATAACAGTTTTGTTACGGCATAATAGTATCAATGAAAAAGGTTGAAAATCTTAGGGCGAGCATATGGCAGGATTGCTACAATTCATCACTTATTTCATTTAAAAAACCGACATTGCCGTCCCTGTTTTAGGAAAATTATTTTATACCCATTCTCATACAATATCTACTCCTTGAATACCTATATAGTATATAAGTGTTTTTATATACGCCCACCAACGAGATTTTTTTAAATTAGTTATTTGTTCGATTTGGTAACGTTTAAAGGGACATTTCTTTCCAATTTCAATTTTTTAAAGTATGTCTTGATGCCAAGATTGGTTATTCTAATGAGTTTAAATACTATTAGTTTTTTAAAGTTGTTGCCAATAAGCGAGAAATACGCATTTAAAGTTTAGACATAATCGATAAATTGCATATAAACCCCAACTGTTGTCCACAACAATTTGTTCAATTTTAACAGAAAAATAAAAATTTCTCGTAAACGGCGCAATATTTTGGCTTGAAATTTTCAAAAAATTTTATAAGGAAATAGGCTCTTTCAGATAAAAATAAAAGTAAAATTTATGACAAAAAATTCTAAAATGTCACTTTAACCACCACAGGAAGGGCGATGTACCCCGTCACTACAATTTATTGGCGATGATCAAACTCGTTGATATTCGGAAACACCGGGTAGTGATTAGATTTATTGGAGATGCGTAAATTTGTGACAAGAGCATATTGCTCGATCTTGAGCATTTTCTCTTAAATTAAACTTTAACCCAATACCAGACAGCACAATTTTTGGACTGGTCCAATTTTAAAGGTGTTGCAGACAACAATTTCAAGTAAATAAATGTACAAGTTGTTGGTCTTTGTTGGTAGGAAACACTTTGGAAAATGAAGAAATTGCTTGTCAAAAGCAATTTCGTCATTTTCCGCAATGTTTTCACGAGCCATTTTCTCGAAGGGCGTCAAAAAGCGTCATTGTGTGGGAATGGGTTAAACGACTAGACACAAACATGTCTATAAAATGTGCCCAAAGTATTTTTCTATAGATATTACATGTACATGTATTTAAAATTGCTTTGATGAACTAATGATATTAATTTTCTATGAAATTTTACTCAAACTTCGAGATGATTATTTCAAATGTATTTCTATGTAGTAATTTCCCAGTGTGGACAGTCCTGATGTTAACTTGTGTTCTAATTAAGCCTATAATGGGATTCTCTTGTTGATAATCTCAAAGCGGAAGTACCCGGAACGATGGGAACAATCAACTTCCTGTAAAATCAATGGCGGCCATTGAAAAGTAATGATTGCTTTGGATATTCCGTAATCAATCGTTCTTATAAACACCCGTCGATATATTTTTTTCAAAGTAATGATATAATTAAAAGACAAACATTTCGATTTGAGCAAAGACCACATCTTTATTCGGAACGAGATAGAAATATCCCTAGGAATAAGCACAAAATTCTGTTCAGCGGAAAGGTTTTGACATATACTTCAAATAGTGGCGCAATATCCAATGAATGCAGTGTATGATTTTCATATGTGTGAATTAGTTCTATTCTTTTCTTGCGTTGCAAAAATTTTCTGCATATCGCTGCTTGTCAATAAAAAAACTCGTATACTGCAACTTAAGACAAGCTGAAATTACAAGGTTTTTGTTGAAAAGCAACGATATAAAGCAATGAACCGAATACTTACTAAAACGGCGTGTACATAGCATTTATACAGAGTGGAAGCATATTCTGAAGCAATTAGCTGCACTTGTACCGTGAATCATAGTTTTATGGTGTGGAGATGCAATCCTAATACGAATTGATCTTGGCAAGTGTTTGAAACACGTCTGTGAAATTCAATCATATCACTAGTAGTAAATGAGGGTAGAATGTCGTAAAAAGGACAACAAACAATTTGATTTGCCTAATGTGGTAACTGGACGAGTAAATTAGATGTATCATGCTAGAACTGAAGCTTTTATCGTTATGAAAAGTATTCTTTTGCAAGACAAAATAGATATAGATTTAGACACAAAATATGGCATAATAACTCCTGAGACATATTAGGCGAAATGTGAAGGATTATCTAGTACACGTACAGTTTGCTGTCTTAGCTGGATTATCAGCATTTCCTTTTTTGCTTCAATGCTTTCCATGTCCCTTTCTTTAGCAAACTCAAAAGATCTTATTTATTGAAAATGGTTAAAGACCCTTGAAAATCTGTGACAGTGTAGTGATAAGACATTTGACTTAGTGAATGTGAAAGCTAATCGTTAATATTGTCTATATGACAACACAAATGACCATCATCAGCTTTACAAAATACTTTGTAGTCTTAAGATTCATATAACAAGCGAAGTATAATATTGCTAATCAAAATACACGTTTTTGTTCACTGTAATAAAATGTAATTATGCTAAAAGACAATATCCATACTTTTACAAACTTAATAAGTAAATATTGTCTAGATTTATATCACCAAAGTGTAATTGAACAGCGACGCTGTCAATTTTAAGGTTAAGAAATATGCGACCTCCAAGAATTGGAAATGAACAAAAATAACGAATTAAATGATTACTGATTTACACACAATTTTGGTCTCGTAGTTTTTCACCTATATTCATCTTCATTGTTTCAATGACTAAGCAAGACCAGATATAGCTATGCAGGCGACCTGTGTCTTGTGGATGTTTCAAATTACCAAATGAATTGATGAAACATTAACCCTTTCCCAAACAAGACCTGGTTTTGACGTCCCTAATAGAAAAGGCTTGGGAAAACATTGAAACAAAAGAAGAAACTGCTGATAACCAGCAGTTTCTCCTTTTGTTTCAATATTTTGTGAGTCAAATTTTACACAAATTCTATCTTAAATAACATCCATTATGTCATTTGTTGCAGTTTTTGAAGTGGATCACTCTAAAATTGTCGTTTGGGAAAGCGATAAAAGGAAAAAGTTGGAGGGAACATAGATGTCAATCAAAATCAATCAATCAAAATGTAGACCCTGACAACCTCCGATAATCATGTTTGTGTCACTGTGCACATTGGGCATTTATTTAAATTGAAACTTGAAAAAAAGGTAGACCTACTTAATCATGTATCTTTATATGTATCACCGAAAGAAATAAAATAAAGGGCTAGGTTCACGAACAGCTAAAATGGCCCTGGAGAATGGCTTTTCTTAAATGTTGCAAATTCTCATTGATGACAACATTTTTGTACAATATGTTCTCCCCGTTATCAACCACATCACAACTGTTTTCTGGATCTCTTTGATTTTTCCATAGAAACCAGCTCAAGCATCCACTTTTTAAGCTAAATCAGAACATTTTTACTGATTTTTACTAAAAATGTCGCCTAAAACCTATGTTCGTATGCATGCGACACCGCAAGTTTTCTGTATGTGTTAGATTACGTACATTGGCATCTGTGATGAAAATATCAAGGTGTCGCAAATGCGCGAAAATAGTTTAAGGGACCGTCTTAGACAAAAAGTAGTAAAAGTGTGCCATTTAAGCATTAAAAGGGGTATTTTGGATGGGGGTTTTCTGGAATAATCAGAGATTCATTAAACATTTGCAATTTGGTTGATAAGGAGGAGAATATATCATATGAAAATACTGTCATCAATGAGATATTCAAATATTTTCAAATTGTGGTTTTATAGGGCCATTTTCAGCTGTTCGTGAACCAAGCCCTTTTTAGACTGGTTTGTTATTTAAATGTAGAAAATACAACACAGGAAAGTCCGTATTAACAATAAATCATATAAATGTTTGCGTTTTCAAAAGCGTCTAAGGTATTCCATCCATCATTAGATACCAAACACTAAGTGCATTTTGGAGAGTTTCATCCGTGGCAATTTCTGAGAGTCATCAGTGGCAACGGAGGTTGGCGAGGGATACCCTCCTCAATCTCCGTTGCAATAGATGACACCGAAGGCTGCACGAAGTGTTTGGTATGTAATGATGGATGGAATACCTTAAGCCCTCCTATTAGACTTGTGACAGTCTGATAAATACAGATTTTGAAGTCACACAATGACATTAAATGAAACTACAAGTCTCTGATTCTCTTATCAATGGATATTCAGACAAAGGAAAGATAATTTTCTATAATTCTGAAGGTTGTTCACGGTCGCGTGCCTTGATTTTTAAGACATAACATAAATATTCAGAGTCTGACACCAGACTACTCTCCTATTCAGCAACTCGGCAAAGATTTGCTTGGTAGAATTGTGTGTTGATACATCTATCTTTTCACAATTCACAGTTCAATTTCTTATTGTTTGAATCAAAGTCTAACTTCATATTCAACACAATGTTCATACCTTATTGTTGAAGTTTGTAAGGATGGAGCTGATTGGCTGTAATATAAATACGGGCGGGACCGTGTTGTTGTCTCGACGATACCAATTGGTCATCAGCGAAGCCTCGTCTGGTTCCTTTACGCACTCCTTCAACATGTTGAATTCTTCTGCGTCTATATGTGTGGGTAATGGACGATAACCGTACTTCTGTCCGAGAAATACCTGGGGAAAATGAGAATTTTGTTAAATGATTATACAAATATATTATTACTTACAGACCAGCACTGTATTGAAGAACATTTCTGAATTGATTTTCTAAATCAATATTAGTTAAAGAGACACCACATTCCTATTTCATTTTTAGATTGGGCTATTTATAGCCCAATCTATTAAAACCAGTTTTTCACTCCAGACACCACTCCAGACACTACGTTCCTTCCCTAACCCGCTGAGCTCTATGTGTTCAAGCCAAACTATGCTATTTCAAACACCACAGAAACATCCTTTATCAGTCAATATCTTCAAAGTTTTTCATCTCTTTCACTTTTGCGACAAATAAGGAGAGGGTTAATAATTACATTTGATGAAATTTTCCCTTAAATTAAATACCTATTAGTATTTTCAGCGTTTTTACAATCTTATCCGTTGAGTAAAGAGCTTGAAAGCAAAATAGTGTAACTCTCAGATAAATTCCATATAGTTACAATATTACTGCTCTGACGTTCAATGGTCGTTTACCAGTGAATGCATTGCCAGGTGTTTAACTGGGTCACTGCTTGACACTGCCACTGTAGCCCACTGCCACCTTAGCCCATTCACTAGATACAATGTGTGCGCTTTACCCATTCCTATATTCTGACACCTTTAGGTTCCCATGAAATATTATGTGTTTGGAAAACATGGTAGAAAATGAAGAAATGGTTGTGAAAAGCTAGTTCTTCATTTCCCACAATATTTTCTTCTCAGAAAGACCAAACAAAGTAACGATTTATTTGCTTGCAATTGGGTTAAGGATTTATTCTGCATTGATCGCTTTATCTTTATTGTTGTTTTTTTAACTCAGTGTGTTAAAGGCTCTTCCAAACGACAATATCTTAGAGTGGTTCAAATTAGAAAGAGTTGCAGACGACGAAACGGGTGACGATAAAGATGAAATCATGTTATGTACAATGAAGCACAGAAAACATTGGGACAAAGGAGAAATTTCCGGTTATCTTTTTATGTTTCATATTATTTGCTTCACAACAATGTCTTGTTTGAAAAAGGGCAAATGGTTCGAGGCTATAGAGTATAAACACTGTGATTTTAAATTATGTTAATCAACGTAAAATTATCGTCTTAAATTTACCGTTTTGTAGAATTTTAACATTTTTACCACATACACTGTTCTTAGACTGATCATTTGATCCAATGAACAAGTGCATTCTATTTAATCGAAATATGTTTGCAGACCGAGTTGCAGATCAGAGATCAGTTATGCTAAGCCTCTATAATGGGTCCGTCCTTGGTACTATTCTGATTGGCTAAGAATAAGAATAATTCAACATGTTGATTTAATGTAAAATCCGGTAAAGTGTAACATTTCCTTTTCCCAAACAGCCTCACCTTTTGGATTCACCTGGAGGGTGTACATTCAACTTGTTTTTATCACCTATGCACGTTTGCCTACACATTGATTAACCATTTTCCAAACGATGACGCCTTTTTACTCGCTTCATAGAAAATGCTTAAAAACCATCGAATAGAGAATGGGGCAATTTTGAAAATCAGCATATTGTCCTTTTGTCACAATATCAATTTCTCAGTGATGCCCAATCTACAGTGCTGACAGCACTTTGATTAAAGTATGTTTTGGTGCCAATATAACTTTTGTTATTCTAATGAGCATAAATGCTATAAGAGCATTTTTTAAAGTTGTGGCTGATAAGCGAAAAAACACCTTCAAAGTTAAGACTGAAATGACAAATTCCATATATGGTATATCTGAACTGATGTATACATGACTATTTGTTTAATTTTAACTCAAAAATATATTTTTTCGTAAACGGCGCAATACTTTGGCTTGAAATTTTCAGATATTTCTTAAGAAAAAATGCATTTTCAGATAAAGATAAAAGTAAAATTCGCGGAAAAAGTAATTTGTGAAATGTCACTTTAAAAGGCCTGTCTGATTCGTCGAGACGCAGATATTTTTAGTTCTAGAACATTTTATTCAGGTCTGAAATAAAACATTTTGTAGTGAGCATTTTAGACGCCTCGTCACAGAAAATCGTGATGTTGATTGTTTACATCGACTCAAGTTTATCTACAACAAATCAATTATCTTGGTCGATGGAATCGATTTATTACAGAAATATTGTCAAGACAAAATATTTCACATGTCCTCGAACAGTAACTGTTTTAATATCCTTATTAAGGAAGACGTTTTTGAAAACATTGAGAGAAAAGATGAAATGGCGATGTTGCCATGTGATGTTGTTCTATGCTAATTAGCTGATAATTAGTATTTTCTCTTTTTCCCTCAGTATTTTCATAATTAATCATAGAAATTTATCAGACAGTGAATTGAAACACACTTGCATGATTTGAGCCAACGAATGCAAATTTGAATTGAGATTGACGCTTTTCCCACACGTTTTACATAGGTAAAATTTGTGAACATGAAGTGCGTAGAGACAACCTTAAATACATTAAAATTCCGATTGCTAAGCATAGATCGATAGTATATCAGGGTGGATCAAAGATTGTCTGTTCGTGGATTATCTTGGACAGAAAAGTCTTAACCCTTTATAAAATAGCAAAAGTTGGACTGTCCTATTCGAAAGTACAGACAACTATTTAGTTGACGTAAAAAGTAGAAAGTCTGTTTGTTACAGCACATACGTTTTTAGAGAAAAGAGAAACTACTGATTATCCCCAATTTCTTTTTTTCCATCCATGTTTTTACAAACTACATCTACCGGGGACGTTAAAATATTGTCTTGTTCTGGGGCAATTTTATCTTAAGACAGAGCAAACTCTCGGTTTGGTTGAAAGTTACCATTTTTGACATATTTTAACGCTTTCCCAAAAGTCATATTTTCAAACTGGTTTAATTTTAGAGGAGATGCTCAAAACAAAATCAATTTTACAATTGTACGAAATGTGTATGTGATAACGTGGTAAATACTGAGGTAAAGTATGGAAAGGCTATTGATAATCAGCGATGCCTGCTTTTCCTTTAATGTTTAGAATGTTATAACATGAAAATTTCTACATAAGATAGCATTAACGCTTTCTCAAACAAGACGTGATTTTGACGTCCCTAATATAAAATGCTTTGGAAAACATTGGGACAACAGAAGAAAATGCTGATCATCAGCATTTTCTTGTATCTTCTGAATTATATTGCCAACAAATCACTCTTTATCAACTTCCATTTTGGAGTCGGCAACACATTTCAAATTGGAGCGTCTATACTTTTTCGTTCGAGAAACGATTAAATGTGGACAAGAATACTTACAACAAAATTTGGACCAATGGACAGTCTCTGGCAGTTGTCAATTTCCTGCATACATAACGTAGTGGTCATGTGATCATCCGTGGCTTCGTCTCGAACACCCCATCTCATATCGACTACCTGAAGGAAAAATGAAAATATGCTTGGATAAAACATTGAAAGAAAAGGAAAAATGTCGGAAATATATACATAAAGCGTGTGATCATTCGTGGCTTCATCACAATTTGACTACCTGAAGTGAAATGAATGTCGCTGCTTTTCAACAAAAACCTCGTAACTGCAGCTTGAAACAAGCTGCAGTCACAAGGTTTTCGTTGAAAAGCGACTATCTGTAAACACGGTCGGATAAGACATTGACAGAAAAGGAAAATTTCCTGCATACATAGTGTAGTGGTCATGTGATCATCCGTGGCTTCGTCACGAACACCCCATCTCATATCGACTACCTGGAGGGGGAAAAGGAAAATATGGTTGGATAAAACATTGAAAGAACAAGAAAAATGCTTGCATACATAACGTAGTGGTCATGTCATCATCGGTGGCTTCGTCACGAACACCCCATCTCATATCTACTACCTGGATGGAAAAAAGGAAAATATGGTTGGATAAAACATTGAAAGAACATGAAAAAGGCCTGCATACATAACGTAGTGGTCATGTTATCATTAGTGGCTTCGTCACGAACACCCCATCTCATATCTACTACCTGCAGAAAAAGTATTATAACGAAATAAGTATTGAAAAATAAAACATTGACGGAAAAAGGGAAAATGCCTATTTGCATAGTGTAGTGGTAGTCACTAGTCATGTGATCCCCTGTGGCATTGTCATTTTACCCCCCCCCCCCCCCCCAATTAGTCCTCATTTTTTGACGTCACAAACCATTACATCTTTAAAGCCATTGAGAATCCTTTCAGGAATCGTCTCATGTGTCCAATCCCATATCTACGATCTAAAATCAAGGTAAGACCTGGATATTTGGCTGTAGTGTATGACCAGTTATGGAACGAAATATGTGGGGTGCGATTAAACGATCTCAAGGGAGGTAATTTTCATTGCTCTCATTTTTTTCTCCCTTTACTTTTGTTGGTTTTTTGCATACTCTTCATACAATATAGAGACATTTTCACAACAATTGTTGCATTTAAAAATGCTCGGACCTATGGACGTCACTGCATAAGTCGAAATATAACGACTATACAGAAAGTGCATTACCAAGGTCTTACCTTAACGATCTGGAACCATAATGGATTTCGGTTATTATCGCCGATGATCGGGTATTTACGGCACTCGGTTATTTCCGTGAAACGCACTTCGGAAAGATTCGTATTTTGTTCTCACCTTGGTTTAGTTTCTCGTAAATATCAATATATATCGGCCGTGTAAGCTATTTAAAGTGTATTTTTCTGCATAGATAGAGATAATGCTCGTATTTCTCGTTGTAAGTAGCATGAAAAATGCTTAAATGTTATCGTTCTGAACACTCTGGCGATTAAACGTATATCAAACGTACATTCATTCCATTAGAATAGGAAATACATGAAAAATACTTTTTCATGTTGTATTCTATAAATAGCTACAAAAAAGAAAGTGAAAGTACAGCGAAATAGGGAACGATTTTATCCATTTAATCGTGACGTTATTTCGGACATACAATAGTAATTCGTTGGAGCTGTTATGAAACCTCGTAGCTACGGCTTAAATCAGGCCGTAGTTACGATATTTTATGACAACACTGACGGTTTATCAAAACATAACATTAAACCCAGTCTATTGTTAGCACAAAATCCATTGCTATTCACATGAATTTTCCGTGGTTTGTTCAATTTCAACATTTCCTTTCATAGATATTTTGATATTTCCAGCAATTTTGGGGTTATCAAGGCTTTAAACGGTAAATTTAGGCATCGACAGTGAACAGAACTACGTCAACTATTTTTGATCGTAAAGTTACGGAAAAAACTTAGGAAATTCTAGCTGCGAACATGTTTTGTAAAACGCACTTACGCAAAAAATTGAACTTCCGTTCAAATCTACGAAAATAATGTGCATAATTTCGTTGATAAAACGGGGCTCAGATCACTGGTAGAAATAACAGAAAAACACTCAGAGAAATGAAGAAATAACTGTTTCAATAGGCCTTCAATTGTTATTAATTTACTAATTTGGTTATAAAGAGCAAAGCACTGATATATCCTTCTCTTAACAAGTCTAGTTTTGACGTCAATTGTAGAAATAATTTGAGAAAACATTGAGAGAAAAGAAGAGTTTGTTGATTATCATCAATGCGTTATCATCCCTTTTCCTCGGTGTTTTCTGTTCTTTTGGACTGGTACAGTTTTGTTTTTGTTTGTTTGTTTGTTTTTGTTTTTGTTTTTGTTTTTTTTTTTTTTGGGGGGGGGGGGGCGGGGGGGGGGTATGTATGCACCAATACACTTGATTGATTCAAGATCTATACGAATAAATGCTTAAGACCAGGATTTGATATAGTATCAATATTGCGTCTTCTGCCTTGATTTTTTTTATTAGAGTCCAGTCACAATATAATGACACATGTTTACAAATTTTACAGTAATAATCAAAAGGTAATCCTTGTTAATTTTCAGTTCAACATTGCATGTCTTGCTTCAAATCTTGAAGGTGTAAGGGACCTGCAAGATTCGAACCATCACATGCAAATTTACAGTGGTTATGACTTTGCTATTGCGTTTTTTGCAAGGGTAAATTTTGTAATCATGTGCCATAATATCGTTAATTAAAGGACTATAGGTATGTAAAGACCCGGTAATCAAAGATACATGTTCGTGTAAGATTAGCTCAATTTGATTAAAAAAGGCGTTCTTATACAGTAGTACATGACACCAATTTCAACCCTCTTCCATCCCACGAGTCTTATATCATGGCGGGGAATCACCTGACATAATATTTTCGATATTTTCCAACAATTCTGTCAAAAGATGACCGATTTGAAAAGAAGAATTTAAGCAGAGACAGCGGGAACACTCCATGACTTTGCTGAATACCAAGGATAATCTTTGAAAAAACAGCTGATATAAAAGTTATTGACGACCAACCAAAACTTAATCTGGTCGTCAATAACGTTTTTATCACTTGATTTGTAAAAGAGTTACCACCCATCTGATATCGGGCGTTTTACACTTTTTTCTGTTTCAAACCGATTTCAAATTGGTCAAGTATTTACAAAATTATTGACGATTTTCTGAAATTTAGTGCCACATGATTCCCCACCGATGTATATAATGCCCTTGTTTTGTTAACAATAGTTTATGTAGTAACTACAGGGAAATCTGGCAATGAATATTTGATAAAAATAAGTTCTTTATATTTAAGTTACTATAAAAAATAATGTGTTGTTACATTTGACCTTACAATGAATATTTGATGGAATTGAATGACCTATTTTGGATAATTTTGTCCTTGCTTTATGCGCCCCTACTAAGTTTGAATTCATAAAAAACCAAAATTTAACGGTAACTTTTTCCCATTCTTGTTTTATTTGCACAAGTATAAATTAGAGATAATTTTGGTGTAGGTCTCATACCCTGCCAGTCAATATTACAAAAATTACAGATCAAAGAAAAATGTTCATTTTTCTTAATCATGGAAAAAATTCAGTCGCAATATCATAAACCTTATGTATAATCAAGTGTTTTTTTCTCAATTTTGTTTTTCATAGTTTTGTATTTAGCTTATTTATGTTACATACATATTTGTTGTAGCATACAAGTTGAAAAATGTCAGATATTATCATCTTCTGGGAAAAAAATATGAGATTTACGGAGTTGGTGCTTCCCCTTTTCCCGCCTTTTTTTGTAAAAGGGGGTCAATAACTAAAAAAATATATAAAATTCCAACATATCGGTAAAAATTGTTTTAAGTTTCATTTTACCTCCGTCTTATATCATAGAAATAATATATAACAATACTTTTTGTATTTTCAAAAGTGTCTATTATGGTTCCAGATCGTTAAGCAAAATGGATGGAAACGAAACTCATTTAGTCATTTTAACACTTTTCAATGAACAATGCGGTGTACGTAATGGAAATCGGCTCGTCTCCGCAATTCAAATTTAAGTACTAACAACATTAGCATTGTCTAATTCTGAATGTCGTTCTAGACGCTCGTGGATTATAGCGTAGCATTAGGGATTGAATTTGTGCTTAAAATAGATCGATTTCACCTGTATACGTTGGTAAATGATGTTGTATATGTCCTACTCTACGTCACTGTTTATTTGATGCTATCGATCCCTAAATAGAAACCCATGTTGTTGGTCTATATAGGAAAAAGTATTTCTATCAAAACTGTGTCAATTAATTGGATAAGAGGAACTCAATTTGAAGCTGTTAGGCTTCGATAAATTGTATTTCATCTCCGTTCCGTTCAAAAATGCCGTAACTTATTCAAGCTGTAAAGTTACGATATTTTCGAACGGAACCGACATTATGTCGTAATATTGAAACATCAACAACTTCCGGTCCCGAAGCGCTCTATTTTTATACGGAATTTTACGACTTAAGGTATAAAGTGCCTAATTAAAAACTCCACTTTCTAGCCATACGAAATGTATCAAACTACACACACTTGTAAGTACACTTCACATAAGTTGATTCACCGTGCCAGATTTCAAGATTATGCTTCAAGAAGAAAATAATTTACAAATATCATTTTACTCTATATTCATATGCAAGGGAGGTAATTTTGAACATTTTTGTCAAATATTTCCATAAATATACATTAATTCAAAATTCTAAACCGTACAAAATGCTTATGTTTGTATTTGGAATGGAAATGTAACACAGTTTAGGAATTACTGGCACTTTTCAAATTTTGCCGCTGGCTTTTTGGTGCTAATTAGGCCTTTCTTACCTTAATTGGCGGCCCACTTTCGGTCGGATACGAAAAGATTTATTTCCCGTTTTCAGGAAATCGAATTCTTAATTATAACCGCGCCAATTCGATCAAAAACACTCGACAACGTAACCCTTCTGTTGATGTGAGCTTAACCCTTTCCCAAAAGAGACCTGGTTTTGACATCCATAATATACGTTTTTTTGGAAACTATTGAGACAAAAGAAGAAAATGCTGATCATCAGCATTTTCTCCTTTTGTTGCAATATTTCCTGGGTTTTATTGTACACAAATCAATTCTTTATCAACATTCACTTTGTCGTCTGCAGCATCTTTTTTTTAAAATTGGACCACCCTAAAGTGTTGCGGCTTTGGGAAAAAGATTAAAGGCAAGGAACAGTTGCAATAGATATTTACAATTTAATAAGTGGTGATTTTCTGATTCTATCAACCCTATGAAGAAAACACTCTTCCTCCACATTACTTGCCCTTTTGCATTCATATGCCGTGTCATTGATGAAAAATAGTTTCTTAAAAAAATAACCAAAACCCTGGATAGCGTTAAAGTGAAGGGTACTTTGATTATGTTCTTGGATTTGATTGAAGCTGTCAAAGCGTTATTACTACTATACAAAACTTTTATGACAAAAATGTAATGATAGGAAAACCGGGCCACCCGTAAATTAAACAATTATCAAAGCGATACATGTAATCAATGAATTGTATTTTTTCCTACCGTGCCACAAGCCTTAAAATAGTTCTTTCAAATCAATTTACAGAAAACAATGACGCATCTCAATCAGTTATATGAAGATTCTTTCTAAACGTGGGAGGCATTAACCTTTGAAAAAGAAAAGGAAATTTGCGAAAGTAGCGATTGCAATTGGTTTTCGTAGGATGAGTATTCAATTTTGCGTTTGTCTTCGATAATTTGTTGTTGTTGTGCGCTTTTCTTTGACAAAAGGCTACTTCATTTTAGAATTAGAATAAGAATACATTTAACCCCTCTTGTCTGTTGCTCGGAAGCATTAAAACAAAAGAAAATGCTAATGATCAACATTTCTCCTTTCACTTATAATTTCCAGGCCCGTAAGAACAGGAGGGCTAGGGTGCCTTTCAAAATTGAACAAAACTGAAAATTTAGGGAAAGCAGCTTTAGTCCCTCCAATAGTAAGACACTGACCCAGACAGGAGCTTAAGCATCCCTCCCCTCCCAAGTATAAAATTGCTTCCTACGGGCCTATTAAATCCGAGTTTTCTCTGATGAAATTCGCTCTTTGATATGTTGATGTCGCTCATTTACATCAGAGCGCACTACCATTCAAAAACAAAGGAAAGTTCGACACCAGTTGCGGCGCTTTGTTTATCGTCCGATCTTAAACACTATCCTTAAAATGCCTTATGATACCGATCAATGAACCATTTATTGTTATGCCTGGTAAAAATTTAAGACCAAAAATATTTCTAAAAGGTTTATAAACAATGCTTTGCAACAACACTCACGTGAACAGCAATTGTTTACAATGACCTACTTTCCATTGTTTTTGAATGGTAGTGCGCTCTGATGTTAGTAGCGCCATCCAAATATCAAATAGCAAATTTTAATCAGAGAAGACTCGCATTAGGGCCTGTTTTGTTCCATTAGCAACATGGCAATTTCATATTCTTCTTGTATCATTTCAATGTGACCCGGTCATCAAATCTCGGACAAGTTAACGAGATTTTGATAGCCTAACCGGTGCGCCATTAGAATAACCTTGTAAATATAATTACATGGCTTGAATTGCGCGTAAATCAGATTCCATTGATAAACCAATCGAGCGTGGAATCGATCTGCTGAACTGGGACTGTACTTAGCCCATTACCAGACGGCATTTTTAGACTGGTCTAAATCCATAGGTGTTGCAGTCTTGCAGATAACAAATTACTTGAATTTTATATGTTTTCTGGTCTTTCTTTGTCGAAAACATTGTGGGAAATGAAGAAATTGCTTGTCACAAGCAATTTCTTCATTTTTCAACTATGTTTTCCAAGACCTTTATTTTGTTGGGCGTCAAAAAGGCGTCACAGTGTTGTAAAGAGTTTCCAAACCAATAAAACGTTAAACTGTTCCAATTCGAAAGCTGCTGCAAAGATATTATTAAGGGAAAAAGAGAAAATGCTGATTACCAGTTTTCATTATATTAGAAATAAAAACCAGGCGTAGTTTAAGAAAATGTGAGAAGAGTTAGAACATGGAAAGATGGCGCTTATGGCAGTGAGACCGCCATGGCTCCAAATTGGAAAATATTGAAAAAAAAGAGAAGTGCTGACTATCAACATATTTTGCGTTTCATCCTAAATGTTATATGATGACTAAGTATATTTTACGTATGATTGATAATCGTTTATAACTTTCAAATAAGCAGTCTTGAATTGGAAAGATTACCTTTTTATTCAACAAGAGCTGTCCGAAGACAGCGCGCTCGACTTTCTAAGTTGCTTAGTATAAAGGGGGCATGACTCCAAATATACTGGAGCCAGGGTAATAGGCCCTGGTAGTAAAGTAGAGGGTGTGATGGTGAATAGGTATTCCAAGTTTGGGTTGAATCCCTTTGATAGTATGGAGGTTATTGGTGTTTGAAAAAACTTTAACCTTTGTTGCAACGCCAACGCCAACGCCGACGCCAACGCCTACACCGACGCCCGGGTGACAGTATAAGCTCTCATTTTCTTCGAAAAGTCGAGCTAAAAACTACAAAATGTAAATCTATATTTACATGTTTTATCCAAAGGGATCTTTGCGATCTAGGATCATTATATATTATATTTAACAGTTATTCTAATGTCGAACAATTCATTTTTAATTAGCACTTCCATATATATGTACATGCTTCATCAAAATAACAGCTATTTTGATTAAGCGTTTGATTAAACTATCATGTTTTTCTTAATATTTTCATTTTATGCGTAAATGAAAATTAAGTTTGCAATCTTGCGAAACAAGGCAACGTGCGAGGCTGTGGTCTCTTGCAAATGCGGAATTTTTCTTTGCATCATAATGATCGTGGTAAACCTTTCCAACTAATCGTTATAAAACAAACAAAAATGGTGTAAGGGGATAAGGGAATTCGGGCCCAAGTTCCCTTTATCTAATGCGGCTAATCCAGGTGTCGAAACCATCGATCTTTACCCAATTACGGACAAATAATTGCCCATTATTTCACTTTATCGAATCCTCATTGTGATATCGTAGAAAGGGTACTTGAAAACGCCTACTATTTGATGGTGTTGAGTGCTTATTTGTGAATTTGCAGGACATTTCAGAGTCTAGTACACGTCTTTACCTTGGTATCAAGTAATAAAAGCATACAAATAGCAATTTTGAATGTGTCAGAATGGGATATTCTTCCTACCTTTCCTTTAAAAATGAATCTTCCATTTTGAAGCTGGCCGCGGCCTTAGCGCATTTGGTAGCGCATCTGACCCTCATACGAGAGGTCCCGGGTTCGATACCGGCCGCGGCTAATACCCTTTCTGACAAAATTGTCACCCACCAATGGGTTTGAAATCGTTAACCTAAGTGGGCGAGCAGCTGGAGGCTCGGTAAGGGTGTTGTGGTAGTACTGGTTTGAGAAACAACAGGAATCCATGGGTAGGTGCTCCAGCCGCCGCGATATGACCCTGGTAGTTGAAAACGGCGTAAAAACCCAATAAACTCAAACTCCATTTTGAAGCTCCTTTATACTTTTTTGTCTCGCCAATCTTTTTCAGTTAAGGTATTTCAATAATTGAAAAAATCCAGTAAATTTGATGCCCGTTAAAGTAAAAGCAGATCGGTGAATTTACGTTTAGTTTCTATATCAGTTTATACTTTGAACAAGAACGCCCTACAACAATTTATTGAATTGAAATTGTAGAACATCCGGCTACTGGTTGTCACCCGAGACGTGTTTTGTTGAGACCAATAAATAAGAATTTCTACCAAGGCCTAATCAATTGGGACATTATCTAATAGCAGTTGTGGGCGTTTGACACTAGAATGGCGTATTTCATAGAGCAGTCTGACCTATTTAGATATCCTTTGATGAAAAAGAGCTGACAGAATGACACAAGTTTAAGATTTATGCCAAACTAAATTAATATATTTTGTAATTTATGTTGTTCTTTCTAATGCAGATAAGTGGAAGTTTTCTTTTTGTCGTCATTTTATGGTCCTTTGTAAAAATGAAGGGATAGCATGTAGTGCCATGTTATAATTATATTGGCTATTCGTCCAATCGTCCGTTCAAATTAAAGTGACATAGCATTCCGATGTCATTTTTTTAAGGTATGTCTTGTTGCAAAGATTGGTTATTCTAATCCGTAGATCTTTGAAGTTCTTATTTATAAGCGAAAAATACGCCTTTAAAGTTGAGACAGAAATTACAAATTCCATATAAATTTAACTGTTGTCAACAACAATTTGTTTTATTTTAGCACAAACGTATATATTTCTCGTAAACGTCTTGAAATTTTCAGAATTTTCATAAGAAAGTCTGCTCTTTCAGATAAAATAAAAGTGAAATTTATGAAAAAAAAGTGAAATGCCACTTTAAATAAGGTTTCTCGCCCTCCTGTGAAGCAATCGTCTCTGACGGATCTTGTTTATGGTGGCAGATAACCGAAAGAAGTGCTTCCGGATCGTTTGATGCTAAAACAGTTCTTACAAAAAATAGCTCTCTTTGTCATGCCATGCTGTCTGATTTTAAGGATTTTGTAGGATGGCTTTGAATAAAATATTTTCTTATTTATGATCCAGAATTTGTCCTTCTTTTTAGGACTATTTGATGTCTTTTGGTGGGGAAAAGTGCACGCTTCGTATATTTGTATGGAAATTGTGAAAACTCATATTTGCTGAATTGGGTTTATTTGCTAAAAATTCTACCAGGGCAAGGATGGATCTGTTCAATTTAAGGTGCAATGTTGCTCAACGAGATGTTTTTTAAAATTTTGATAATGTATAGAAAAGGGGGATTTCACATAGAATTATAAATGAGCCAATATGAGTGACTCGCCAGCTTTCATAAATTATAGTGCTTACAACGCACGTTAACATCGTATCTGACACTCAATGCTTCTATGTTTAGGCCGATCAGGTATTCATATTATGTATTTCATATATATATTTCTGTCAAAATTATGGGTTGTTACCAGCTGAAAAATGAAATAAAAATGGGTGGCCATTGATCTTGTTTGTATTTTATCGACAATTGTATGGTATACTTCTACATGAAAACGCTGAATGATTTTTACATTTTCTCCAAAATGTTTTTAATCAATGTTTTACATTTATCGAAAAACAGAAAATCTAAGATGTGTAATGTTTAAATGTGTTCGTGTATAAAACAGTACATTCACACATTCAATTAGATCAACAAAGAAGAAGCGTTTTATGTCCAAATTTGCACTTTCTTATTAAATATTTCAAGTTCTACCTAACAGATTTTGATAAAACTCTATTAATGTATTAAGCAATATGTCCTGGTAATAATTCAAGAAGCAAATACATGTTTATCGGTCATCGCAATTATAAGTTAACTACAGCATTTTTTTATCATTTACACATAAAATGATGCAAAACACTAGTAAGTTCAAACACACTTACAGCTGTATTGCTCTAAATCATCGATTTCCATCTTGAGAAAAGCAGTTTCACATAACAAATTTATACGCTCCAACAGTCGAAAAAATGGGAATAGTAAAGACATGTTACATTGTCGAAAATCTGGTAGCGAAACGTATATGGTGCGAAACATTAATGTTTCTACAGTAACGACAGAGTGTTCCGAAAAACTAGAGCAATGCCCCTTAATGACTTTTTCATCCATATACGACCAAGACAAGTTCCACGCTAGATATTGCGCAATATCAGACTAAAATTGTCATATTTTATTTAATCAATGATTGGCGAAGTGCGTGCTTAGTCAAATAAACGTGATACATTCTTTGTTCAATTCTAGCTCTGACGCATTTTCATATGTGTGCATTCGTCAAGTATTTGTTAATTAACGAAAATAGACAAGACAGTAAACAATTTCTGCAATTAACGCATTGATTAAAACGTTAAAGAATGCTCTTGGGATTTTTTCTTTAGCTCTTTACCAAACAACAAAATTTTAGGGTGATCCCATTTAAAAGCCACGGCAGACGACATAATGAATGTTGATAGAGATGAGATTTGTGTAAGATATAGCTCAGAAAATATTGAGACTAAAGGAGAAACTGCTGATTATCAGCAGTTTCTTCTTTCGCCTAAATGTTTTCCCAAGCTTGTGCTATTAGGAACGTCAAAAACAGATCTTTTTCGGGAAAGGGTTAAAGGGACATAACATTCCAATTTCATTTTTCTAAAGTATGTCTTGATACAAAGATTGGTTATTCTTATGCGTAGAAATGCTATCAGTTTTTTAAGTTGTTACTTATAAGCGTAAAATACGCCTTTGAAGTTGAGACAGAAATGGCAACTTACATTCAACTGTTGTTGACAACAATTTGATTAATTTTAGCACAAAAATATTATATTTATCGTAAACGGCGCAATATTTTGGCTCGAAATTTTCAGAATTTTCATAAGAAAATATGCTCTTTCAGATAAAAATAAAAGTGAATTTTATGAAAAAATGTCGTGAAATGTCACTTTAAAGATTGGAATTTGGAATTCTCGTGAACCTCTAACCACCTATGCATGGATCCAGCGGGGGTAGCGGGCTCGCCTTCACAAATGGAGATAAACAATAAAGCGCTAATCCCTAAATGAATAAGCAGGAAATAGTATAAGAGAAAAGCAGCAAATGCTGATGCACAGCCCGTTCTTCGTTCTCTAAATTTGAACCCACACTTCTGAAAAATCTCTAAAAGAAATTAAACAGTGTAAAGGGTGTATGGTTTTCATCAAAATCCGAATATTTGAAAATTGATATGGAAAATATGGGTTATCACCAGAAAATAACATCCCTCTGAGTCCCAGAGATAAAACTACAATTGACAATCCTTCGCAAATTTGAGTTGTGGCACGGATAAGTTAAATACATTACCAGACGACAAAACTTGAGACTGGTTTAAATTCAAAGATGTTGCAGACGTCAATTTAAGTTTTTGAAACTTTATTATGTTTAGGTGTTTGAGGGTACAAATATTGTAGGAAATGAAGAAATTGCTTGTCACAAGCAATTTCTTCATTTTCCACAATATTTTCCAGAACGTTTTTCTTTGAGACGTCGAAGAGCGTCAACGTGTGGCAATGGGTTAATTATAAATACTGTTCAAAGGGCCTTCCAAGCGACATTTTGGTCGGTGACGTAAAAAAAATATGGCTTCTTTGGGAAAAGAGGCGAGAGAAATGATAAAGCATTGATATCTTGACCATGCAACGTGTTAACGCGGGGTGATCTGGATCTATGTTGGTCTTAATTCGAAAAGCCCATTTTTAAATCTATTTTTATCTTATATTTCTTCGATTTCAATTTGTCATATTTTGACATGGAGCGAGGCTTTTCGATAACCTCTACCAAAAACTGGAAATCTGTTAACTGTTTCCTTAAACCCTTGTTTTGACATTCCTAATACAATGGGACTTGGAAAACATCGAGACAAAAGAGGAAAATGCTGATAACCGGCATTTTCCTCTTTTGCCTCAAGATTGTCTGTATGTTATGATATACACAAGTTCTATGGGTATTATTTTTGTCGTTCCAGCATTTTCGAATTGGAACACTCTAAATCATTGCTATTTGGGAAAAGATAAAACAGGGGCAACTTGTCCAGCGATATCCCTCAAGTAGACCACACGTTCGGATAAAAAATTAAAGTAGGATACCCGTATTTGTGGCCATTTTGATGTATAAAAAAACATCGGCTTTTTACGAGCGGGGTAGACTACCTTAGGGTATCCAACCACTCAAAAGCACCAAAGAGCCAGAAGCGAAATTTGAAAAGTGCAAATAATTCTTAAACTGTGTTACATTTCCATTCCAAATACAAACATAAGCATTTTGAACGGTTTAGAATTTTGAATTAATGCATTCTTATCGAAATATTTGACAAAAATGTTCAAAATTACCTCCCTTGCATATGAATATAGAGTAAAATAATATTTGTAAATTATTTTCTTATTGAAGCATAATTTTGAATTCCGGCACGGTGAATCAACTTATATGAGGTGTATTTACAAGTGTTTGTAGTTTGATGCATTTCGTATGGCTAGAAAGTGGTGATTTTTTTCAGGGTCTGTAAACCTTAAGTTAGAATTAACCATATGACGGACCCAAGTCCATGTTTGACACAAATGCTTCAATCATTTTATTGATTAGATGAACACTACAAGCTTCCGGAAACGATATTTTCCGGATTCAAACCCGGCAGGAACGAGAACCCCGGGTTGAAGGGATAATGTTGGTTCAAAATTTCTCAAACATTGCTAAATTGATGGCATAGTCACGATGGATAAGCACGTGGCTCAGAATTTCAGAAAATCATCAACAGTACTGTTAATGTTAATAGTTGATCAACTTGAATTCGATTTGAATCAGAGGTGGAAAATGCCAGGAATAAGCTGGACGTTGTGGATTTTTTTTCCAGCTGATAAAAAAGCTTTTGAATATCAAGCATTTACTTTTTCATCAGCTATATTTGTAAAAAAAAATCCAACATGTCCAGCTTATTACTGACATTTTCCCGCCTTCTCTGCTTCAAACCGAATTCAAATTGGTCAAATATTTTAAAAAAAAAAAACATTGATGATTTTCTGAAATTCTGAGTCACGTGATTAACCAACGTGGTAGTTAAACGGTATGAGTGTCTTACCTGAAATTCCAAGCCGTGTTTTTCTCGAAGATTTCCTTTCAGTTTAGGATAGACTCGTTCCATTAAAGCATTTCTTTCTGTCGTTGTGTCTGAAAAAAAACGTGAGGGCCTTTATTTATCATATGCATAGCTCAGGTTAAATGACCTGGCAGAGCATCTCATTCGTATAGCATTGGCTGCTCTTCCATGTCATTTATCGTGAGCTATACGTTTACATGCAATTCAATACATCAAAAATAGCATGGAATTTCATAGCTTAAGGACAGATCCTCCAGTTGTTTCTGCGCAACTTACTGCGCATATCCTAAATAACGAAATAAAGCTGTTTCAGTAATTGGCCTTTTCAGCAAATGTATTTTTGTACATTTAGTTAATGTTTGGTTGATAAATGACAAGACCCTTTTCGGTTATTTCAGTTTTCTCTGTTTGGTCAATTAAAGTGTACTAGTACTCGGATGGTACATTTCGCTTTCTGTTACGCGTTCAACATGTGGCGTTAGCGATAGGAAACGGAGCATCAAAAGTAAAGTGGTGTCTTTATGAGCTAGTCCGCTTCAGATGGACACAAAAGATGACATTTTTTATTATCTAAAGCTGGTAATAAGGAAGAAAATGGATAAAAGTAGTGAAACAATTTCGGACAAAGGTGCAAAAAGTAAATCAAATTTTACTTATAACTAAGAAAAACGCTTGGTTTGATATATTTTTCTTTTTTTGTTTTTGTAGGTATGACCAAGCACTATGTCTGTTCCAAAAAAGAAAAAAATTCTTTCCGCTGGAATATTTTTTATTATAAGAAACGTTGCGAAAAAAGAGCAATTTCAGCTACTTTTGAAAGAATGTTTTACTGAAAATTTCAAAATCATCACTAAATTTTCCCAAATTGACACTCATTTAGACAGAATAAAACATATTGAACACAATAAAGACTTATTCATGTAATCCTAGTCATTTCGAACACCTTTTTGTGGGTATTTAAGTGACACCTCATTTTTGCAATTTTAGACAAGAGTAGTCTCCCTTGAAATCCAATAACTTTTTAATTCGCTTGGTGACCTATAGTTTTTAAGCCATTTTTTTACTTCTCATATATTTAAATATCAATACAGAAAAAATAAAAAAATTCTTACCGTAGGAAATAAATGGAGGATCTGTCCTTAAAAGAATAGGATGTGTGTATTCTATATTTTGCTAGATGAAATCGTCCAAATGAGTACCCACAACATGCGATTTGATGAACATTGAATGATATTTTGCATAAATTCATTGCTAAATTTCAGTGATTACTTAAAACTAGTTTCATAGAACTTATCCTTATAGAACAACAAACCTTACTGTTATATATCATATAGCAACACGATTTTTGTATTCTACTGTTATACCATCACATGGGCGGATCTAGAGGGGGGGTCGGGGTGGGTCCGCCCCCCCCCCGGCATTGGCCGAAAATTAAATTTTGACTATATGAATTTAGTGTAACTTTACATATTTACTATATTTTAAGTGATAATTTGGGCTTGGACCAACCCACCCACCCATCCCCCTGGAAAAAAAACTTGAGCTTGAACCCCCCCCCCCCGAAAAAAAAACCCTGGTTCCGCCCTTGCATCATAATCATTTTATTACTAAACTTTAAAACTCTTTCTTTCTTTTTTTTAAAGAAAAAACTTTAGACCCATAAGTCGTTGTACTTAAAATGACATTTTGAACCTGTGAATTTTAATTTTAAATCAATATTTATTGAGCAACGTTGTGACAGGGTGGTTCGATTATAATAAGATCGTTCTATCAATTTATCTTAACCCTTTCTTAAACAGCAAGAAGAAATAAATCGTTCCCATCTAAAAGCTGATAAAGACGAAAACATGAGTGTTTGGTACGATAGGATTTGTATAATATGATATAGCAAAGAAAATATTGAAACAAAAGGAGAAAATGCTGTAATCAGGATTTTCCTCTTTTGTTTCAATGTTTTCTGAAGGTTTTCATATCGATACGTCAAAATCAGATTTCGACGGTTTGCGAAATGGTTAATTGATTCGATTGTATAAAATGCTAAGCATTTGAAATGAAGCAATGAGAAGCTTGGATCCGGTTCTATTATTTATGTAGAACCAATGGGAAAAACTAATAATTCTGTCCCGAATAATGCCTCCCCGGCAAATATCTTTTACAGACGAAATTGTCCCCTACCAGTGGTTTGACAATGGTTAACATATGTGGGCGAGCTGTAGGCTCGGTAAGGACGTTATGGTAAAACTGGAATGAGAAATTACCCGAAACAATGGAAAGGTGATTAAGCTGCCGCAATATGACCATAATAATTATTTGATGTATGCGGCAATCAATCAATCAGCCCAATTAGCCCTTTCCCAAATGGCGATTATCAATTTTTTGCCTGCTCCAATTTGAAAGCTGCTACCGACCGGAAAACTGGTGCAAACGAAGAGAAAAATCATTTACATTCAATTTAGAAGTTTTGAGGCAAAAGGAGAATAATTATGTGTTGGTAATCACCATTTTCTTCTTTTGTCTGAATATTAACTTTACTCTTCCCCAAACAACATGAATTTGAAATTCCCCAATTCAAAAGATGATGCAGATAACAAAATAATTACCATGTATTGATTAAGTTATAATTTGAGTACACTATAGCACAGAAGATATGGAGTAAAACCAACATTTTCTCCTTTTGCCAAAAAAAAAAAAAATCCGCGTCACATTCTCATAAATTATATAGCTATCTATATCAACATCCATTTTGCCCTTTGTAGCAGCGTCAAAACTTAAGACTGCCTAAAATTTCATTGACTTGGAAAGGGTAAATATGGGTTGTCTTCCAACTAATCTAAGATGATTTTGTTGGTACTAGTGGCTTTTATAGGTCAAGTATCATAAATATTACAATAATTATATGTGTCATGAAAATCTTAGTCACACTTGGTCACAGAAAGTCGTCAAAAAGAATTATTAAAAAAGATAATTTGTACGTAATTATTTTCTCAAAAATCGATGAGAAATTCAATGAACGTGTAGGTACAATCTATTTTAAAATCCGCAATATCGATGCTTTTCAACAAAAACCTCGTAACTGCAGCTTGTTTTAAGCTGCAGTTACGAGTTTTTTGTTAAAAATCAACATTATACATACAATTGGCATTATTTGGTTTGAACTATCCAAAGTCAATATTGGGATATAACATATACATATGTGAAAGTATGCTACCAAAAAGAGACCCTTTCCTCAATGTAATTTATTTTTCATTTACCGTGACTACGTTTTCCTTATCTCTGATTGTGAAGAGATCTCCAGGTCCAAAATTGCTGCTATTTTGATATGGGGAATAAAGTTTTTGAATTAACATTTTAAGAAAAATGCATTATGGACAGCAGTAAGGGGAAATAGACCGGTATGTTGTGACAAAGTCATATGAATACCGCCAAAATCTAGAAAAATGGCAATTTCTCTCAACATAGCCTATAACTTGTCATAGGCCTATAGCCAAACGATTGTCGATTAAAACGAAGATTCGAACCAAAGATTGCCGAATTGTTTTGGAAATTGAGAACGCATCGTCTCCTGTTCACATTATCACAAAAATAGGTAAAATTTGTAAACAATTTGTCTGGACTATCTCAAAAAGACATAGTTACGTATTTTTTTTTTGTGTGTGTGTGTGTGTGTGTGTGTGTGTGTGTGTGTGTGTGTGTGTGTGTGTGTGTGTGTGTGTGTGTGTGTGTTAAGCAATCATTTAGTGTTCTTGGAAGATGATGTGTGCAGTCTGGTATCCTTTTTTGGTGGAATTTTCAACGCGATTTAATGTACTTAGTCTTAGATTTAACCCTAACAAGATTAATTACAAGCCAACCAATTTAACAGGCTTAACCCTCTCCCAAACACAATCTGAATTTACGCGTATGATAGAAATGGTTTTGGAAAACATTGTGACAAAAGAAGAAAGTGATGATCACCAGCATTTTTCTCCCTTTGTCTCAATATTTTTCTTTATAGTATAAGCAAATTCTTAATTTATCAACATCTATTTTGTCAGCTGCAGAAGCTTTAAAAAGAAATTCTTTTCGTTTTTGGAAAGGGTTGCAGTATTTTACTTTTCCTGTATAGCACATTTCATGAATGTTCTTAGGTCATAGATGTTAACAATTCAAAAACGGTTCAAAGGAGCTTTTGACTATATCAGAGATGTAAATAAACGTTATTCTATGTCTCTGACTATAATATGATAATATTAATATTCTCGAGAAACTGTCATGCATCAAAATATTGTCAATTTCAATTGAAAATGACAGATTTTTAAAGGATCCTTGCAAGTATTATATTGTATTATTAAAGATATAATTGGCTATATACAAAATAGAAAGGATAAATCAAATTTTGACTGTAATAATACCAGATTAGAATATTGTTTTCGTAAAATTAAATGTTTAGTGGTCCCTTTTTCTGAATTAAAAAAACAAACATTTACACTACACTCAGGTGTAAATAAACGTACTTTAAAGTGACATTTCAGAATTTTTTGTCATAAATATTACTTTTATTTTTATCTTACAGAGCATATTTCCTTATGAAAATTCTGAAAATTTCAAGCCAAAATATTGCACCGTTTACGAGAAATTTATATTTTTGTGTTAAAATTGAACAAATTGTTGTGGACAACAGTTAGAATTTATATGCAATTTATCGATTATGTGTCAACTTTAAATGCGTGTATCTCGCTTACTGGAAACAACTTTAAATAACTAATAGTATTTATACTCATTAGAATACCCAATCTTGGCATCAAGCCATACTTTAAAAATTGAAATCGGAATGAAATGTCCCTTTAAAGATTCCGGGTAACAATGATACGTACACGGTGGATAATCACATGATACAACAATTTAATAACTCTGTTAGTATGGGACCGATTAGATTTCGGTTTGAAGCAGAGAAAGTGGAAAGATGTCACGCATTAGATAGACGTAAGTATTTTTGAAAAATCAACTGATAAAAAGGTTATTGAAGATCAACCAAAATATTGGTTGATCTTCAAAAACTTTTTTATCAATTGATATTTTAAAAAATCCACCAGACCCAGCTTATTCCTTGCATTTTTTCCACCTTCTCTGCTTCAATCTGAATTCAAATTGGTCAAGTACAGGGTGTCCCAAAATATGTGTCCCCATTTTAAACATCTATAAAATTGGCAAATGTTGTCACTGAGTAAAATTAGTTACATAGGTATGAAGGGGACATGATGAAGTTTTGTTTGATATATAGAACATCTATATTTACTTTGAAATTTTATTCCACATAACGTTTTAAAAAATATGTCATTTTTAACTGTTTTGCCAAATGACGTCAACGACGTCATCTTTTTCATTTGACAAGGTTTCTTTTTCCAAGCTAAGATGATCAAATTGATCCTTTCAATTTTGTCTTCAATGGCCATTGTGGCTTAAATAGATGCAGTGAAGTCTGAACATCATTAAATTTTGAAGGGATGAAAATAATCACAAGAACTAGAGTTCGAAATGAGGAAAGATGTTGTTTCACTGAATTTAGATGCTGGCGCAAATGGTGCTGTAAAGGGGGGTCGTTTTTGAAGAGACAAACTTTTTCTAAAATGATGTTGTTGAATATATTAGGAAAGTTACTATGGATGTTTTATATCAAACAAAACTTTATCATTACCCCTTCTTACCTATGTAACTGATTTTATCTGATAACGAAAGGTTGTCAATTTTATAGATGTTTAAACTTTGTCTCCGTTTAAAGCACCATTGTACCATCATCCAAATATTCAATGAAACAACATCTTTCCTCATTTCGAACTCTAGTTCTTGTGATTGTTTTCATCCCTTCAAAATTTATTGATGTTTCACTGCATCTATTTAAGCCACAATGACCACGGAAGACATAATTGAAAGGATCAATTTGATCATCTTAGCTTGGAAAAAGAAACTTTGTCAAATGAAAAAGATGACGTCGTTGACGTCATTTAGCAAAACAGTTAAAATGACATATTTTTTAAAACGTTATGTGGAATAAAATTTCAAAGTAAATATAGATGTTCTATATATCAAACAAAACTTCATCATGTCCCCTTCATACCTATGTAACTAATTTTACTCAGTGACAACATTTGTGAATTTCATAGATGTTTAAAATGGGGACACATATTTTGGGACACCCTGTATCAATACAATCATTGAGGATTTTCTTAAATTCTGAGTCACGTGATTATCCACCTTGTGATACAAAAGAGAGAAATGACGAAAAGTCTGTTGATCATTATTTTCTTCTTAACTTTCAACATCTAATCATAGCTGTATTGATTAAGGCCGGGACTTGCCTGGATAAGGGTTAATGGTGCTTATTCGTGGCCATACACTCGCACAATACAACACGCAATAGTCTAGTAGTACAAAGTGGAACTACTAGAGACTTATTAATTATTCATAGAAGAGCTTTTGTGAACGACCAATACATGTTTTAGAAAGAATATCATCACAAGTAAACGATTTGTTGCACTGTATTGTTATTTTTCGAATAAATCTAAGAAATAGAAATGATAAAGTATGTAACTAATGCACTGGTGGTGAACTCGGCCAAAGCGAGGCACGTTTTTTGCTACAACAAGGTATAGATATTTTGCGTTTAAATATGAGTTTAAAGATTTTTTTCTAAAGACAATGAATTTGTTCTAAAAATAGATCGGGTTAACCGTTATGTATTGACAAACTGTCGGTATTGCTATAAAATCTCGTAACTACGGCTTTATCGTTACGATATTTTACAAAAACACCGACAGAATACGAGGGTACATTGATCGTGAAAAAACATCCCTCGCTTTGGCCGAGTTCACCACCAGTGTGACGATATGATGCCAGTGTTTTACGTACATTTCCAGTGTTGCGTTCTTACTGACTATCATCATTTTTTCAACTTACAAACTCCTTGTTAACCGCTTCCCAAACAAGAACCGGTCATGACGTCCCTAACAGAAATACGTATTATGGATAATATTTGGATTTTGGAGATAATGAGACAATTACGATGGCAGATCAGCATAGATTGTTAACCTTTACATAAATAACGATATTATAAACAAATCGTATATTTAGTACCAGAGACCATTTTCGCCCAAAAGCTTCAAACTGGAATAGTCCAATTTTCTGTTGTTTTGTAAATTGTAAAATTCTTTCCATCTTTCAAGAAATGAACTAACAAATTTTAAAGGCGTTTGCGTTTAACAAAGTCGACTTTCTAGATATGGAATTTATCAGCAATTTCCTCTTTTCTCTTAATGTTCCCAAAGTAAACTATCAGTGGCGTCAAAACCAGGTCATGTTTGGGAACCATTTAAAATCATACCCTTTTTAACTTTTTAAAGAGAGTCTTACCTGTAAATGTGGAACTGGTAAAAATCCTGACAATCTTTGACCCGAGTTCTGGTAGGTTTTCTAGCTCTCCAACCAGCACCTTCATCAGTTTTTCTTTCTCTTCATCTTTCAGATCATCTCCTTCTTCCTCTTCACCGTTCGTTTCTTCATAACCATTTTCACTCACTCCATTAACACCATTTTCAACAACTTTCGACTTATCCGAGGAATCGTCACTTTTTTCCTTCTCTTTCTCTTTTTTGTTACTTTTTCCATTTTTCTCATTTTTCTCAGATTTATCACTTTTATCGCCTTTATTTATATCTTTCTTTTCATCTTTGTCCACTTTTCCGTTGCTCTTTTCGTGTTTGTTGTCGTTTTTCTCATTTTTGTCGTTTTCGTTTTTCGAGGTTCCGTTCTCAACTTTGACCCCGTTTTCCATTTTTGGCACAACCATTTACGGAGTTTTAAGTTTTCCTTTTATCACAAAGATTCTTTTTATCCTAGATCAACATGTTTGTTTAATCTTCCATAAACAACATAATAAAATTCAACTTTCTTCTGTAACAGATTATCCACCACTTTCAAAACAAATAAAAATTATTGTAACAAGTCCAAAAATCCACATTTTCATTTTTTCATATAAATCACATTTTCGATTTTGTAATCCTTATTTTAACGAATCTTCGACTTTCTTCTCGTTTTCACCATTTCTTCGGCTGTTCTCTAAAAATAAAAACACAATAATATGGATAATCAAAACATATCACTATTATTACACACTAAGTCGGTAACGTTCTAAAACGCCGTAACTACAGCTTTTTCAAGCTGTAGTTACGATATTTTAGACCGTGACCAACGATTTTATGAACAATTTGATACTTTTAATTTCCATTTTTCAACAATAATACACTAAAATCAAAATTGATCTTTACGCGATACGGTTTCTATAGAATATGAGGATAAATATTTTTGTCACCCCAAATTTCCCGATAATCAAAATATTAACGCATCGATTTCAACAGAGTAAAATGTCCTTAAAACCTTGGCACCCCTTCACTCGATGGACGATGATATAGTCAAAATCGTAAGTGGGACATTCACCCCTTACTCAAACGATACTTTTCTGGATTATCCAAAAGCAATGGTGATGCAAACGAGATTTATTAGAACCAATTGTGTGAAAATTGTATAACATGGTTTTGAGAATCAACGAGAAAAATGCTTATAATCAGCATTGTTTTCCATCCATCAATGCTTTTCAAAAACATCAAAACCAATCATCGTCTGCAAACGGGTTAATCTGTTACCATTTGGAAGGTAGCGTGGTTGAAATAGAAACGGGATCCTAGTTAAATATTGTGTTTATCAGCAATTTCTTATTTGCCTCAATATTTTACAAAACCTTATTTTTAATATATCATGGATGTTAAAATCGTGATTTCTGTTTTTTGGTAAATGGTTAAATGAAATTTCAGTGTAAGTGATTTTCCAAATACATATATTGTAAGAAAGCATTGTTTTAAAATCACAATTTAAATTTTTTAAAAGGCTAAGGGTTTTTAATCTTATTTTAATTATTCTGTCATAGCTCTTTACAATAACTTGACGAGTATAATAGCTCAATCATCGAACATGATTTTCTCTTTTCTTCCCACCTTACCTTTAAAGTTTAAACTTATTTCAAAATAACAGTTTGTAGGGGCAAGTTCGAGCGAGTACACTTGCATTAAGGTAGAATACCCGTAATGCGGCCATTTTGAGATTCATAAAACATCGGATTTTTTTTTCGAGCGGCGTCGTTTACGTATCCGACATTATTAGGGCGCGGCCGTAAGCATTCGGCGGTGGAAAGTTCCACCGCCGAATGTTTTCAACGTCACCAGAATAATTCCGACGTCGCACGAATCTCATTAGGGGTAGACTACCTTATAAGTAAACATTGAGATCAAATATTTCCAAAAAAGAGCTTGGTTTTACGCCCCTTGTAAAGAAAGGGGCACGAGAAACAATGCGACAAAGGAAGAAAATGCTAATAACCAGCATTTTCTTCTTTTGTCTCGATATTTTCTGTGTTATATTGATCTCAGTGGAGGGCATTAAGGTAGAAAAATCGAGATGCCGAGAATCACGATAGTTTTATCATCATGGGCGGATCTAGAGGGGGGGGGTCGGGGGGGTCCGGACCCCCCCCCCCCCTGGCATTGGCCGAAAATTAAATTTTGACTATGTAAATTTAGTGTAACGTTACATATTATTGCATATTAAGCCATAATTTGAGCTTGGACCCCCCCTGGAAAATAATCTTGGGCTTGGACCCCCCCCCCTGGAAAAAATTCCTGGATCCGCCCTTGATCATGATAAAGATTTTTTCTTGAAATCGTAAATTATCGATATAGTCTTTACACGGGTGGTAAACAGAGAAACTAGCTCCAAAAAGAGTCAACGGTATTTCGTTTCCTCGTGACATCCGGCCTCTACTGAGGTAGTTGCATAGAGCGAAAATCTGTATACAAAGGTAGGTCACGAACACATTTTTCTACATTTTTTTTCCTTTTACAACGAGTTTTTGAAAAATCCGGCGATGCTGTAATATGGAGAAATGGTCGAAGTTTGTTGTGCACGAGAATATACGGTGTTAGTAAGCAGAGTTTGAGTATAATCGTTGAAAAACATTTCAAAATCGAAAGTAAAAACTTTTTTACTTTCGATTTTGAAATGTTTTTCAATGATTGTATTAAAACCCTGCTACTAATACCGTATACTCTTGTGCACAACAAACTTCGACCATTTCTTCATATTACAGCATCGCCAGATTTCTCAAAAACTCGCTTTAAAAGAAATAATTTTAGAAAATATGTTCGTGACCTACAAATTTTCGCTCTATGCAACTACCTCTTTTTGGAGCTAGTTTCTCTGTTTACCACCCGTGCTTTATCTCGTGGTAGAAATATGTAACCATACAGTTTCTCAGAACGAATTAAGACTCAATAGAGTCAATACCAGGTCCAGGTCCCTATTTATGACCAGGGGTTGATTATTTCGCTCGACTGGTAATCAAATATTGACAAATGATTATGGGTTTGTTGTTCTTGTCCAATGTCAATGGACCGATAAGGTAACTTGATACATGTTGAGAAACTGCCGAGAAATAACTGGTCAATACATTGTTTGTCGGACCTCTAAGCTGTGCTCGACCATATTTCGATACTTTCATAATTATAAAGCTCCTAATTGAAATTAAAATTCAGATGGGTACCGAAATAACAAACTGGCTTATTGAAGATTTTTTTTTATAATTGTTGTTTTGTGCTTGTATCACGTGATCCCCTCGTGTTGACATAGGGGACGCAACTCTGTCCGAACGCTTTTCAGAGTTATGAATAACGAGCTGTTTCAGTAATTGGCCTTTTCAGCAAATGTATCTTTTACATTCAGTTAATGTTTAGTTGATAAATGACAAAACCCTTTTCGGTTATTTCCAATTTCTCTGTTTGGTCAATTAAAGTGTAATAGTACTCGGATGGTACATTTCGCTTTCTGTACGCGTTCAACATGTGGCGTTAGCGATAGGAAACGGAGCAACAAAAGCAAAGTGGCGTCTTTATGAACTAGTCCGCTTCAGATGGACACAAAAGGCGACACTTTTTTTATTATCTACAGCTGGTAATAACTAATAAGGAAGAAAATGGATAAAAGTAGCGAAACAATTTCGGACAGAGCTGCAAAAAGTAAACCAAATTTTACTTATAACTAAGAATCAAAGTACTGAAAGTACTGTTAGAGAGCATGTTTGACACAACATGAAATCTTGTGACAATATTGCATGGTAACATAATTCATACAAAACAATCCATGAATATAGATGGAGCTGTATTAACAAAACATTTTAATCCAACGGCAAAATTTTAGACTGTCCCGAATCCAAAGATGTTGCAGACGACAATTTTAACTGAATGAAATTTTACATGTTTCTGTCTTTCTATATAGAAAACATTGTGGGAAATGAAGAATTTGCTTGTCATAAGCAGTTTCTTCATTTTCCACATTATTTTCTGAGGCTATTTTCCTGTGGGTGTCAAAAAGAGTCACTGTGTGGTAATGGGTTGAAAGAAAGCCCACCAAAACGTCACCAAAACATGACTTCATTCAAAAGGCTTCATAATGAGGAACTGTCCATCATAGTTTCTTACAAATTCAACCATAAATGGAGGAATGTGTTAAAATGTATTGACAATAAAGTGAAGCCTCTTTTTCTGTGATGCAATATTGTATCACCAAACATATCACCATTTTCTTCTTTTACCTCAACATTTTCCAAAGCTTGCTCTTATAGATACATTAAAACAAAGTTTTGTTTGGGAAAGGATAAGTTCAAATCAATTCATTCATAAATGTGTGAGAAGATGAGTTAATAGGAAATTTACTCAAATGCCCCCTTTATCCATGACACAACATACTATCACCAAACAGCACAAGCTTTACAATAAATACACTCAGATAGACACCCACTAGTAGAATTTCTGTCTGCGGAATGTGATTCTATTTTTGGACCATTTGCACTGTCCAAAATTTAGGCTACATGACTTGACCGCATGACCTGTATGACCCAATTGTGAATGGCAAATTACTACTCAGATCTCTTTTTTATTTAAGACTTGTTTAATACTTGATTTTTTGCTTAGATCATACATGCCATCTATTTTATATTATGACACATTTGACACGTAGACTATTCTATTTGTCATTTAGATCTTTTTGTCTTGTTTGGGAGGAACTATTTTTGTTGTGCGGTTTGTAAAGTACATCTAAAGTACATTAAAGCATGATAAAATAAGAGAGCCATGCTCTCTAAAAACGCTTGGCTTGATATATTTTTCTCTTTTTGTTTTTGTAGGTATGGCCAAGCACTATGTCTATACCAAAAAAAGAAAAAAAAATCTTAACGCTGGAATATTTTTATTACCAGTCTAAACGTTGCGAAAAAAGAGCAATTTCAGCTACTTTTGAAAGAATACTTTACTAAAAATTTCAAAATCATCACTAAATTTTCCCAAATTAATACTCAGTTAGACTAATTTGGAAAGTGTTAACAAGTCAAACGTACCGTTGTTATAGTCCCTATTCTAATTCCATTTAAATTTCACGACCGAGAAAAACAATAAACTAACGACACATGTACGCACGGTTGCTACCCAGCTTCCCGTATAGACCGATATTTCTAACCATACCTGTATTTAAACTGAAAATCGAACTCCCCGTATTTAGCTAGACGTTATATCCCTTCATTCAATAGTTCCAATTAATAAACACTTAGTGCGAGTTAATGCTTTAACCCCTTCCCAAACGAAAGCATTAAAAGCATGTCCAAATTGAAATAGGTTGCAGACTACAATTCCTCGCGAATGAAATTTTAATAGTTCCAATTAATAAACACTTAGTTTGAGTTAATCTTGTAACCCATTCCCAAGCAGTGAAGCTTCTAACGTCCCAATAGATAACTTCCTATGAAAACATTGTGGAAAATGAAGAAATTGCTTGTCACAAGCAATTTCTTCATTTTCCACAATGTTTTCTGCACTGAAATACCAAAAATGTAAACAAAATCATTCACGTGATATTGTCGTCTGCATTATCTTAGAATTTGGAGCAGTCATTTACCATTTGATACTGGGTAAATTGTACTCTTTTAAGAACAGAGCACATTCTCTCTTCATTCCATTATGATATAATGTCATATTTGATGATTAATCAATAGACCTCGGCTTTGGAGAGTAGGTAAATTGGAGATGTCAGAGAGTATGACGCCAACAATCGGAGATCGAGCTCGGAACCTCATGAGTGACCGACCCGCTACCAACTGCTCTATGGTCGCAGCCACACTGAGTCACAGTCGTTTTAGAAGTCCAGTAGGAACCGGTGGGGGAGGTAATGCCACTTCGTTTACCGGTAAGCACGGTGGGGAATCACTTCACACAACAATTGCAGAAAATCTTCGAACATTCTGTTTATAAGGCACCGATTTGATACGGGTTAAAGCAGAGGCAATTATAGAGAAACGCCAGGAATCAGAGGGGTATGGTATTCTTTGAAAAAAAAATACATGGTAAAAAGTTATTGACGACCAATTAAAATTTTGTGTTAATTTGCAGCCACGAGGTTCTTGAAGAAAAACAAAAAAAAAAAACCAAGTAAATATAAAACACGGTGGGGATTGTGTATGATGGGATGGATAACGACTACCGACAATAGGGAACGATTTTATCAAGTAAACCATGACGTAATTTCGGACAAATAAATAGTATATTCTGATTTTTTTCGGGAGAAAGGGCGGAGCCTAGTAAACGGTTATTACATTGAAGATTGAGGAGAAACAGCGTTTTCAATTAGCGGTAAATCTTTGGTGTTATTGCAAATTATTGTAACTGCAGCTTGAATCAAGCTGTATTTACGAGGTTTTTTAATAACACGTTTTACAATCGCACAGTCTTTCAATTTCGAAATGTTTTCATGCTCGTGCCGCACGTTTTCCCCTTATTTTAACCAAGGTATCGAGAAGTAAACTCGTCGAATAACCTTTTGGCTTAGCCACACCCTTTCAGGTGAATAAAAACGCAATATATTTCGTTGGTGTTGTTATAAAATTTCGTAACTACGGCTTGAATCAAACCGTAGTTACGAGATGTTATAACAACACCGACGGTTTATCAAAACATAACGGTAAACTCAGTCTATTTTTTGCACAAAATTTGATGCCAACTCGCCTCGCTTCAGGTAAGACATTTTGCAATAACTCTATTATTTCTGTATCAATTTTCAAGCGGTTTGCTGCATGTACCCCGCCTAATCGAGCTCTTTCATCGGATGTATGACATATTAGATAACTCATGATACTTTTTCCGAAATATTGTCCCAACCGACCAGAAAGCGAAATGGTAAAGACTACGGCCAAATTAACCACGCTTCAGGTAAGAATTCGTGCAATAACTTTCTTATTTCTGTGTCAATTTTCATGCGGTTTGTTGCATGTACTCCGTCTTACTGAGCCCTTTTCTCAGATGTATTACTTATCGGGAAACTCCTTGTACTTTTCTCAAAAATCGATCCCAACCGACTAGAAAAAGGACCTGAAATTTTTGTCGTTTTTCTGGTCGGTTGGGATCAATTTTTGGACAAAGTACAAAGATTCTACAAACAAGTCATATATCCGAGAAAAGAGCTCACTAATGCAGGGTACATGCAACAAACCGCTTGAAAATTGGAGCAGAAATAAGAAAATTATTGCACAATTTCTTACCTGAAGCGAGGCAAAATTTGTCCGTATACTCCATATTCGTTATCCATCCCATCATGCACAATCCCCACCGTGTAAAAACAGTGTCGAAAACGTTCATATTTCACGGACCAACTTGTCGTATGCACACAAAAGGCGACAAAATGCACAGTATAATCTTCGAGTCCTACGATTGTAAACTTTGACTAATTTGTTTGCTTGCTTTGCTTGTTCAATCAATGAATAAATCGTTAAATTGATTAATTGATTCAATAAGAATGAAGTTTGTTTACCTCCTTAGTCACTTGCAGTTTGGATATTTCACTGCGTTTCTTCGAAAACCTCGTAACTGCAGCTTGATACAAGCTGCAGTTACGAGGTTTTCGAAGAAAAGTAACAGACCTCTCCCCCCCCCCCCCCCAATATTTGGAGTATATACGAAGTTCAATCCTTTCCAGAACGACAAAATCTCAGCGTGGTATCAATTGAAAGTTGCTGTACACGACAAACTGTATATTGATAGATATAATGAATTATAATATCTATACGCTATAAAACATAAATCTTGCGTCAAAAGGAGAAATACTGGATATTCATATTGTATTGTTTTGTATGCTGTATTGTGTAATCCTCATGGGTCAACGACCTTCTGGATATTTGCTAATAAACTATGTTCTATGTTCTATGTTCTATATTGTTTTTTAAGCATCTATGCTTTATTTTCTTAGGCTCTTTTATCAGGGTGGTAGTATACCTCACGATAAATGGCCTGGCAAAGCATCTCATTCATTCGATAAGCATGGGCTGCTCTGCCAGGTAATTTATATTGAGGTATATTTGGTCATTAAAATTCACATATGCCAACAATTTCCAGATAAAGATATTCCATTTTAAAACAAAGAATTAAAGAATTTTTCGTGGCTGGATTTTTTTTATTATTTAAATGTTTCCTTTAAAAAATAAGTCATACCACACAACGGGCCAATTAAAATTCAAATGCTTTGTAGACGACAAAATTTGTCTGTTTCTAAAGATGAAAACTCCATGACAGGATCAATAATATTGAGGAAAATGGAGAAAATGCTTGCTCCTTTTAACGCCCTGAAAGATAAATGTTTTGGAAAACATTGTGGAAAATGAAGAAATTGCTTGTGGCAAGCAATTTCTTCATTTCCCACAATATTTTCTATCCAAATGGTAATGAAATTTCAAAATTTCTTCACGTTGAAAATGTCGTCTGCAAATTCTTTGAATTTGGACATCTTTAAAATTTTGTCGTTTGGTAATGGGTAAATGAATACAGAGTGTGTGTAATGTGCATGTTATGGCTAAAAGATACAGGAGGAAAAGGAGAAATTACTGATCCTCAGCAATTCCTACTTTTCTCTCAATGATTATCAAACTATTTGTACTAAGAATATCAAACCATTTTGGGAAATGGTTAACAAGTAATCAGACAAAGAGAAGTACGACCAGACAAACAGAAAGACAGACAGAGAGACAGACAGAGAGACAAAAAAGGAGAGTCTATGCCAGACAGAGTTTATTGAACAAAAGTAGTAAATAAATGTTACCATTTCGTTAAATTCCATATTCCATGAATACATTTAACCTGTCCCTATGTTTAAAGTTCAAACTGTTCACTGATATTAACTCAGACACAAAACGCTGCTTTTCAACGAAAACCTCGTAACAACAGCTTAAAACAAGATGCAGTTACGAGGTTTTTGTTGCAAAGCGACGAAAATTTCATTCACAACTCGACAGTCTAAACAAACATTGGTACTACAGGGTTCAAGATAACACGGGGTTACGACATTTAGAAATGCAAGATTTAAAATAATTCAAATATTACCAATTTAACCCTATATGGTATGTACCCATTCGAATCGGCTCGTCGAGACGATTCGAATGGAAACCCACAACATAGGGTCTGGTTAAAAATAAGATATTTAGATCGGCATTTCTGGTATTAAAAGCAGCGTTGGACCCACAAAAGTTATCGGCATCAACCTATATGTCAAATGGTTCGAAAATCAGTTCATTTCATCAAAGATACATTATTTGGACATGACAAAGTTTCCTTTAAAAGCAGTGTTGGACACACAAAAATTATCGACATCGACCTATAATGTCAAATGGTTCGAAAATCAGCTCATTTCATCAAAGATACATTATTTGGACATGACAAAGTTTCCTTTAAAAGCAGTGTTGGACACACAAAAATGATCGGCATCGACCTATATGTCAAAATGGTTCGAAAATCAGCTCATTTCATCAACGACAATGTTTCCTTTTTCTTCTTCGGATTAACAAAATTCTTTCTTACATTTCAATGAAAAAAATCATTGTCTATTATATTGAGCGAAAATTGTATACTAGTATACCTCACGATAAATGACCTGACAGAGCATCTCATTCGATTAGCATGGGCTGCTCTGCCAGGTCATTTATCGTGAGGTATATATAAGACGAGTATTTGGTTTAATATTGCGTTTGTACTGGTGCGTAGAATACCCGGAACACATGGTTAGATGCAACAGTCGCTGAATTTTAACTAAGTAAAGTTGGGCACTATGTGAAACCCTCTCAGTTTACTTCGGGGAACTCGAAAACAATCGACAGTGTCTTCTTCTTGTTCTTCTCATTGTTCTCCTCATTCTTCATGTACAATCGACACTCGTTGTGTCGAAGTCGGAGGGGCCGTCAAAATACATCGACATATCCGGAGTTCAACTCATCCGATTGTGTTTGGCTTCGAGATAATTGATATTTGACCATTTTTGAAACTTATCAAGTACGAATATTATTAAAATATAGTAGGAAAGGGAAAGAAATTGCTCGTATCGAGCAATTTCTATCCTTTTCCTACTATATTTCAATGGCTATATTCAGTAGTTTGAAATTATTTTGTTTTGAAAAAAAAATGTCAATAGATGAGGACGGGACCAGATTTGAACTTCGACTTAGGCGAAAATTCGACTTATCCGATGTCGACATAACGAGTGTCGACTGTACTTCGTTTTCTCTTCCTTAGGAATTCATCCATCGGTAGGAAAGAAATGACTTCTGTCAGAAAGGATATTTGCCAAGCCGGTATTCAAACTCCTATTTTCCGCACTCGTGAGTCTCCGACAAAATTACAACGAGTAAAACTTTAAAGTTAAGACATTAACAGACGGCAACATTCTCACGGGTGGTAAACAGAGAAACTAGCTCCAAAAAAGAGGTAGTTGCATAGAGAAAAAAATTGTAGGTCGCGAACACATTTTCTAAAATTATCTCTTTTAAATCGAGTTTTTGAGAAATCCGGCGATGCTGTAATATGAAGAAATGGTCCAAGTTTGTTGTGCACGAGAGTATACGGTATTAGTAGCAGGGTTTTAATACAATCGCTGAAAAACATTTCAAAATCGAAAGTAAAGAATTTTGCTTTCGATCTTGAAATGTTTTTCAACGATTGTATTCAAACTCTGCTCACTAACACCGTATATTCTCGTGCACAACAAACTTCGACCATTTCTTCAAATTACAGCATCGCCGGATTTTTCAAAAACTCGTTGTAAAAGAAATAATTGTAGAAAAAATGTGTTCGTGACCTACCTTTGTTTACAGATTTTCGCTCTATGCAACTACCTCGGTAGAGGCCGGATGTCACGAGGAAACGAAATACCGTTGACTCTTTTTGGAGCTAGTTTCTCTGTTTACCACCCGTGATTCTAGACTGGTCCAAAATAAAACACGTTGCAGACGACATTTTCATATGGATACATTTTTACATCGTTTTAGTCCTCCGTGGGAGAAATATTGTAGCTCTCACTCCTGAATTGAAGAAATCGTGTGTCTCTAGCAATTGCTTCATTTTCCACAATGTTTTCCGATGTCTTTGTCCTGTGAGGCAGTCGGGGAAAGGCTAAAGTCGGGTAGAAAAAAGGTCAAGATCGATTCCTTATCGTTTAGTTGACGCTTACCACCCTCGATCAGATTAACCCTTCCCACATTAGACCTACAGGTAGTTATAATGTCCCCTATATGGTAGGCTTGGAAAACATTGAAGCAAAAGAAGAAATACATGTCATTAACAACGTGTCATTTGCATATTATGGTTTATGGCAAAGGAAAAGATGAGATAAAAGGAGAAAATGCAAGGGGAGGGGGTAATGATGTTTTATCGAACTATATGGGATCGTCCACAACTGATTGATGTCAAAAAATGTAAACAAAGATTACCTGTATACAGCGGGACACCCTAACACTAGACTCACACCGTAGGGGACGATTTTATCCAGTAATCAGGGACGTAATTTCGGACAAACAATAGTTTTCGGTGGGTTTCGATATAAAATCTCATAACTACGGCTTGATTCAAGCCGTAGTTACGAGGTTTTATAACAACACCGACGGTTTATCAATACATAACGGGAAACCTAGTCTATTTTTAGCACAAAATTCATTGCTATTGTCACAATAGGCATCTTACACCATTCTTAAAACATTTCCCAAACAACAGAAAGTTGGGCTGTTCGATTGGATGGCTGCTGAAGACGACAAAATGGAATTTGATAAAGTAAGAGTATGCAAACAATATTGCCGGGAAAATACTGAGGCAAAAGGAGAAAATGCTGATCACCAGCATTTTCTTCTTTTGCATCAATGTTTTTATTAGGGACGAAAAACTAGGGTTCTGGCGAGAAATAAAAACCTTTCCCAAACAAGAGACTATGATTATAAGCATCTCATCTTTTGTCTCGATGTTTCCAAAGTCATTTCTATTAGAGGCGTCAAAACTTGTTTTGAAAAGATAACGTCGTCAAAATTAAGGTTTAGCCTATTATTGTTTTATTTTTACTTTGTGTTCTGCTAATAGTGTTCTGCTTTGTTAGGGCATTCAATCCTTCATTAGATAAGAGACGCTTCGTGCAAATTCGGCCGTCATCAGTGGCAACGGACATTGAGAGGTATCCCTCGTCAATCTCCGTTGGACATTGACGAGGTATCCCTCGTCAATCTCCGTTGTCACGGATGACGCCCGCTGAAATTGACGAGGGTATATCATCGTTTTTTTCGTTGCCACGGATGACGCCCAAAATAGTTTGCAATGTGCATGGCCTGTAAAATATAGCGTCGAGGAATGCACTCGAAATAATTGATAAATCAACTATAAGTTGAAGGACAATTCAATGTATCCCAGGACTACGACGCTTATTGGAATATTTCCCGCAAAATATAGTCAATTAGCCCCTTTCTAAAACATGCCCTGACTTTGATTTCCCTTATCAAGAGAGTTATAAGGTAACCAACCACTAATCGTCGTTAACATTCGTTACGCATCCGAACCTAATCGGGCGATGTCGTAAAGATTCGGCGGTGGAACGTGCCACCGCCAAATCTTAAGGACATCACCCGAATAACTCTATCTTTATAAACACCCATTTGTCGTGTGCAGAAGTTTCAAATTGGAACAGTCCAATTCTTATGTTTTGAAGCAGACATAAGATCATTTAGCATGTCGTTGCTCTTTTCCCTGCCAAAAGTTCGTACCTTCAGATACGAGGTTTTTGAAGAAGCGCGACAATATATCACTGAAGTCAGAGTGTCAAAGGGAAATAAATCAATCTTGTTTTCAAAAATATAGTACTGCGTTACGTCCCTTTTCGAATAGACGCAATTTCGTCGATTTTCATTAAAAAAAATAGTATATGCAGTGGCGGATCACGGATTTCTGTGAGGACGGTTCGAAGATACAAATAAGGGGGACATTTTCCTATTTTATACCATTTTACTGAATTTCAGAGGGGGTTCGTTTGACCCATCAAACGAACCTCCTCTGGATGAAGCGAAATCGTCATCTTTTGTCTGAATGTTTACCAAGCATATTTCTTTTACAGACATAAAAAGAGAAATGGAAAACAAAAAATAAAAGTATATTTTTCAATTTTATTTCAACCGATTTCTTTTGACTTATAAAACACCGAAAGAAAATATCTACAAAAATATGAACAATATTAATGTCATTATAAATTTTGTTTGATATTTCACACAAAACTGCATCCCATTTTGTGGCAAAAGTTCATTTTGTTTAGACAAACAAATATATATGTAATGTTCATCATATAGTTCTGTAACCAAATATCAGTTCTTTTTAATCGACTTCTTCAACAGTTGGCCCCCCGTTTCCGCCGGAAGTTGGCCCCGAATTTGACCCCTGTTGACCTCCGTGTAACTTGACCATAATTGGTGAACATTTCTTCTGGATTTCATCCAAGTTGTGTTCGAATTCTTCCTTCTCTGCTAGACCGTTGTTGTCTAACCATTTGAGACTCTCGTCACATATTGTGTTTACAGTGTCTTTATCAGAAGCTTCTAGTTTATCTCCAGAATCGTTAGCTGCCTGTTTGACACTGAAGATATAATTCTCCAGCTTGTTTTTCGCGGCGATCTCTGTTTGTCGTCTTCTTCTTTATAACGTTCAGCTTCGTTCACCATTCTGTCAATTTCTTCTTTACTTAGTCTGGTTTTATCGTTCGTGATGGTGATAGACTTGGTTTGACCTGAACTCTTGTCTTGAGCCGACACGTTCATAATACCATTCGCATCTATGTCAAATGTCACGTCTATTTGTGGTACACCTCTTGGGGCTGGGGGAATACCGCTCAGCTCGAAACGTCCCAGCAGGTTGTTATCTTTAGTCATTGCTCGTTCTCCTTCATACACCTGTATAGATACGCCAGGTTGGTTGTCGGAATACGTGGTAAATGTGTTGGAAGCTTTTGTGGGTATTTTGGAGTTTCTCTCGATCAGTTTGGTCATTACCCCACCCGCTGTTTCAATACCGAAAGAAAGAGGGGCCACGTCGACCAGCAGAACATCTTTAATGGTGTCAGATCGATCCCCAGACAAGATGGCTGCCTGAACAGCGGCTCCATAAGCTACAGCCTCGTCTGGGTTGATGGATTTGTTGAGTTCTTTACCGTTCATGAAGTCTTGAAGCAGTTTCTGGATTTTAGGAATTCTTGTTGAACCACCGACCAGCACGATTTCATGAATTTTACTTTTGTCTAGTTTAGCGTCTCTCAAAGCTTTTTCTACAGGTTCCATGGTAGCTCGGAATAAATCAGCACAAAGCTCTTCAAATCTGGCTCGTGTAATTCTCGTGTAGAAGTCAATACCTTCAAACAACGAGTCAATTTCAATATTGGCTTCTGTACTGCTAGACAAAGTTCTCTTGGCTCGTTCACACGCAGTTCTCAGTCTCCTGATACTTCGAGCATTTTTCTTAATGTCCTTTCCGTGTTTTCGTTTAAACTCTTGTACAAAATGGTCCACCATTCTATTATCAAAGTCTTCACCACCTAAATGTGTGTCACCCGCCGTAGATCTAACCTCGAAAAGTGATCCTTCGTCAATCGTTAGAATAGACACATCAAACGTACCTCCTCCCAGATCGAAAATCAGGACATTTTTTTCTCCACTCAGATTTTTATCAAGTCCATAAGCGAGCGCTGCCGCTGTTGGTTCGTTAATGATTCGTTTAACATTCAGTCCGGCTATGGCGCCGGCATCTTTTGTCGCCTGTCTTTGAGAATCGTTAAAATAAGCAGGAACTGTTATCACGGCATCTTTAACTTTCGTACCCAAATAAGCTTCAGCAGTTTCCTTCATTTTTGTCAGGACCATGGAACTGATTTCTTCAGGGGCGAAAACTTTTGTCTCTCCCTTGTATTCTGACTGTATGGCAGGTTTACCTCCCCTGTTTACCACTTTGAAAGGCCAGTGGGCCATGTCTTGTTTCACGGTATCATCATCAAACTTACGACCGATCAGTCGTTTGGCGTCAAAGATTGTATTCTGTGGGTTCATCGCAGCCTGGAAATACAAATAAAGAAAAAATAAGTACCCGTTCATTGTTTTAACCCACTCCTAAACGTCTTTTCATTAGACACTGCTTAATTCAAAGGTGGTTCAGATGAAAAGATGAAAATGAAATTAACCCTTTTCCGAACAAAAAAAGTTTTAGTGTGTTTCATTCAATAGCTGATGTAGACGACAAGATTATATTTATAAACATTCGATAGGTATAGAATGCAATATAGGAAGTATTGAGACAATTCCTTCTTTTGTTTCATTATTTTTCCAAGCATTTTCTTCTAAGGAAGAAAAACACAGGTCTTGTTTGTGAAAGGGTTCAATGGAGGAGTAAACAAAGGAAACAAATTGCTCGGTACCGTCGCTTTTCTTCGAAAACATGGGAACTACAGTTTGTTTAACCCTTTCCCAAACGACAAAATTTTAGGGTGATCCAATTTGAAAGCTGCTGCAGTCGACAAAATTGATGATAATAAAGATATGATTTGTGTAAAATATGGCACGAAAAATATTGAGGCAAAAGGAGAAACTGATGTTTATCAACAGTTTCTTCTTTTGCCTCAATGTTTTCACAAGCCTAATCTATTTGGGACGTCAAAACCAGGTCTTGTTTGGGAAAGGTTTAGGCTGTAGTGGTTTATGTTGACAAGCGACAATAGTCTATTTTTTTATTGAAAACAAAAGAGAAAACAATGAGGCAAAAGAAAATACGGAAGATGAGGAGTTTTTTCCTTTTCCACCAATAGTTTCAGGACTATAATGTAAACAGGCTTTTTATTGATTAATAATTATCTATTTTTCGTCTGCAACAATATTCAAAATTTGGCGAGCCTAAAATTTTGTTCTTTTGGAAAGCCAAATCAAAATTAATCATTATTACTGCTCAAGATAAATGGCCTGGCAGAGTATCTTTAGCTTTTAGCTAGAGATGCTCCGCAAAGTCATTCATCGAGAGCTGTATAATAATCTGATTTCGGCTGAATCTGCGATCGATTTCTATCAGCCTCGAAAAACCATACAATACTTTCCCAAACAGTACAAATCTAGAAAATTCAAATTGAAAGCGGTTATAAAATGGATATTGATGAAGTTGGTTTTACGACACAGTATTATGCAAAGAAAATATAACGACAAAAAAGAAAACGCTGTGCATGCTTTTCAATATTTTCTTTTCTCTCGATATTTTCTTCAGCTATGTTCCAAAGGAAACGTCAAAACATGTCTAGTTTGGGGAAAACAGAGTATAATCCACAACACGGGCTTTAACTGCACTTTAACCCTTCCCAAACAAGACCTGGTTTTGACGTCCCTAATAGAAAAGGCTTGGGAAAACATTGATACAAAAGAAGAAACTGCTGACTACCAGCAGTTTCTCCTTTTGTCTCAATATTTTCTCTGCCATATTTTACACGAATTCTATCTTTAATACCATCCATTTTGTCATTTGTGGCAGTTTTTGAAGTGGATCACCCTAAATTTTTGCCGTTTGGGAAAGGGTTAAACCTTTCCCAATCAACAACAAAAGTTTGGATTCCACTAATTATGAAACTGCTGCAGACGATATATAGGGGGGGGGGGGGGGGGGGGGGGGCAGAAAACTATAAAATATATGCTATCGTTAAGCAAACATAAAACAAATTCCCACACTGTGAAGCTTTTTGACATTCCTCAGGAAAAATGCTTGGGAAAACTTTGTGTAAAATGAAGAAATTGCTAGTAACAAGCAATTTCTTCATTTCCCAAAATCACAGACGGCAATCACGTGACTTTGGTATGATATGTTTTCCTAACTTTTTTAACCCATTCCCAAACGACAAAATTTTAGAGTAATCCACTTCAAAAGCTGTCATAAATAACAAAATGGATGTTATTAAATATAGGATTTGTGTGAAATATGGTACAGAAAATATTGAGACAAAAGGAGAAACTGCTGGTTATCAGCAGTTTCTTCTTTTGTTTCAATATTTTCCCAGGCCTTTTCTATTGGGGACGTCAAATCCAGGTCTTGTTTGGGAAAGGGTTAAACAAAAACACTCGCTAAGTACACATTTTTCTCAAATTTTGAATCAAATACTTAACACTCAATATTGAGATATGTGCCATTCGATACGTCATACTTTACGGTCTATTTTGATACCAAGATCTTCTCTAAAATCCCTGTCAAAGCTGAGAACATTCATGCAAAGTATTTTTTAATGCATTGATATATTTTCTTAAGAAATGTTTGCACTTTGCACAAATGTACTTAGCTTTGACAGGGATTTGAGGGAATATCTTGGTATCAAAATAAACCGGAGATTACGACGTATCGAATGGTTTGTATCGCAATGCTGAAAGTTAAGTATATGATTTAAAATTTGAGAAAATGTGTACTTACTGAGTGTTCTTGTTTACATAAGTTAGGATTTTAGCATATCATAACAAAGACATGTGATTGCCGCCTGTGAAAATGTTTTCCTGACAAAAATGGAAAGATTTTTAGAATTTCATGAACTTGAAATTGTCGTCTGCAACACTTTATTTCAGTTTTGAAGAGTCCAAAACAAAATCCGTTTGGTAATGGCTTAAACAGATCAAATAGATCAAAATCTTCAACCTACCTGATTTTTGGCTGGATCCCCGATCAGTCTCTCTGTATCTGTAAAAGCCACATAACTCGGTGTTGTTCTGTTACCCTGATCATTTGCGATTATTTCTACTTTCCCATGCTGGAACACCCCAACACAAGAATAAGTCGTTCCCAAATCGATCCCGATTGATGCCATTTTTTCCTCTTTTCTTTTCTTTCTGTCTCGAAAATCCAATTAAACAAATATATAGATGTTTATTTTTCCGAAAAGGTAATTTATTTGTAATTTAGTCCAAGAATTATCTGTAAAATGCTTCTTAAAACAAAATATTTTTCTATCCTTCTCTCTCGCGCTTTAGATTGTTATGTTGCAATTTGCCGTTGAGCGGGGTTTTAAATACATTTTTAGACCCTTTCTAGAAACTTCTGGGCTGTAAGCGAAGCCTGAGTAAGCAAATGCTAAAAATATCACTACTCGAACGGCCCAGAATATTCTAGAACACGGGGGAGAAATCCGGCGAGTATTGGAAAATTGATCATCACGAGTTACCTCCCTTGTCTATCCTTATCAATTTCCGCTCGAGCAGACGACGATTTCGCCCAATAACGAGTATGACCGGGATTGACGCATTTTGAAACCAAAAACGCATTTGTAAAGCATTGCGGAAAATGAAGAAATTACTTGTGACAAGCAATTTCTTTATTTCCCACAATGTTTTCTACCACGAAAACTCAAAAGTTGTACAATTCTATTCACTTAAAATTGTTGTCTGCAACAAATTTTAATTTGGACAGGTCTAAAATTTGCCGTCTGGTAATAGGTTGACACTACTTCATTTGTTTTGTTCTTTCATTGTAACTTTCTGAAAATCAAATTTAGATCAAATTAAATCTACCTTAGAGAATCTATAAAGAATAGATCTATCTAATTCATCTAAAATCTATAAGTGAGAAGATCTTTTTGTTCAAGTGCAAAACGTAGACATTTTCATTTAAACGTTTGAAAATACATGCAGTTATTGCACATTCAGTTTCTAATTCGTAGGGTAACATAAAGGGTCAGAATATTGCTACTCAATCACACTTAAAATGCTCGAACATTCCCGAATATGCACGAGTTCTAAAAATAGATCAGCCAGTCTGGCATAGTTCTATTTTTAGATTTGTTTACTATTTTGACGTGACCTAGAACATTCCACAATTTTCCAACCGTGCTATTTTTAGAAACAAACTAGAAAGTTCTCAGCTTGCATAAATAACGATCTAACCTGACTGCAATTCAAAACAAGCTAGAAAGCGAACGCAGAAAGATAGGAAAATAAGTTATATTGTAGTAAAACGAAACAAAATTTATTTCAATAGTGAAAATAAGAGGACAAATCAAATAAAAATGGCATCAATCGGGATCGATTTGGGAACGACTTATTCGTGTGTTGGGGTGTTCCAGCATGGGAAAGTCGAAATAATCGCGAATGACCAGGGTAACAGAACAACACCGAGTTATGTGGCTTTTACAGATACAGAAAGATTGATCGGAGATCCAGCCAAAAATCAGGTAGGTTCATTTATTTTTTCTTCTTAAATTTTTCTCCATTTATTTATTTATTTATTTATTTCCTATATAAATCTATAACATTTTCCCTCACAAACGGCTTTTTACGTCCCCATTAGAAAAAAATGTAGCTTTCGAAAACATTGATGCAAAAGAAGAAAAAGCTGATTACCAGCAATTCCTTGTTTTGTCTCAATATTTTCTCTGCTATATCTAGGCTGTATTGTTTACAAAGTCTATGTTTATCAACATGCATCCATTTTGCCGTCTGCAGCCATTGGGAATGGGTTTATTTTTTATTTTATTGGGGGTTTACGCCGTTTTCAACTGCTATTGTCATATCGCAGCGGCTGGAGCACCCAACCGTGGGTTTCTGGTATTTCTCTCACCAATACCACCACAATATCCAAACCGAGCCTCCAGCTACTCTCTCACATAGATGATTCACACCCATTGGTGAGAGACAATTGACTTTCGTGGAATGCCAGAATAGATACTGGCCGAACCGGGGTTCGAAATCGCGACCTCTGGTTTGACAGACTTCGACGTAACCGACTGAACTATCGGGGCTCGGGCAAAAAGGTTGAAGGGGTTTACGGTCGTTTTACGATGCATTCTGTCTTTCAAAAAAAAAAAGCCCTGGCTGTAATGGCTCCTATACGAAAAGGCTTTTAAGAAAACATAGAAGCTAACAGGTACAAGAAAATGCTGATACATGTATCTAAAATCAAATTCAGTGACAATTAATTTTGTGCTAAAAATAGACAAAGTTTACCGTTCTGTTTAGATAAATCATCGGTGTTGTTATAAAATCTCATAACTACGGCTTGAATCAAGCCGTAGTTTAGAGATTTTATTTGTTTGTTCGAAATAACGTCACGATAAACTGGATAAAATCGTTCGCTATTCGCCAATAACGTTTTTATCAGGTGCTGAGTAAACAGATGTTCCACATTCAGCAACACCCAAACTCATTTCCGTCATCTCTGCGTCAAACCATTTTCAAATCGGCCACTCTTTATGATGAGTTGTCGAAGATTTTCTGTTAATATTGTGGCACATGATGTTTCACCGTGGTTTTTTACATTGAAGACGAAGAGGAAGAGAATGTTCTTAATCGAGCTATTTTTTTACCATGTTATTCGTTCATGGATAAAAATATCTACATATACCAGTAACTAAACATATCATTTCAAGCAGTGTCTCTCATTTTTTCCCATACTCCAACTACACAAGACTAAAATAAAATTCTTTCGACCAGAATGGGAGAAAAGGTGAAAATGCAAATGGCCAGCATTATCTCAGTTTCACTTGATGCTTTCCGTAAAGTTAAACACTTGTCCGACATTTAATTTGAATGATATTGTCGTCTGCATAACCTTTAAGATTTGTCAGGTCTTAAATAGACAGCTGGATTATACCGGTATTGTTGTTTGGGAAAAAGTTTCAAAAAAACTGAAACAAGAAACTTATCAGATCTTTATTTGTATTTTCAGGCTGCGATGAACCCACAGAATACGATTTTTGACGCCAAACGACTGATCGGTCGTAAGTTTGATGATGATACCGTGAAACAAGACATGACCCATTGGCCCTTCAAAGTGGTAAACAGGGGAGGTAAACCTGCCATACAGTCAGAATACAAGGGAGAAACAAAAGTTTTCGCCCCTGAAGAAATCAGTTCCATGGTCCTGACAAAAATGCGGGAGACGGCGGAAGCTTATTTGGGTACGAAAGTTAAAGATGCCGTGATAACAGTTCCTGCTTACTTTAACGACTCTCAAAGACAGGCGACAAAAGATGCCGGTGCCATAGCCGGACTGAATGTTAAACGAATCATTAACGAACCAACAGCTGCAGCACTCGCTTATGGACTTGATAAAAATCTGAGTGGAGAGAAAAATGTCCTGATTTTCGATCTGGGAGGAGGTACGTTTGATGTGTCTATTCTAACTATTGATGAAGGTTCACTTTTCGAGGTTAGATCTACCGCTGGTGACACACATTTAGGTGGAGAGGACTTTGATAATAGAATGGTTGATCATTTTGTACAAGAATTTAAACGGAAACACGGAAAGGACATAAAGAAAAATGCTCGAAGTATCAGGAGACTGAGAACTGCGTGTGAGCGAGCAAAGAGAACTTTGTCTAGCAGTACAGAAGCCAACATTGAGATTGACTCGTTGTTTGAAGGTATTGACTTCTACACGAGAATTACACGAGCCAGATTTGAAGAACTTTGTGCTGATTTATTCCGTGCAACCATGGAACCTGTAGAAAAAGCTTTGAGGGACGCTAAACTAGACAAAAGTAAAATCCATGAAATCGTGCTTGTCGGTGGTTCTACAAGAATTCCTAAAATCCAGAAACTGCTTCAAGACTTCATGAACGGTAAAGAACTCAACAAATCCATCAACCCAGACGAGGCTGTAGCTTATGGAGCCGCTGTTCAGGCAGCCATCTTATCTGGGGATCGATCTGACACCATTAAAGATGTTCTTCTGGTCGACGTGGCTCCTCTATCTCTCGGAATTGAAACAGCGGGTGGGGTTATGACCAAACTGATCGAGAGAAACTCCAAAATACCCACAAAAGCTTCCAACACATTTACCACATATTCCGACAACCAACCTGGCGTATCTATACAGGTGTATGAAGGAGAACGAGCAATGACTAAAGATAATAACCTGCTGGGACGTTTTGAGCTGACCGGAATTCCTCCAGCACCAAGAGGTGTACCACAAATAGACGTGACATTTGACATAGATGCGAATGGTATCATGAACGTGTCAGCTCAAGACAAGAGTTCAGGTCAAACCAAGTCTATCACCATCACTAACGATAAAACACGATTAAGTAAAGAAGAGATTGACAGAATGGTGAACGAAGCTGAACGTTATAAAGAAGAAGACGACAAACAGAGAGAGAAGATCGCCGCGAAAAACAAGCTGGAGAATTATATCTTCAGTGTTAAACAGGCAGCTTACGACTCTGGAGATAAACTAGAAGCTTCTGATAAAGACACTGTAAACACAATCTGTGATGAGAGTCTCAAATGGTTAGACAATAATGGTCTAGCAGAGAAGGAAGAATTTGAACACAAGTTGGATGAAATCCAGAAGAAATGTTCACCAATTATGGTCAAGTTACATGGTGGTCAACAGGGGTCAAATTCAGGACCAACTTCCGCCGGAAACGGAGGACCGACTGTTGAAGAAGTCGACTAATTTGACATTATATTTTTTTCGAAAAAGCTATTTAATGCAAAAAGCTTAAAAAACAAAATAACATTTACTTTGTGAAAAAGACTCCACACGTTTATGATATTTTCGACAAGCTGAACCTGGACTTGTCATGTAAAGCTCATAGCACGTTTCCGATTGTACATATTATTCATTTTATTGTCATAAAGCTAAAATCATGTAAGACACATTGATATCATTGTAATTGTTTTAGTCGTTGATTTCAATTGCTTACCATTTTAATTGATTATGCATCTTTATTTATAAATGTTATTGTTGTATCATTAATAAATGACAAAACTTGATATATACCTTGTTTTCACTTTACAAAATTTGGCCGTATGCTCCTTTTTCTGAATTCCGCTATACGAGAAAAAAAACAGAGTGGAATTTGTACAAAATTGGAAGTAGACCACTGATTGATTGAGTGGTAATGGTTTATCACTGCACTCAGCACGTTTCTGTTAATCAGTTTCCGAAAAAAAGGATTTTATGGCCCTCAAACAGAAAGCCCGAGAAAAATAGCGAGAAAAGAAGAAAATGTTGATGAACAGCATTTTATGTTCTTTGCTACAATGTACATATTTTCCATTTTTTTGCTTCTACAATAAGTTTTGAACGGGGACCGTTTAATATTTTGTCGTTCGGGAAAGGCACACGATGCGACGGATCGTGCGCATAACCAAGTGTTCTTGTCATTTATCTGAACCGTATAATTATGCCTTTCAACAAAATCCTCGTAACTGCAGCATGTTTTCAGCTTCAGTTACGAGGTTTATGTTGAAAAGCAACGATAAACATAACAACAGATCGCTCATCTTGAGAAGATGAATTCCAAACTTTACAAATATTGGCGAAAGACAAACTGGCTAAATTGTCAAATGTCGGAAACGACATTTCGTCGCTTTTCAACAAAAACCTCGTAACTGCAGCTTGTTTAATGCCGCAGTTACGAAGTTTTTGTTAAAAAGCAGCTGTTTGCCAAGCCAAGCCTGGAGAAAGCATTTAGCGATAAAAACGAGGCTCTTCATCTTTTCTCTGGATGTTTTCAAAAGCTTTCTTCTTCCTAAATTTAGTCCCAAAACAAGACATTGTTTTGTCGTCAATAGTCAATATAACTTTGTAAAAAAAAGGAAGAAGAGGCAAATGTCGAATATCCAGTATTTTCTACTTTTCTTTCAATGTATTCATAATTTTATAAGCAGATACGCAAAGCCTTTGAAAACGTTGAGACAAAAGAACAACGTGCTGATACCCATCGTTTCTGTGTTTCCACCAAAACTCCTATGCTACATGATCTGTAGAATGAAATGAACCACTAGTTTTGTCTTTTGCAAGCAAGACCTTGGAATCTGGACTACAATGGCAATGAATTTTGTGCGAAAAATAGACACAGATGACCATTATGTTTTGATAAACCGTCGGTGTTGTTATAAAATCTCGTGACTACGGCTTGATTCAAGCCGTAGTTACGAGATTTTAAAACAGCACCCACGAAATACTATTTTTTGTCCGAAATTACGAAACTGTTTACTGGATAAAATCGTCCCCTATTAACCCATTACCAGACGGCACCATTTTAGACTGGTCTAAATTCAAATATGTTGGTTGGAGGCGACAATTTAGTACATTACGCGAAAATTTACATACTCTGGTCTGTCTGTGTAGAAAATACTGTGGGAAATGTGACAAGCATTTTTTTTTTTTCATTTTCTACAATGTTTTCCAAAGCCTTTATCTGGAAGTTTGTCAAAAAACGGCATTATGTGGAATGGGTTGACCCTTTCCCAAACAAGACCCGGTTTTGACATCCCTTAATAGAAATGGCATGGGAAAACATTGAGACAAAAGAAGAAACTGCTGATAACCAGCAGTGTCTCCTTTTGTCTCAATATTTTCTGTGATATATTGTACAGAAATCCTATCTTTAATTTTATCCATTTTGTTGTCAGCATCATCTTTCAAATTGCCCCAACTAAAATTTTGCTGTTTGGAAAAGGGTTAAACAGCATATAAACACAAACACACAGACAGACGATGGATATGCGATAAGCTTTAACCACTGGTGGTGAACTAAAACAATTTTCGCTGCAACAAGGTATAGATATTTTGCGTTTAAATGTGAGTTTATAGATTTTTTTCTAATGGCAATGAACTTTTTTCTAAAAAAAAACAGACATCGGGTTTACCGTTTTGTATTGACAAACTGTCGTAGTTGTTATTAAATCTCGTAACTACGGCTTCGATAAAGCCGTAGTTACGATATTTTATAACAACACCGACGGAATACGTTGATCGCGAAAAAACGTCCCTCGCTATTAACGAGTTCACCACCAGTGTGATGGGGGTGTCAAAAAGCGGCATTATGTGGAATGGGTTAAACAGCATATAAACACAAACGCACAAACGATGGGTATGCAACAAGCTTAAACCCAGGTCAGAATTCATAGACTTCGCGTTGTCCACACGCACTCCGTTCAGCTTTAACAATGTGGGGCGGAGGTGGTGCAGTGGTAACGCACCGGACTTGAAACACAGGAGTCGCTGGTTCGATCCCCCGCTTCTCCAGGGAGCGGAGGTGGCGCAGTGGTAACGCACCAAACTTGAAACACAGGGGTCGCTGGTTCGATCCCCCGCTTCTCCAGGGGGTGGAGGTGGTGCAGTGGTTACGCACCAAACTTGAAACACAGGGGTCGCTGGTTCGATCCCCCGCTTCTCCAGGGGGCGGAGGAGGTGCAGTGGTAACGCATCAAACTTGAAACACAGGGGTCGCTGGTTCGATACCCCGCCTCTCCAGTCTTTCGGATGAGACTTTAAAACCGAGGTCCCGTCTCCATATGACCTTAGCTGTTGAGTGGGACGTAAAATACCTTCAAATCCAAATCAGCTTTGACAATCAACTCCTCAAATCCGGGAAGTTCATCCGTAACGTCAATCGCCACAACTTCGGTCGATCTCGTAACCGCCCGTAACATTCGAATATTCTCGGATCTTATCGTTTCTCAAGATCGGTTCGAGATCATGCTGCAAACTCGTTCCAAACGGCAAAAGGTTGCAAACAGTCTTGAGGGGCGCGATTGCGCCCGTAAATCAATGTTGAGAGCCCGATAACACCCGACGTGCGACGATTTATAACACCAGAAACCACATAATTATCTGCCGAGCCCGGATAGCTCAGTCGGTTACGTCGGAGTCTGTCAATCCAGGGGTCTCGAGTTCGAACCCCGGCTCGGCCACCAGTATCCATTCTGACATTTGACAAAAGTCATTTGTCTCTCACCAATGGGTGTGAATCATCTATGTGAGCGAGCAGCTGGAGGCTCGGTTTGGATATTGTGGTTGTACTGGTGCGAGAAATACCAGGAACCCACGGTTAGGTGCTCCAGCCGCCGCGATATGACCCTGGTAGTTGAAAACGGCGTAAAACCCCAATAAACTCAAACACATAATTATCTAGGGATCGTTTGTTCAAATCCTGGCTTGCAAAAATTCTATTTTCTCACGCAAATTTGATGAATCTGAAGCTGCGTTCTCATTGCCGATCAAATCAACTCGATCAACTCGATCGCCTAAATTCCCCGATCAAACCCGCTTAAACTCGATCAAATGTGTTTACACGACTTCTTTATCTCTTGTAGATTAATTCCCGATCATTTTTCCCGACCAGGCTCGATCGCCCCGATCACTCTTGCCGACCAAGCTCGATCAGTACTCGAGCTTGATCGAATTGATTTGGTCGGCAATGGGAACGCGCCTTTAACCAATACTAGATGGCAAAATCTTAGACCTGACAAAATTCAAAGATGTAGCAGACGACAATTTCAAGAGAATGAAATTTATTCATCTACATGTATTTATTATTATCATAATTATTATTTTATTTTTCATGTGTTTTTTTGTATTTTTTGTAGAAAATGAAGAAATTGCTTGTCTCAAGCAGTAACTGTTTCTTCATTTTCCTCAATATTTTCCACATCCTTTATCATTTGAATGACGTTGCAAGAGAAATGACAGTTTCATGTTTAGGTGCGCAAGCCAAAACAACGCATGTAACTGAACATTTATTAAATGTGGCGTTACACCTTATTTAAACAATAAATTTTTACCAATTATTGTTGTTTAGGCATGGCATTAAGTAACAAAGATTTTATAAATTTCGCTCGATACGAGCATTTACTATATCAATTAGTTATCTCTAACAATTAAAGAAAAACATAATTATAAAAATGATTACACTATCATGATAAGCTATATGAAATAGTATTTTGTGTGTCGAATTGAAATGGTTTTTGGTAATCGAAAAAAATAGTAAAAGCTAACAATATGAGTAAAAATTATTATTAATTCAAACCTTTCCAAAACGACAAGATGTCGAAAATGTTTGAAAGCTGATGCAGATGACAAAAAATATAAGAATATAATTTGTGTGTAGCGTAGCATAAAAATATTGAAAAAAAGAAGAAAAAAGGTCTGGTCGTAACAGAAAACACAGAACGAAAAAAAAAAAGAGAAAATGTCTAGTTTCTTCTTTCCCCTTTGTGATATTTAGGGTAAATCGTGCATATTTCCTGTGTTTTGAGCGAGAGATAGGCCTACATTTCGTCCAGAGAAAGAAAATCTATTCAAATTTGTGGATGGATGCAGGGCTACAGATAAAAGATAAATTGTAAAAAAAACTTCAAAATGCAACATTTCATTTACTGTTAATCAAACCTTTTGTTGTGGGTACTCATTAGAATCGTCTCATGGAGACGATTCAAATGAGTACCCACAACATAGGGTTTGGACACGAATTAACAAAGTTAGAATGTCTTCACCCCCACTTATCTATACCACAGTGTAGGAGCGGAAGTGTGTGAACACTTGTCTTTGAGTGATAACTTGTGTGTCTGTACATCGAGGAAACGCAACTTGGTAAACACCAGCGGTTGACATTGGTAAGAATTTATGTATTTTTTCTGGATAAACACAACACTTTTGTCGGATCATTGTACCGATCTCTTTATTTGTTATTCCCTGTAATATTTTAGAGCGATCGGAGCCATTAGTTCTAGATTTAAGTCATTTTAGGCCCGATTCACTTGGGCATGAACTAAAACGGGTGATTTAGCTGTAACGAATCGCAGTTTTCATTCGAATAGATGCATACTGTAAGGTATTTCGCGACAAAATTTTCATTCACAGCTCGTGCATATGTGTCTGTTGAGATTTATATAATTATTTGGTTAGGATACCGTCTAAAACTTCCCAATTTTGCCGTTTAAAAAAATTATTTTTTGTACAATCGTTTGTCAAGTCCTGTACAATAGCCTGACAAGAAATATTTACTTTTGTACAACGGCTTGAATTGTATATGTGACATATTGATTGCAATAAATGCGCCTTTATCTCTTTTTGCATTATATTCGACTGATATTTTCATGATATTATGCTCGCCCGTAAAAGATACAGAGAAAACATGTCGGGAAAATAAGAAATTTTTTGCATGATGGAGAATCACGTGACATAATTTTATAAAATCTTCTATAACTAACCTAATATTTGATTTACACCGACGAAATACTATACTAAAGTGTAATTGAAGTCTCAATCTATGTCAATCTGTTATTTAAAATCCAGCTTTAACCGATATCAACATTTGACAGGGACCAATTACAGTTGGCGCCACATCGTATGGCACGTGTTTATGTTTTGTTTAACGTTCAATTACATTTGAACAAAATATAAACATTGTGCAATACGATGTGGCGCCAAACGTAATAGCCATCATCCATGACCCTGGGAAATCCAAAATAGATTATTTTTACTGTAACCAAACAGATCTCCTGTTATGTATAATTTTTCAAAACACAATTGTAAACACACGATTTTTGCACTGAAATGTGATTTCAACGAGGCATCTCTAACGGTTTTTAAAAGTGCGTAGCATGGCGAATGGCACAATCGAATGCGCGTACTGTACACTTTATCCCACCAAATCCGTTGAGTATACACGCGGTAAAGTCACATGACATTTTCCATGGGCAGTAAGCCGAGTTAATAGTGTCTTTTGTGGTAAAAAATGACAACCTGTGAATGATAGCGAGTCTAAATTGGCGAGGAAAAGAGGGATTTCGATTTATAGAAATACATGTATGTGTTTCGAACCTACTATCCTTAAATAAATCGACGTAATACTATCTGTAGACAGCTACTGTACTGTCACGGCCACTGCGGACAGCAAGTGTGTCATTATTCGCCATCTTTCAGTAAGAATTATGCTTCTCTGCCAATTTACATATATTGGAATATACAGTAACCTTTCGTCACGGCACATGGTTCGATGCAGAATAGGGCACAATTATATTTAGTAAACAGTGACATAATTTCGGACAAACAATATTATTTCGAAAGTGTTGTTACAAAATCTCGTAACTACGGCTTGATTCTAGCCGTAGTCAAGAGTTTTCAAAAAGGCACCGACGGTTTATCAAAACATAACGTTTGGCAAACCAAGTCTACACGTTTAGCACAAAATTCGTTGCTATTATATAAACTCATTCATCACTCTAAAATGAATTTTGAAATATAGGTAAAGAAAGAAGCCTATCCTGTGGAACATTGAATAACAAATTAAAGAAGATAAACCGATATTTCGTGTTTGTGTTGATATTGTAATCCGTGTGAAATATAGGCAAGTGACGTTACAAACTGCTTGTAAGCGATTGTACAATGGATTCATAAGGGAATTGTCATTAGCCAAACGATTGTACATAAAAAACTGTCAAAATGCGGACATTTAAATCGGGTATTTTATTGGAATGGACATCATTTCGTCTGAATCATGTTCTTAGTGAAAAAATGCATACATAAAGGCATTTAATTTTGGAAATAAACAATACGATAAATGTTAAAAAAGCGATAAAAATGGCAATTTATGTGGTGAAAATCATGCTCCAATTTTCCCATCCAAATGATCAAGGCATTTTGTATGGTTTAAACAGCTCAGACCGGGCACATATTAGGACGATGCCTTCCATGTTTATTCAAGATTACGATATTACAACAAAATATAAGATATGTGTCGAAATAATTATCAATCATAAACTTTTTCTCACCTATGTCAACCGCTGACGTTTACCAAGTTGCATTTCCTCGATGTACAGACACACAAGCTATCACTCAAAGACAAGCTTTCACACACTTCCGCTCCTACACTGTGTATACGCTAGCTCTGGATGAATGCACTCTCTCCATCTATTCACGGTTGATAATCACGTGATACAACAATTTTAAAAAATCTTCAATAATTTTATTAATACGGGACCGATTTGAATTCGGTTTGAAGCATGTAAACAGACGTCGCGCATTAGATGGGCGTGTTTAATTTTTGAAAAATCAACTGATAAAAAAGTCATTGAAGATCAACCAAAATTTGGTTGATATTCAATAACTTTTTTATTAGTAAATTTTTCAAAAAAAAATCAAACAAGTCCAGTTTATTCCTAGCATTTCCCACCTTCTCTGCTTCAAACCGAATTCAAATTGGTCAAGTATTCACAAAAATATTGAAGATTATCTGAAATTCTGAGTCACGTGATTATACACAGTGATCTATTGTTCCCAAAGGTCCAACTTTTCCATTTTCTCCTCTAGTGTGACCTTCTCATCCGACCTGTCATAACCCTCATGCTTGTTACATATAGAAACGTATTCATGCGCCAGTTTTCTGTCTGGATTTAGCTTTGCTATCCTCTTAAAATGGACCGCTGCCTTCTTGAATTGTTTAATCTTGATTAGGGCATAGCCTAGGAGGGAGAACGATTGTCCGTCATTGGTCTTATTGCAGATGTCTTCAAGTTGTTTCAATGTTTTGAACAGCTCCTGCTTTTTCTTCAAACCAATGTAACAATCGCACATCAAGTATAGAGCAAATGAAACAGAGAGGACCTCTATCCCTTCATTTGCTGCGATTTCCCTCTTTATGAAATCGTCCGCCACTAGGGATTCCATACGTCCGTAGAAGTTCACCATTTCGGGTTTGTCAGATTCGTTTTGGACTACTTTTTTCAGGAGTTTCAAACTTTCTTCGTATTGTTTGGTACAGCATAGAAAATGTCCATAGTCAACATACGCTCCGAGACCGCAATCTTCCTTTGTCATCGCTTCTTTGAACGTTGTGTCAGCTTTCTTGATGATTTCATCTCTTTGGTCTTTGTAAACTTCAGAAGCGGAGTGATACATGCATCCAAGATGGTCGTATAGATCCGAACCTTGCTTCGCGGAGGAATATTTCTGTATCAGCAAACGACACATTCTGATTGGTCGCCATATTTCGGTGGGCGGTAACCTCTCACTCAATGTGATGTTTTTCTGACTGAGAAGTTGCGGCAAGAATTGCAGATGCTTCTGCGCCTCTTTATCGCCTTGGACTGGTTTAACGAAATATTCTATGGCTTCGTCAAACCCTGTGATGCAATGAGCAATCATCGATGAGACATAATAACCAACTTCTTCAAATGTCTCTTCATAAAGCTGATACCCTGAATCTATATAAAAGCTGCTACTTAACTCATCCACGGCAGTGAGCAGTGCCCGGATGGACTTATCCGTCTCTTTTCTCTCTGCGAACACTTTACCATCTTCAAGAATTGGGTTGAACAAGTCAATCACTGAACAATAGAAGGGAAATATATTCACGAATGCACACGTGGTGGTCAGAGAGATGAGATATTGTGCCGGATTCTTTCGAATTTCTGACACAGCCGACTCCAACTTCACCAGATCAGCTGCTCCTAAGTGGCTTAAAGTGTTATTCTTCACTATGAAGTAGTCCGGAAGATTCGCACATCGGATACATTCTAGCAAATGGTCCAACAAGAAGTTGACACAGAGCGCCATGTTTTTGCGCCAATATTGCGGGTCAACGGTCTCACATGAAAAATAGAAAACCGACTTCAATTGTTGAAGTGTCAGTAATTTACTATGTAGCAAGTCCATACAAAGTAAACACAAAGTAATGAAACACTGCCTTTGAACTGAAGATATCGCTTCTTTGTTTAAGATTCTTTCCGCTTCGTAGAACGTGTACATCCATTCTATATCCGGGTCGTCGCTCTTTGGGTGCGCCCCCGGTGTCACGTGACAACCAAGGGAGACCATTTTCTTCTCAATTCTCTTCCCAGGCCATCCAACATTTCTAGGCCGCTCACACCACTCCGACGCCACAGACGGCCATGTTGCATGTCGAATAGCCAACGCGTACTCAATCTGATCCGGTAACTTTTTACGTCGTGACGTCATATTCGCCGAGAACGTTCTAGGCGTCAACGTTTCGTCATTGTTTTCCGCCATATCCTCTTGCTCCTGAATGGTGTTTTGTTTCCTTAGATACGACCTTGAAGACTTTCCACGTGATGACACCTCGCTCATTAACATACTCTTGGATTTCTCACGATTCATTGCCGGTGCGCTCTTCGCTTTTCGTGTCGACGTTCGCGGATTCAGGTTAAGGAAGCCCGGACGAGTGCCCGTCTCGTTCACCATACATTCACAGTCCTTGAACTTGTCGTTGTCAGGGCCCGCCTGCTCCTTAGCAACCATCATACAGTAAACGTCTTCGTCGAAACCGATTCGCTTGACAACCTCTCCTTTTTCATTTTTCCTGAAATTTAGAGAGAAAATCAAAAATAACTCTGTTTCTTATTACATTTTGAAGGGGATTGAATGTCGGCTACCTCATGGATGAAATGATGAAAAATTGCTATTTTAGTTCATTATCAGACGGCAAATTTTTAGACTTGTCTAAATTTAAAGATGTTCCAGACGGCAATTTCAAGTAAAAGTTAGTCTTCTGTGAAGAAAACATTGTGGAAAATGAAGAAATTGCTTGTCATAAGCAATTTCTTCATTTTCAACAATGTTTCAAGGACATTTATCGTCGTTTTGGTCTCCTTTTTTAAAGAAAACATTATGGGAAATGAAGAAATTGCTTGTCACGAGCAATTTCTTCATTTTCACCAATGTTTTCAAAGGCATTTATATCGACGTTCGTGGATTCAGATTAAGGAAGCCTGGACGAGTGCCCGTCTCATTCACCATACATTCACAGTCCTTGAACTTGTCGTTGTCAGGGCCCGCCTGTTCCTTAGCAACCATCATACAGTAAACGTCTTCGTCGAAACTGATTCGCTTGACGACCTCTCCTCTGTCGTTTTTCCTGAAATTTAAGGAGAAAATCAAAAATCTGTTTCTAATTATATTAATCTTAGAAATTGGATGCGGCCTACCTCAAGTTGAAATTATGATAAATCAGTACCTTTCAGACATGACGAGATACCAAACGCATCGTACAACTCCGGCGCCATTCGTGGCAATGGAGATTTATTATGTTATCCGTATTTCTAAAACCTCGATACCAATGTCAATTTCCGTTCTCACGAAAAACGGACAAGTTGTTGACGAAATTGCACGAAGATCTTGGTATCTAAGTAATAATTGCTTGAATACCTTACCACGTTTAAAAGGTTAAAGCCTCTCTTACAACCGGTCGTACGTGCGGTCTGCGTCTAAAACGTACGTTTAGTCGTGCGATGCACGCACGTGCAACGTACGATTTTGGTGGACGCAACCACGACGCAGACTGCACGCAGCAAAGAATTGACCGGACAATATTTTGAGGCGCTCTTACAACCCGTCGTGCGTCTTTATAAATCGTGCGATTTTGCAGAGTTTTAAAACGTACTATTTAAGAAGACACACGACGGGTTGTAAGAGAGGCTTAAGTCATCGAAATATAATCTATTCTTGTACAAACAAAGGACTCCTTCATTCGATTCATATGAGTGCCCACTACATAGGATTTTGTTATGGAAAAAACAATTAAGAATTAACATTTACATCCTTTTATCAGATGCCATGTTAACCCTTTCCCAAACAATACCTTGGTTTTGCATGCCTAGCTGAAAGGGCTCAGAAAAACATTTCGACAAATAAGCATGATAAGCATGATGTCGAAATGATAAAAGAAGCAGGCAGTATATACATGTAATAATATAATAATAATTATAATAATAATAATAATAATAATAATAATAATAATAATAATAATAATAATAATAATAATAATAATAATAATAATAATAATAATAATAATAATAATAATAATAATAATAATAATAATAATAATAATAATAATAATAATAATAATAATAATAATAATGTAATAATAATATAATGTGCAGGCTGGACTTATTCTATTCTGCCTACCAAAGTGACCGGAATATTCCGGGATTAGCATGGCTAGGGTCAAAACCAATACTCACATAAGAACCGTCGGTATTCGGAAACCTTCGGGATACATTCCGACAAAGTTCGGGTCGTCGAACGGCTTCTGTCGGCGGACGTATCTCATCGGTAGGAAGGAGTGAAGGACGAATGATTCGTGCAGGTAAGGCACGCCGGACTGGCCATCCACGTCGGTTAGTGCCACCTTGCCTGGATCGATCGTCATCGTCCTGAAAATGTAGAAAAAATGAAAATAATTGACGCTCGAAGATACACTAAGTGTTTTGTAGTTAATGACGAGCTGTTACATATCGGGGTACATTCCGACAAATTTCGGGTCGCCAACGTGCAAATTTCGAATTGAACCTGCCCTCCCTTTTTTCGTCAAACTCAGGTCATGTTTTGGAAAGAGTTTATCATTCAGTTCTTTTTCATTCTGTACGAAGGGGTTTTATTCTTCGTTCAATTGAATGTCACTTAGCATGCAGGGTATTTCCACTTCATTTCATATTAATGAATGCTATATAACCCGTATTATATGGAGATCTATCGATTTCACCTTCAACCATTGTAAATCCCATTCTAGCTTTTACCCTCTCCAAAACAAGAACCATTTTGATGTCCTCGAGTTAAAACCAACAGAAAAGACGAAAATGCTGGCAACTGGCATTGGCTATGCCTCTCATAATGCTTTTTTTTTTGGGGGGGGGGGGGGGGGGGGGTTGCAGTATACAAAGTCTACAATTGTTAAACACATCATGTATTTAGTAGCTAACTCCGTTGGACTTGCACTTGTCTAAAACGTGGCTGTTTGGTTTGAAATCATTTATTTTACATCGATTTGGACGGAAGCTAGAAGCTTATCTGATTTCAGCTCGATTCTGCTTCCCTTGAAATGCGCCAGTACTCGCACCGAATGTATCAATGAGAAAGCAAGAACAATATCTACTATACCTCACAAAAACTGACCTGGTAGGGCAGACCATGCTAATCGAACAGAATGCTCTGCCAGGTCAATTATTGTCCGCTTTACCGTGAATCGAACTCTTGGTCGTGAAGGCGGACCTCTACCTCCCAACCAATGCGGATACTACGCAAAAAAATCATCGTTTGGGGTTGCACTACAAGGGCGGACTTAAGATCGTTTTCCATGGGGGTCCAAGCCCAAATGGCGGCTTAAAGTGTGATAAAAAAAATAGTTGCTTTTCAACAAAAAAGGCTTATTTTAAGCTGCAGTTACGAGGTTTTCGTTGAAAAGCAGTGATATATAACATTATACTAAAGTTATATGGTCAAAATTTATTTTTTGGCACCCTGACCCCCTCTCTAGATCCGCCCATGCACTAGTTAGACCAATGTTGGATTGCATTGGCAGGCTTTCTACTTTGATTGATTGTATTTTACGTGTCGTCAATTGAAAAAAAAAGAAATAATTTACGAACGTTTTTAAAAGTATTCTTTGGTCGCACTTACATCTGGTATGCATGTTTGTGGGCAACAATAAAGGAAAATATGGCATAGGTGACGTGATTACCCCCCGCGGTACGTATAGCTCACTATAAATGACCTGGCAAAGCACCTCTAGCCAACAGCTAGAGATGCCCTGTCAGGTCATTCATCGCGATCTATACTGAATAGACTGAATTTGGTACATGTATATTAAATCGATCTGTATTTTCAATTTGATTTAAAATAGTATTGATCTAATCGGTGCTTTTCAACAAAAAACCTCGTAACTGAAGCTTGTATCAAACTGCAGTTAAGGGGGAATGCTCCAGTTTCCTAAATTTTTTCCCAATAATAGAATATATTTATATTTTGTATGTTGAAATTACATGTTATTACCAATTGAAAAATAAAATAAAAATGGATGGTCAGCGATCTTGTTTGAATTTTATAGGCATTCGTATCATATACCCCTACACCGAAAAAATGTACAATTTCTTGCACCTGTCCAATGTCACTAAAATGCTAATAAAATGCTGTATATTCATCGCTTAGTCTCGAAAACGGATTTAAAGTAACGTCTTACATTTCATAAGAACAGAAAACCCAAACTATGTGCTATTATAAACGCAGAAATGTATAAAACAGCATGCTCACGTGTTCGGTTAGATCAACGAAGCTGGAGTGTTTTATGTCAAAATTTCCATATTTTTGGAAATATTTCAAGTTCTACATAATAGAATTTGATAAAACTCCATCATTGTATGACGCAACATGTCCTGGTAATAATTCAAAAAGAAAATGTATAGGTCAGCGCACTTATTAGTGAATTACAGCAATTTTTATCAGCTACACACGAATAAAGTGACGCAAAACAGTGGTAACTGCATACACACTTACGACTGTCTTGCTCTAAATAATCGATTTCCATCTTGGGGAAATCAGTTTCGCATAACAAATACACTTTTACAGTCGTAAATGGTAAATTGTAATGGTGTGTTATATCGTTGAAAATATGGTAGCGAAACATATTGGTACGAAACATTTAATTTACTACAGTAATGACCGAGTGTTCCGAAAAACTGGAGCATTCCCCCTTAAGGCGATTTTTGTTGAAAAGCGAAGTAATGATGTATGTAAATGGATAACGAAAGGATGGGGGAGAAATCGACTTTTATTTGTTGTGGAAACGACATCATCACTATGTGCAGTTATCTATTTAACCCTTTCCTTTACATGACATGATTTTGTAGTATCTGATAGAAGATAATTTTGAACGCATTGAGGGAAAAGAAGAAAACGCTGGTGATCGGCATTTTCTGCTTTTCCATGTATGCTTTCCAAGCAATTTCTTCATTTCCAACAATGTTTTCTGTCCAAAAAATACCAAAACATTTTAGTCTTTATTCTTTTGAAATTGTCGTCTGCAACATCGTCGAAGCTTAGACAGGATGCGTATTAAGTAATCCAACAACAAAGGAATAAAATTAAATTCGGATCAAATCTAATTTTACATTAACCCATTCCCACACAATGACTCTTTGTGACCATCCACAATAAAAAAAAATGCTTTGGAAAACAACGCGGAAAATAAAGAAATTGCTTGTAACAAGCCATGTCGTCATTTCCCACAATGTTTTCTATCCAAAAAGACCAAAAACAATAAAAATTTCATTCACTAGAAAAATGTTGCCTGAACATTTTTGACATTAGACCAGTCGAAAAAATTGCCATTTGGTAATGGGTTGAAATGTTATCGTTCACCGATGTTTCGAAATAGATTTAGACAGACGAACCTTTGTAGGCTAAAATCCAAGTATCCGAGTATGTACGTATATTATCCGATATACGTGCTATCCGAACTATATGCGTGTTTTCCCCATCACTCGCCCACATTGAGTGATATCGGGTCGAACTTTAATTAAATATTCCCCTGTACATCATTTATCAATCACAGTCCGGACAATGTGAAAATATACATTTGAAACCTTTTCAACAACCACACAACGCCCCAGGAGTGAACGGCTGTGACAAACATTGAGAAAAAAGAAGAAAATTCTTTTGTTGCAATATTTTCTATACTTTATTTTACAAAAATCCCATCTTTGACAACATCCATTTTGTCGTCTGCAGCAGCCTTTTTAAATTAGACAGCTCTAAAATTTTGTCATCTAGTAATGGGTAGATGATAATGACTGAAATTAAGCATATAAAGCCTACAAGAAATCCCACATAATCAAAATTTAATTTTCCGAGATCGAATGGCATGTTATTTGTGGAAAATAACGATTTCTTTGTGTATGTTGGATCTTTCAATTATCTTTCGTAATTAACTATCGAGCCTTTAGCATAATTTATTCACAGTGTTAGTCGTATTTACCCTTCTTTTCATTTTCATCTTACCCCGAACGACCAACTTCAATCATAACTTGACCCTACATTGCCTACAATATTCTGGACTTACTTAATTTAGTTTCAAAGCATTATAAAAAAAATAATGCAACCACAAAGCATATCAAAATAGAAAATAAATCATGTATCAATTCATTGAAAGCCTTGAGTAAAACTTTCTTCTTTTCCCCAGAGGTTTTCTGAAACTTGAACTAAGGCTTTTCCAAAAGGATTCCTGGTTTTGACTTGTCTTTTTGAGATTTGTTTTATAAGCAATAAGAAATGTGAAGATGCTGATGGTCAAAATAATCTTCTTTCCATACCATAGTATGCACATTTCTCACATTTTTTTATTATTTTAAAAGATTGCTGTTTTTATCATTCCTGAAATAAGAGCATGCATATATCTGGCACAGGAGAAACGCGTATTTTGTCATTTGTGATGAATTTTTCATTTTCAGGTCTGTACGCACATTCGATAGAGAGATACCTATAATCCTTTCAATATCCATTAAAATCGAATAAACATGGTCTAAATAGTGACAGCGGAAAAACACCCTTCAAGTTTCAACGGAATGGATACTGATTTACAGGTAGAAGAGTGCATAATTTTAAATTAGTAGTTTTGGCAGTCATCTTGGATACCATCTTAAATACTTCGAAATGTCCAAGGATGGCATTGTGTCGCCAACCGGAATCTTCTTTGGATGGTTATTTCTTCTAAGATCTGCAAAAAACACTTTTTTTATACCACAAAACGATTTTTAAGTTCAAACGAGTTTGAAACTGTAAAATTCAATTATGGGCACTTTTCTATTATTAATCTTTTCTCGCAGACCTTTTTCAACTTATACATACACTTTATTTTTATCCTGAGAATTGGAATGTTACGGTAGTCCACCCCTAATGAGATTCACGCGACGTGGGCAAAATTCGGTCGACGTCGAAAAACATTCGACGAACGTTCCACCACCCAATATTTAGATAAATGACAGTTCTGTTCATTGAATCAGACAACAAATTCGTCCTCTAATAAAAGATCAAAGGTCCTTCCAAAATAAGGTGTTTCACGCTCTTTTCCCGATGTGGCCATTTCATGTCATTTTCATCAAAATCCGTGTAACTGCAGCTTGTTTTAAGCTGCAGTTACGCGGTTTTCGGAGAAAAGCTGCCATTTATTGATCAAGATGAGTAAATAATTGATTTTTAGATTGATACCAAGATACGATCGATACACAGTGTTTGTATTGACCAGTTTGATCTTAAATTTGTGTTTATTTTTTCTTTAAGAATCATCCAAAAAAGAATTGGGGTTCGTCTCAAAAACGACAAGAAATCACGTGTCACAACATTTTCCATGTTGTTGTTGCTGCTGCTGCTGCTGCTGTTGTTTCTTTACAAAAAAATCTGTTAATTTTTCACCGATTTGAGAAAAATAAACTTTCGAGAGAGAGAGGACGAAATAACACGTGGGGTTTTTGGACGCAGTGGATCTTTTAAACAGTGCTGGATAAAAAGTTACTGGCGACCTAACAAAATGTTACAATAACACAATGTTTGTTGTTGTTGTTGTTGTTTCCCAATCATACCCGAGCCAATGACATAGATCTGTGTTAAAAGTCCAGCATATTACCACTCTAATGTTAAAATTAAGGTAGTCTACCCCTAATGAGATTCGCGCGGCGTCGGAATTATTCGGGCGCGGTCGAAAACATTCCACCGCCGAATGTTTACGACCGCGCCCGAATAGGTTCGGATACGTAACGACGCCTTTCGAAAAAAAACCGTTGTTTTATGAATCTCAAAATGGCCACATTACGGGTATTCTACCTTAATGTAGTTTTATTTTTCTTTTATAAGTCACCTCCATTTAGTCTTTACAATGATTAATTGATAAACGTTATTTAATGTTTACGTTTCTCGTGTATTTTCATTCACGAGGTCAATTATCATGCTGATAACAAAGAACAAATCGATACAACTCAGAGTTATCAGTGAACAAAGTGGGAAGAGAAACGACGACTCTTGACAACTAGCAGTCACAATATCCGTAGAGAAACCATAGATCTATTAATGTAAGGCCTGTGTAATGCACATCCTGTATTATCGTTATAGTTCGTCTTATTCCGTGACATCTGGAAGTCCGAGTATTTTTAAAGTACCATTAGACGCATTATCGCCTGTTTCCGTAACAACGGAAATAATTGAGCGCGTTCAAATTTCCGTGGAATTTTCTCAACATTTTTTTGTGAAAATGTTTCTAAATTGTATGAAGAGTAGGCAAAAAACAACAAAAGTCAAAAATTCAAAATTGGAGAGCAATGAAAATTACCTCCATTTAAATCGTCTATTCGCACCATAGAGATTTCGTTCCATAACTGGTCACATAGCCCATTACATAGGTCTTACCTTAATACGCTCCATGTGCTGTCGCGTCCAGAAATGTGTGGCACGGATGGTCCCATTTTTGGACGTGATATGGACGCGGAGTTTTGTATGTGATCAGGGCTTTAAAACTATACATGTGCAGTGGCGGATCCAGGGTTTCTGCGAGGGGGGTTCGTTTTTACAAAAAGGGGGGTTCGTTTATTAAGTTTTACACAATTTTGACTGAATTTCTGCATGAAAATGAAATAATCGGGCTACAGAGGGGGGGTCGTTTGAACCCCCCGAACCCCCTCTGGATCCGCCACTGATGTGCAGTTTTACTTGTATAAGGCTACTTTAAAGAATGACTTAAAGTATAGTCCGTAAATATTGACCTGAGCCTGTGGAATATACAATGAGTAATTGTGATGCGGAATAAACAATCTCCGACATAATTACGAGCGTATATTGACGCGTGAAGCATGTGCAGAATACAAAGTGACAATGCTTGTGGAAACTATCGACTCTGCTGAACAGTCAGGATCGTTGACGAGTATTGATTATTCCGTGTCATAATTACTCATTGCACATTCATTGGGTTCGGGTCAATAATTACTATAATACTTCTGTATGAAGGGATAATGATTAACTTTATCTCTTTTCCCAAAAAATATTGGTTTTGGCCACCCAACAGGGAAATATTTCGAAACACATTGACAAAAGAAAAAATTTAATCCAGATACACAGCATTTTTCCCTTTTTAATGAAACATTTGATAAACTTTTCAAACAAACTTATTTTTTTTGCTTATTAGTGATTTGCTTACTGCAACTCCATTTGATAAAGACTGGTATATCATTTTGCTATGTCGAACAAAATAGTATATATGGGATCGAAACATACTTTAATGTGCTTAATCAGACAGATTTATGACAAAAGTCAGAACCCCTGACTTAATATTATACATGTATAAACAAAATTCACAGGTTCTGATATTTGCCAAAAACTCTAAGGTCTAATTAGGCATAACATTATTAAGGTATGTTTCGATCCCCTGTGAAATAGCAACTAGCATAGTTTTAAGCTGAACAAAAAAGTAGGTGGGGTAAAGTCGTTATACTGACCCTGACCTCTATTTCAGTACTTAGCATTTGAAATAATATCAATACACAAAATGATCACATACCTTTTAGTATCCTGATTAGTCCCTTCTGATTCCATTCTTAATTGGTCCAATTGATCAATACACGTAATTGATTATCGATCAAATGATCGGGAAGAAAATGTCTTTCTGATATTGATAATAAACTGCCAATTTATTCCATATTAATGGCATGTTTTAATAATTTGTGACAGAAAACATAAAACCCTCACGGTGTAAAGCAGATCAATTGTATTTAGGTATCGATTCGGCTATTTTACCCTTTCTTTTTGTAAACAATCTACCCTTATCTTATGTATTCCTATATTTATTTTTTATTTTTTATTTTTTATTATTATTTTTTTCAAACAAAAAAGGTTTAGATTAAGATCAGACAGCTCAAACGAGCAGCCTGATCCTGTTCTAGCCTGTTATCGAAAAAATCTTAAAACAGAAAATAAACGTTTTCTAAGTATGCTAAATAGATTGTGTTTGCATTGTAGTTCAATAAATTGTTTGTGAAAATGACGTTGGAAAAGGTTTCAATTATATATAGAATCAAATTATGACCACAAAAGTCAGTGTGTGTATAGGAATTCGTAACAATGGGTTATTTGAAACATTCTTGTTTCGTGGTCTGAAAAATGCCATTATCTATGTTTTTAACCCATCCCAAACAACACAATTTTAGGTTGGTCTTAATCTTAAGCTGCTGCAAATCGAGGGGTTAGTGCAACACTATTGTAAGTGCCTATATAAATATAGGCACTTACAATAGTGTTGCACTAACCCCCCCCCCCCCCCCCCCCTGCATCATGATAAAGATAGGATTTGTGTACATTATACCGGTATCACAGACAAAATGATGAGGCAAAATGAGAAAATGCTGGCTATCAGCGTTTTCTTCTTTTGTCTAAATATTTTCCCAAACCTTTTCAAGCAATTACGTCAAAAACGGGTCTTGTTTGGGAAAGGGTTAAAATAGCTGCCACTTGAATGAAGGAACAATGTCTCCTTTTCCGTCGATATTTCGTCGTTGAAAAGCAACCCTTTCGTATTTGTGCACTTTAAAGACACATCTTATTCCGATTTTACTCTTGTGAAGTATTATGTATAAAGTACATATAAAGTATACATGTATAGTTTTGTGCGAAGATTGGTCATTCTAATTTGTTCTAATGCTGTTGTTGTTGTAGTTGTTGTTTTATTGTTGGTTTTTATTTCATTGTTGCTTAAAAACAAAAAAAAAACGCTTTTAAAGTTGGATTACATCTTCTAAGAGTATGTTTTGATATATCACATTCTAAATCAATGTAGGCCTACAATGATTCCATTTTATCGGACATTATACGATGAAAGGGTTAGACATTAATTTTACCTGCCTAGCGATTCCATAAACAAATACATTGTAACAGAAACTTGTCATGCGGTGACAGACATTTCAATAGTCGGTAACTAGGCACTTTCATGTACCTAATTATTTCATAGGCCTACAAGAGTTTAGAAATTGTAACGTAATATTACAACCAACTGCATTTGTACACTTTAACATAAACTTTGTGCCAAACAAGACCTGGTTTTGACAGAAAATTATTGAACTAATCCACAAATGAAGCCTAACAACATTTTCTCATTTTGTCTCATTTTTCTGTACTTTAATATACACAAATCCTACCTCTCTAACATAATAAATGTGACCCGTCGCGCTAAAAGGGACCTTATCGGGTGTGTGAAAAATATCGACCCTAGTCAGTCTCTGCAGTCCGCGCAGCCAGACTAGGACCGACACTTTTCACTTTTATGTAATTTTCTAAACCCGGAATGTTTTCCCTACCTTATCATATGTTCATTTTTCGCATACGGTATCTGATTGACCTGTGCTGAGTCTGACAAGTTTGTCAAAATTTGGATTTTGGGTATTCGGATAAGGTCCCTTTTAGCGTGACGGGTCATATATATATTGAGACTAGAATGTTTTCCTCGTCTAACCATTTTTTGAATCTGTCAAATACGACCTTTGCGGAGTCTGATCCGTTCTCAAAGTTTGGGTTTATGGATGTCCCATAAGGTTTCCCTTTAGCGTCAAAGGTCACAAACAAATCTAAAACAAATTCTGGTTTCGGCGACCTTACAAATTGTTTTTTATCGGCGTTGGTTCGAAACCCAATTTTGCAATTATTCTTCCCAAATTCGACAAAACTCATATCATTAGTCTCACCAATGGTAGGGCCTAGCTTTTTTCTCCAATTATCGACGTAGGGTGGGATGCTCACGGCACGAACTGGATATTGTGTTTGAACTGGTGGGAGAAATTCCAAGAAGAAATGGTTAGGTGCGTCAGTCGCCACAATTGTTTGAGGCGGGTTTAAAAAAATGGTATTTTATCCACTTGTGAATCTCTGTCAGGTGGCAATTTTTATTTGTGGTCTAGGTTTTATCAATAACTTGTTTAAAAGCCTAAAACCCACTTAAAAATGTTGCTGAAGGTTTTTTGCGATTATTGTGTTACGTGATTCACCACCGTATTGATAACAGTAAGATATCATAGTCCCGGGGTATCAACACGGTGGATAATCACGTGATACAACACTTTCGCATTAGATGGGTGTGATGGATCTTTTAAAAATCATCTGATAAAAAAGTTATTGAAGATCAACCAAAATTTTGTTTGAATGCTTTCTCGTGCATTTTTTTCATTAATTAGTGTATTCAATATCAGCAGGTCTTCCTCGGGCATGGATTAATTATCAGAATTGTGAAAAAATGGTCAAGTCGGAATTCATGTTTTACTGGTCCTCATGTACTCTCCAAAGCCGAGGTCTATTGATTAACCATCAAATATGACCTCTGCCGTTTTTGGTATACCAACAGCCTATTTGGTCGTCATAATCTAATTATAGCATATCATTTGAATCATCGAATCAAAATCAATCAGTTTTATCTTGCATGATCATAACGTATACATTACGTCGCTTCTATTTTTGGCTGAAGCCGGTAACATTTGAGTTATCAAATCAAATCAAATCAAATAATTTTATTGTTCAAATCATATACAACATGATATACGAACAAATTACACATAAACAATACTCATACATTACAAACGGTGACGGTCATATTAATATTTCATTTCTACGCATCTATTTTAAAGAGATTCTAAAGACGAGGGTAAAATGACTACAAAAGGGGATGAGGGGGGCCATAACCATAAGGCTGCACATGATGAAAAAGACTTTAATACTATAATACTACGATAGTAATTAATCGGGTCAATGGGCATTGATTTCATTGGTCAACCATCTTTACACAATGACGTAATTTTCATTCATAAATAAAGGTGTTCCAGTTAGGCAATATTTGAAAAGGCGGTCACATGTCCTCATAGAACACGCGATCAACTCTAAACAACATCAACACTCAAATAGTGCATATTTTGGATTATTTTCTTTCCTGTCGGATGATAAGCTTCTAAATCGTGAGTATTGTATTGTAATCACATCTTCGCTTTTTAGATTGCAAATTTGTCAAGAAATAAAAAGGATGTTTTTCTTCATTTTAAGATGTTTCTGTGTTGAGAAAAGAAGCATCACCAGGTTTTGTGTCCCATCGTGCAATCAGCTTTGTCGAAACGAAACACAAAACTGACTTTAGGGATCTCCATGAAATTTTGCGTTGTACAAATCAGAAAAGGAACAGTGTGCCTGCGATGAGGCACAATGCGCCTTTCCCGCGTTGTCCAACAAGAAAACTATCCCAAATCATGCACGTTTGAGAGTTGAGGCGAGGAGTTCGGTAAAATTCATCGGCCAATAGAATGTAAAAATGCCGTATGTGTAAACAAAATGGATACACCTACGACATTTCCTCATTGTATTTTCATATTTTCATGTTTTGATTGATCAGATTTAGGTACCTAGATCTACCTGATTTCAATGCAATAATTATTGATTATTTAGAAGAAAACATTGCGAGAAGAGGAGAAGAGTGCTGTAATTTCACATTTCTCCTCGTGCTTTCATTGTTTTCTTGGTATCAATCTTTTTTTCTTACTAAAATGTATGATTTAATGGTTTTCTTTATAGATCTACCAGTTCTGTGTTTTTGGTTTTGAGACATCTTGTATCATGGAGGGGGAAATAAAATAAAAGAGAAATCCAAAGGACAATACACACACTCAGTCACAAACACACACACAAAGCATAGTTCTTTATGAACAAACAAAGTAAACTAAAAAAACTGGTGGTAGTTAAAAAGGCTCATTATGAACATTATTTTGTTTAGAGTCTATAATGTTTGAAAATGCTGCAGAAAGAGGAAATGTTGGTCTTTAAGTTTATGTCAAAGGGTATAGATCTACATGCAGTGAAGCCATTAGGGGAAAAGGAGAAGATGCTGGAGACCAGCAATTTCCCTCTTTCTCTTAATGCTTCATGTCTACTAATAAGTTAAATGTGTATTTCACTTGATATAAGTTTAGCAAGTGAAATCATATATAGATAAAATCAAAATGTGCTGGTTTCATGACTCTTGAATCCTTGTTCTATGTTTAGATTTAGATTCCATTTACATTTATAAAGAGAATATTCTCTCAATGCAGCTATACATACAAGCATTGATTTAGACACATTTTAGTAATTTGGTTTAGTATCAAATTGTACATCTTTCATGATTAGAAAATATTTGAAGTAGACTCCTTTGACATAGAGAAGGTTAGGCAAAATGCTGGTAACAGCACTTTCTCCACTTATCTCAATGTATCTGTGTACTAAAAATAGGGATTATAAACATTGATTCAACAGTTTGTTCATAGCGAAAAACTGACTTGACTTAATATCAACATACAATTAACATTAAATCTGTAGCCGGAAATAATGAGGTAAAAGTAGGAATTTATGATGATTATCAGCATTTTCTTCTTTTGTTTTGTATGCTCATGGAAGACAAAATCTTTCCGGTTTCAAAAACAGGATTTAGGAAAGGGTAAAAAGGTTTTTTCGAACTTTGTGATCTTTAGTGCTTGATTTCAAAAGGCAAAGTGCCAGATACCAGCACCTTTTTCTTTTGCCATAAAGCATCCCAGTAACAAGAAAGGGACTTTAAATATATATGAATATGGCAAATTGTAGTAATTATACCTAATGTCGGTATTGGTTTACAACATTTTTTTTTAACACATTTGAGTAAAGCTTTTAATAACATTGTCAAATTATTATTTGATTAACTCATTTCAGTATGCAGACTCTATCTACATTGAGGGAACAAGAAAAAATGCTGTGTTACAGCACATTTTTTTTCTCTCTATCAATGCCTCCTTTAATGAAATGACAGCAGGTGGCTAAATATATAGATTCTATTAATTATATCACTATAGATTGTTATATATATGGTTTTTGAAAATAAAGGCTATATTGAGAATATTTGAATTTGCATAATTGCCATTTTCAATTTTGTCTGACATAGTTGACATTGAAGGAAATGGAGAAAAAAGCTGAGAACAGCTTTTTTTCTCCCTTTCCGTCACCCCCCTATGCAATATAAAAGGCTTAATTTTGTGGAGGCTATGTTTACCCTTATTCAATTATGACTTAATTTGAGTGTGCATTTTTGTTCTCTTTCATGATAACTTTAATAAATCTTGATATGTTGGTTAACGTTTTTTGTGAATCACTTGTCATAAGTTCGACAAATTTTTTCATGCTTGGGTTTTTAATGTAATATTTCCTTATGTATGATGATCTTATTCTTTTAAAGTTGGGACATTTGAGCAGCATATGCATTTCATCTCCTATTTCATTTGTATTGCAAAGGGTGCATTTTCTTTGATTAAATTCAATATTATTCCATCTGCCTGTCTCTATTGGTAGGTAGTGATTCCCGGTTCTAAATTTTAGTAAGTTTAGGTAGTCAGATCTTTTTAGTTTTTTGAGGTATGATGGCATTTCTATATTTTGTTTGATCTGGAAATAGTTTTTCCCTTTATTTGAGTCTTGTGTTGAGTTATGCCAAATTTGCAAGTACTGGTCAATTAGGGACTGCTTTACAAGCTTTTTTATGGATTTGCATGTGATATTTTCTTGGTTCAACCAAATATCATTCATCCCACATGAATTTAAGATATCCCTGATTTGTTTTAACCAATTCGAGTTGAAATTTGGTATGTTTAGCATGTATTTATAAATTCTATATGAAAGTTTATCTTTACTATTTGTGATAAGGTTATTCCAAAATCCTATCATTCTACATTTTATGGTTATGTCTAACGGGTATCTTCCAGATTCTGCATAGATCATGTATTTAGGGGTACTTTTCCTTAGTTTGAATATATTTCTTATAAAATCACAATGTATTTGTTCTAGCTGATTTATGTTATTGTATCCCCAAATTTCTGCCGAGTACATAAGAATTGGAAGGATAGTATGGTCAAATAATTTGAAAGCAAGGTCAGGAGGTAGATTTAAATTGAAAATTCTCTTGTATAGCAGATGCATAGATTTTCTGGCTTTTTGTGTCAAATTTTGTTTTGTTATATTGAATTTTCCATTATTGGTAAAAAATGTTCCAAGGTATTTATAGGATTTTACTACTTCTAACTCCTTTTCCTTGATATTGATTTTCAGATTATTTGATTTTGTCCCAAGGGCCATAACTTTGGTTTTATCAATGTTTATGTTAAGCTTCCATTTTTCACAGTAATTTACAAAGTTGTTAAGGTTGGTTTGAAGGTTTTGTGGGTTATCTGATAGAAGTATGGTGTCATCTGCATATATTAGTAAGAATATTTCTGCGAACATCAACGGATCTATATTTGGGTCACTAAGTTTGATTCCATTACTGCTAAATTCTTTCAGATATTCCTCTAAATCATAAAGATACAGCGTGAAGAGGATCGGGGACAAATTTTCGCCTTGACGGACTCCGCAGTTACTGTGGAAGAAATCAGATGTATTACTTTTATGCATGACACAGGATTTGATATTAGAGTACATATTTTTCACTATTCTTAGAAATTTTCCTCCAATTTGTTGTTTTACTAGTTTTTGCCAAAGCCCTTGGTGCCAAATTGAATCGAAAGCTTTTGAAAAGTCTATAAAAACGCAATAGAGCTTTTTATTATAGTGCTTGAGAATTTCATGCAATGCGTTAAGCGTAAATATGTGGTCCATTGTTGAGTAATTTTTCCTGTAAGCTGCTTGGTTTTCTAAGAGTATTTTATTTTCATCTATAAAATGTTTTAACCTATTATTCAGGACACTTGTGAAAAGTTTACTTATACAAGATAATAGTGTGATAGGTCTGTAGTTTGTGGGATTCTCAGGATCACCTTTACTTTTATATATGGGTACAGTGATTGGGAAAGACATTTCTTCAATGGGACAATGTCGCTTCCAATTACAAAAAAATGTGACATTTTGAAAATTGATGTGACAATTATAAGTTGAAATTGCTCCATTCTCATATACAGCAAAATTCAATGGGACAAGGGCCCATTTATTAGCTAAAACAATGTGACATTTGGAATTTCAATGTGACTATGGCGCATGGCGCAGGCCTTTCCCAGTCACTGTGGGTATGATCATACCTTCACTCCAGGAGTTTGGCATGTATCCAGTATCCATGATTAGATTAAACATATTTGTATATAGGGGTAGCATTTTTTCACTAGAGTGCTTGATGTATTCATTTAGTATTTGATCCATTCCAGGAGATTTATTAGGCTTTAAATTCTTTATGCATTTTAAAATTTCATCTGCTGTTATGGTTCTGTTTAATGTGTTGTTTTCATTTTCAATATTTAGATCTGTTTCTGCTTCTGTATCTTGTGAGCTATTACTTTCATTGTGAGTTTGTTTGTTGCTCTCATCTTTAAAATGTTTGAAAAGAGATTCAATTGTTGGGCTCTTTTTTGTTGTTTGAGACTCTTTGATTTGATTGATAAATTTCCAGTATTCTTTGGGATTTTTTGATTGCATTTCTCTTAACTTTGATTCCTGTTTTTTATTGAATTGATTTATACTCATATTCATTGTTTTCTTATAAATTTTACACTTTATATTTTTACTTTCTTTATTTTCAAAACTTGGATTTTTCATATACTTTTTAGCTGCTTTTTGATATTGCTTTTTTGCCTTTTTACACTCAGTGTTAAACCATGGTTTATTGTTTTTTCTTGTTTTACTATTTTTATACTTTGTAGATTTCGATGGGAATGTTTCATTTGCACTAGTTATGAATAAAGCAGTCATTTTTTCTGATATTTCATCTATTGATTGTTGACTTTTGATATGTTTTGCTCTGTTTATAGTATACATTAAATCAGCGATTTGATTATCTGATATATTATTAATGAAATTTTCAGACATGCCATCATCCCATATGCGGGTTCTGGTATTTATAGTACTTTGATTATCATTGTCCGCGAAGCTGGTTTCTGACGTGATATTAATTATGAATTTAAGTAATGAGTGTCCGTCACTGAATAAAGCGTCAAGTTCGGTGATTTCAAAGGATTCTACATTTGAAAAACAATGAATACTTGATAATAGGTAATCTATCACTGATGTATTTCTGTATGTAAAATTACCATATTTGTTATCAGGTTTTACTCTGCCATTTACAATTACTAATTGGTTTGCCTTGCATAACTCTAACAGTCTGTATCCATGATTGTTTTTCTTTTTGTCTAATGATTTTCTCTCAAGAGGGATATTTTTGTAATTAACTCTGACTTATTTATGTAGAAGTTATTCAATTCTTCAATCCCGAGAGCTTCATGTATGTAAGTTTCATTGTCATCATCATCTTCAAAATAATCTTTCATCGTAGCTGTTTGGGCATTAAAATCACCAATTATGTAGACATTATTGTATCTACTACTTATTTCTGAAACTTCTCTTTCAAAAATGCTGAAGTTATCATTATTATAGAATCTAGAGTGCATTGGTGGAATATATACCGACCCAAAGACGAATTTGTCATTCTCTAAACTCAATTCTAGCCAGAAAACATAGTCTGTTTCTGATTCAATAATTTTATAATCATATAGATCTATCATTGTCTTCTTTACAAAAACTCCAAGTCCTCCAGATTTTCTCAAATATTTGGTTTTTCTTGGTACATTAATTTTATGAATTTATAGCCTTCTATTTCAATAATATCGTTTTGATCAAGTTTCGTTTCATTTACAAAGAAAATGTCATGTTTTTGCAATTCTGAAACGAATTCAGGGTATTGGCACCTTCGTTTAAGTCCACAAACATTTAGCGATGAGACAGTTATCTTATTCAGAGTTTTTTCGAAGCCGTTGTTTTGCGATAGTCGGTTTCCTGAAATGATGCATTTCGTATGGCTAGAAAGTGGTGTTTTTAATTAGGCACTTCATACCTTAAATTGTTTTGTTGTGTATAGCCAACGATTGGATACCGAAATCCCGCCAAGGCCCCGAGATTAGACGTGAAATGACCCCACGAGAGCAGAGCATCATTCTATCATAATGGAATGAAGAGAGGATGTGCTCTGTTCCTAAGAGAGTAGTCCTCAGGCAGGCCAGTTTCAATCCATTTCCAAACTGTGGCGCTTTTTGGTGCCCTAAATAGATAAGGTTTTTTGGAAAACATCGTGGAAAAAAGACATTGTTTGTGACAAGCAATTTCTTCATTTCCACAAAAAGACCAAAAAATTTAACGTTCATTCATTTGAAATTGTCCTCTGCAACATACTAATTATTCTGATTTGGACCAGTCTGAAATTTGCCGCCTGGTAATTGGTTAGCTCTTTCCTAACTGGTGGTGAACTCGGCCAAGGCGAGGGACGTTTTTTCGCGAACAATGTATTCCGTCGGTGTTGTTATAAAATCTCGTAACTACGGCTTCGATAAAGCCGTAGTTACGATATTTTATAACAACACCGACGGTTTATCAATACGAAACGGCAAACCCGGTCTATTTTAAGAACAAATTCATTGAAAAACTGATTTTTAAACTCACATTTAAAGGCAAAATATCTGTACCTTGTTTAGCGAAAAACGTCCCTCGTTTTGGCCGAGTTCACCACCAGTGTTCCTTAAAGACAATTGATAACTACGATTCATAATACCGGCTGGCGAGTATCGATCGCTAACTGGATGTCAATTTTTAAAGAAAATACACAAAACATTAAGGCAAAAGGAAAACATGCTGGTCATTGGCGTCTTCTTGTTTCACATCAAAGTTTTCCCGAGCGTTTTACTTGTTTCGGAAAACGTTAAAATAAGCCTCCAATTCCGTTCCCTTCTTTTTTTTCAAATCGTTTTGATTTTAAAACTCCTTTACAAACAATTCTTGGTTTTGATTTCCTAAGAAGCTACTGCACTGGAAAATATCTGGATATCAGAATGTTTTGTTTCTCTCTGTATTTTCTATGCTTTTACACAATTTGCAGGCATACCATTATCGAGGTAATTTAAGTAAATTAACTAAAGGGAAATAACTCGTAATTTAACATTAAATTTATGAATTGAGTTTTTTCCCGTAGACAAGTACGTCAATCGCTGGTTATTATAAACATTGTCTTCTTTTCTCTCAATGTTATCATATACATACACTGCCAAAAAATCAGGGACTGCCAAAACGGGTAAATATATTTGATTGGGGGCTTAAAGTGACATTTCACGATTATTTTTACATAAATTTTATCTTTATTCTATCTGAAAGAGCATGTTTTCTTATGAAAATTCTGAAAATTTCAAGCCAAAACATTGAACCGTTCACGAGAAATATATATTTTTGTGCTGAAAATAAACAAATTGTTGTGGACAACAGTTCAGATTTATATAGAATTTGTCATCTCTGTCCCAACTTTAAAGGCGTATTTTTCGCTTATAAATAACAACTTCAAAAAACTGATAGCATTTCTACGCATTAGAATAAACAATCTTTGCACCAAGACATACTTTAAAAACATGAAATAAATGTGAAATGTCACTTTAACGCCGCTTTCAACTGCTAAGGTCATATCGGGACGGCTGGAGCACCTAACCAATGGACTCCTGTCCTTTAAAACTCATACCAGTACTACCACAACCACAGGGAATCGAATCATACCTTCCTAGGCCTATTTCGAAATAGGCCTAGGAAGGTATGATTCGATTCCCTGTGACCACAACATCCTCACCGAGCCTCCTGCCACTCGCCAACATAGGTTAACGATATCAAATCATTTTGTTATAAAGGATCTTTGAAGTTACCGGGGTTCGAGCCCGGGGCCTCAAGGCTGAGAGTCTGGTGCGCTACCAACTGCACCATGACAGCGGCCAAAATGTTAAAAGAGATAAGCAGCCCTGAGACATGACCGGGATTTGCCATTATCTGCCTCTATATAAATGCTTCCCTCAGGCATCAAATTGATGCTCGTGGCGGGGGCTTGAACCCGGGCTGCAAGCCATTTCTTCATTTTTCGCGATGTTTTCCAAAGCTATTATCTTTCGGGGTGTCGAAAAGAGTCATGGTGTGGAAATTAGTTAACCCTTTTCCAAAACCACGCAGCTTTAGATTGTCCAATTTAAAAGCTGCTGCAGATGACAAAATGGTTGGTGATAAAAATTGGATAAGTGTATATAGAAGCAAAGAAATGGTTGAGGCAAAATCAATAGGCAAAATTAATGGAGCAATACTATTTAACAACATTTTCTTCTTTTGTCTTAAGGATTACCCCCATCATTATCTACCAAACTCTTCGTGAATCATCGGGTGTCATCCGTGACAACGGAAATTGACGAGGATATCATCTCATCAATTTCAGTTGCCATGGATATCGCCCGAATATGCACGAATTTAAGTGTTTGTACCTAAAGATGGGTTGTAATCCTTAATTTAACCTCATGCTTTTTATTTAGGACATCAAAATTGTGCGGTGAGGAATTAAGGTCCAGGAATAAAACATCGAACAAAATAAAGTTGATGATAGGCCTAACAGAATCTCCATAATTTTATTTTTTCTCTAAAATATGTCCAAAAATATAGGTCTCGATAAATAACCTGCCAGAGCATCTAATACTTATTAGCTAGAGATGCTCTGCCAGGTCATTTATCGTGACCTATATCGTAACAGAAACACTGCGCTAGATTTTATTTTCGGTCAGCTCCGTTCGCCCTGAACTCTGAAAAGAGAAGAAGAAAAAAAGATTTTAAGGTAAGAAGGGCCTAATTAGCACAAAAGAGCCAGCGGCAAAATTTGAAAAGTGCCAGTAATTCCTAAACTGTGGTACATTTCCATTCCAAATACAAACATAAGCATTTTGTACGGTTTAGAATTTTGAATTAACGCATATTTATGGAAATATTTGACAAAAATGTTCAAAATTACCTCCCTTGCATATGAATATAGAGTAAAATTATATTTGTTAATTATTTTCTTCTTGAAGCATAATCTTGAAATCCGGCACGGTGAATCAACTTATGTGAAGGGTATTTACAAGTGTGTGTAATTTAATACATTTCGTATGGCTAGAAAGTGGAGTTTTTCATTAGGCACTTTATACCTTAAATTATTTTCTCTTTACCTCAGTGTTTCTATTCTGTTAAATCTATATTTGGCCCATACCAGACAGCAAATTTTTAGACTTATCGAAATTCAAAGAAGTTGCAGACGACAATTTCGTGTGATTATATATCTTTTTGAGGGGTGTAGAAAACATAGAGGCAAATGAAGAAATTGCTTGTCACAAGCAATTTCTTCATTTCCACCATGTTTTCCAGGGCTTTTTATGCCATTTTGGAAAGTCAAAAAGAGCCATTTAATGTAATTTTTTAAAGTTGGCTATTCGTGCTATTTACTCTTCCATTTGCAACTACTTTGGGCCAGTTCATTTTTCCCTTTTGTGAATAATAAACGTTGTTTGTTTGTTTGTTTGTTTGTTTGTTTTTTGTTGTTGTTGTTTTTTTTTTTTTTTTTTTTTGGGGGGGGGGGGGTAATGTTTTGCACGTCATCTAATACGCCCTTTGAACGAACAAGCAACTTGAAATGTTGCTTCAATAGAAAAGAAACACTGTGGGAAAGAGATAAATATAATTATCATTTGTAATAATCTTTTTCCTCGTTTATATCATGGTCTATTTAAACCTTTCCCGGACAAGATCTGCTTTTGACGCCCCTAATAGAGATTGCATGGGAAAACATTGAGACAAAAGAAGAAAATGCTGATAATCAGCATTTTCTCCTTTTGTCTCAATATTTTCTGGGCTATTTTGTACACAAATCCTGTCTTTGGATGACATGCATTTATTTTGTCCTCTGTGGCAGCTTTCAAATGGGACTACCATTAAAGTTGGTCGTTTTGGAAAAAGAGTAAAGAACAGAAGGGGATGTGGCTCAGTGGTAGAGCGTTCGCTTTGCATGTGAAAGGCCCCGGGTTCGATCTCCGGCATCTCCATTTTTATTTGACAATGCACCCGTGGTATTACGAATTTCATTTGACATGACACTGACCTTTATAAAAAAATGTGTTCATATTTCGCATATGGCGTAACATTCTTCCAGTTCACCGATTTAACGGGTATACAAGAAAATGATACTAAATTGTTATTTTAAAAAAGCCCAGACGTGTTATTTATGATAATAAAAGCTAAAGCTGCGCCATGTGAAATGACACCTGTAATAGGTATACAAACATTTGGTATTGCATATTTCATTTGACATGGCACAGCTTTATTTTTTATTAGCCTACATTACAAACCTGAGATTTTTCCTGATCATAATTCAATAACACTTGCGTGTGCACCTTATTATATCTAATCTGTGCGCTACGATAAAAGTTTTGTTGGTGTATACATGGTTATTTGCAGAATATGAACGTAATTTTGTATAAAGGTCAGTGTCATGTCAAATGAAATCAGCTATATAGACTAACACCAAAAGAAATTGCAAGGGAATATGTTGAGGTCAAAGACAAAACTGCTCATAATGACATTTTCCTTTTCCCTCGATATCTACATCTCTTCTTCTTTTTTATGGTAATCAGCGTTTTCTTCTTTTTACTTAATGTGTTCTCAAAACGTGTTTCTATGGGGACGCCAAAACCAGATCTTGCTTGGTAAAGGATTAATATGTAGTTAGTTCTTTTCCAAACAAAGCCTTGATCCGGCCCAGTTAGAGAATCACATCGAAAACATTGCAGGAAGAGAAATATAATTTATTTTTGATGACGGCCATTATGATGCCGGTATACAAACCATAGACATATAGCCTTTATCCCTAGTAGACATGGGTTCTAGGTTAAATACCCGGCGCTGCATGGACCGATGATGTCTCCACATACGTCCGTGTGGCGAGTCGTAGATCTTGTCTTCCCTTTTCTACAATATTGTGAAATCCACAAATGATGTACAAAGTTTGGACTAGATAGCATATCGTCGGTGGGATGTCAAAGCCTCGTAACTCCAGCTTATTCAAGCTGTAGCTACGAGGTTTTGACTACCCACCAGCAAGGGCGGATCCAGGATTTTTTTCCGGGGGGGGGGGGTCCAAGCACAAAATTTTTTCCAGGGGGGGGGGGGTCCAAACCCAAATTATGGCTCTAAATATAGTAAATATATAACATTACACTAAATTTATATAGTCAAAATTTAATTTTTGGCCAATGCCAGGGGGGGTCCGGACCCCCCGACCCCCCCCCCCCCCCTCTAGATCCGCCCATGCACCAGCGATATAGCATACAAGTAACTGTATCAACGAAAGGCATCAAAAATCTATCCCCTAAGTATGGTCTGGCTGGCGTTGACGTCAGAGAACTGGTTTAAAGGCTTTCGAAAAGGTTGAGGCAAAATAGAAAAAAAAAACATTATTTTCTCATTTTGCCTCAATAGATTCTGTGATATATATATCAATATATTGAGTTCAAATTGTAACATTATCAACATCATTCTGTCTTGAATGTGGTCTGAAGAGACTTACTAGTTGGATTACCCTCGAGAATCGCCGCTTGGAAAAGGGTTAAAAATTCAAATCGTCGCTTTTTTTTTTTTTTTTTTTTTTTTTTTTTTTTGGTTGTTTTTGTTTCGAAAACTTAGTAACTACAGCTTAAAACAAACTGCAGTTACGATGTTTTCGGAGAAAAGCGAAGATATATTATAGTATTTTCCCAGCCCAAAAATATCAAACTTACAAAATTTGGGACCCACCTTTTCCTCTATCCTGGCTAGCGATTCTAACAGTTCTTGTGACCGTCGGTTGATTTGCTCCCTCTGGCGTTTGATCTTCAACGTCATATCCACGGCGTATCGTTCATACAACTCCATTTTCTCTTTAGCCACGGCTTCTATACGATTCCAAGTTGACTGTGTATGTATGAAACAGTTGAACGTTAAGGTAATCTATCCCCTAATGAGATTCACGCAACGTCGGTATAATTCGGCGACGTCGTAAACATGTGGCGGTGGAACGTTCCACCGCCAAACGTTCACGACGTCACCCGAATAGGCTCGGATACGAAGCGGTTGTGAACGACTTCGAACGGAAAATTCCGACGTCGTGTGAATCTCATTAGGGGTAAATAAAGTATAATTGTACATGGATCTTGAAAATGCACAAATAGCTCTACTGACGTTAGTAACTTAGTATGTGATATGCCCGTTAGCTGATAGAATCTGCAACCACATTTCACCAGAAAACTCAACAACGTTGCTTGTGACGTCTTGAGCTGTGGCTTAATTCGTCACCCTTATGTATATGTACATTATATGAGGCAAGAATTACACATGTACATGAAATGTAGAAAAAGTACATAGATACTTCTATTTTGGTTCAATCTTCAGGGGCGGATCCAGGACTTTTTCCATGGGGGGGGGGGGGGGGGGGGTCAAAGCCCAAATGATGGCATTTATTAAGAAGTTATATAGTCAAAATTCAATTTTCGGGCAATTCCAGAGGGGGGGGGTCATGACCCCTTTACCCCACCCCTAGATCCGCCCTTGATCTTTAATTAAATTTAGATATTTCTTGACAAAAAGACGCGTAATGTCATTTTAAAATTTCGCATAATTCGCTCTAACTTGGTGCGTACTAAATCACGGCGGGGTATCATTCGACACAACAATTTCAGACAGACTGTGTCGTTATATTGGTTTATATGTGATTTCAACGCAAATATGTTAATGTTATGTATGTTAGTCAACGATGAGCTTTGTACATACTTGGCCAATTTGAATACAGTTTGAAGCAGAGAAGGTATGAAAATGCCAGGAATTAACTGCATGCGGTAGATTTTTCAAAAATCAGCTGATAAAAAGTTATTGACGTGAAAATGTACAAAATCTAGACTTACCTCGTTCCGGCGCTTCATTGCAATTGAAAATGCCGCATACTGTTTTTGGTGATGAGTTTTCGACAACCTGCTGTTTTCCTCTTCTTGTTGCTGAAAATGAGACAAACTGTAATTTATCCTTAAGGTAGTACACCCAAATGAGATTCTCTGGACGTCGGAATTTTTCGTGCGACGTCGTTAACATTCGTTACGTTTTCGAACCTATTCGGGGGACCTGCTAAACATTCCGCCGTGGAACGTTCAACCGCCGAATATTTACGACACTGGAATGATTTCGACGTCGCGTGGACTGCCTTAAACATACGGCAAATATTAGATTTTTCTAAATTCAAAGATGGTGCAGACGACAATTTCAAGTGAAAGGAGTTTTACATATTTTGGTCTTTCTGTGTAGAAAACATGCGAAATGAAGAAATTGCTAGTTTCATTTTCCATAATGCTTTCCATGGCTTTTGTCTCGTAGGCGTCAAAAAGCATAATTATTTATGGAGTGTTAATTAAAAATGCACAATCTGGCTAGGGTCGAAAGTTTTGTGGATCTAGATTGTTTTTCTTATCTGACTATAGGGGCATATTACTGGTGATGAACTAAAACAATTTTCGCTACAACAAGGTATAGATATTTTGCGTTTAAATGTGAGTTTATAGATTTTTTTCTAATGACAATGAACTTGTTCTAAAAACAGACCGGGTTTAACCGTTTTGTATTGACAAACTGTCGGTGTTGTTATAAAATCTCGTAACAACGGCTTCGATAAAGCCGTAGTTACGATATTTTATAACAACACCGACGAAATACATTGATCGTGAAAAAACGTCCCTTGCGTTGGCCGAATTCACCACCAGTGCCTATGTTCGTTATGAAATTGCAACATATGGTTGATGTTCGCTAAATCTGATGTAGTTCTCAAAATTGGACGTTTGGACTTTAACGTGACCGTTACAAATCAGAAAAAAAAGAACGAAGATAGAAAAATGCTGATGGTGCTTACCAACACGCGTTTTGTCTGTTTAGGCAGTTTTGTTTCATTCTTCTTTTTCACTTTCGATGTTTTATTCGTTGCGTTTGGTCCTAGATATGATATCAAACTCGGAAATCCAGTTTGAAAATAAAATCTATCAGAGTTCAGGAATTGTCTACTCTCAAATTCCGACGTACGCATTGACCGTATACTAGTAACATCGCTCTCTTGTCTATTCAATTTTGAAGCTGATTTATCCTCGCCTTGACCTTGACCTTCAGCCTCAAACGTTTTTCTTTGTGACCTTGGTGTCTTTTCTTCTTGTTTATCAACTGGCTTTTCATAATCGGCTAAAGTCTCTACAATGTTTATTTGTTTTTCACTTTTCCTTGTTGATTCTCCGTGCGTGTCTTTGTTTTTCTCTTCAGTTGGTTTGCCGTCTTGTCTATACCTATTCGTATCTTTGTTAATATCATTATTTACTTTTTGGGTCACGGCTTCAGATTCATTTTTGGCATCTACTGTTTGGCCTACATTATCTTCAGTTGTATCAGCAGTGTTAGATGGTTTACTTTCACTTTGGTTAGGAAGATTGGCAGTGTCGGTGGTGGTGTCTAATACAGGTAAAGTTGTGTCACCATCGTCGTAAAAATCTCTAGTTTCTTGTAAGTCTTTAGTGTCGTCTTTACCAATAATGTTTCGTATAGTTTCATCAGCTTTACGTTTAACGTTATCCTCTGTTGTTTGTTTACCCGTGTCTGGGGATTTGGGGTCGTGTTCAAACACGCTATCGTCCTGAAAATATAATTGTAAGACGAACATTCTGAATTTAAGGTTGTCCACTCCTAATGAGATTCATACAACGTCGATTTTTTTCGTGCGACCTCGGAAATTGTCGTTACGTTTCCAAATGTTGACAACGTCGCCCTGATAATTCAGATGTCGCGTGGATCTCATTACGGATTGACTACCTTAAAAGGAAGATCAAGCACTGCGATGGAGATTGCTAGACAAACAGTTTCGCAAAATTAGCTTTAAATACTGAGATGCCTAGATAAATGGCAATGCAGTATTCATATTATCTTTAAAAAAACAACCAGAGGACAAAGACAAAAGGAAATAGGCTATGTAGCGTCTAAACATTTATGTTAAAACTATCAAATCCAAGAACTAGAACGAACAAACTAAAAAATGTTCTAAAATGTTGACTCACGTATGTCGACTCTGTTACCAAATCCATCGCTGCAATCACAACCAAACCTCGTCACTTCATAGCGAATCGTTTGACGCCAGTTGCAGCTCCCAATTTGTTACAAAATGTTACCAAAGCAGAACTTTATATAGTTCAGCAACGATATTATGGCATATGTTTACAAAGTTTACCTATGAAAACAATGGGGAAACAAGTTCCCAAGTTTCAATACAATTTCGCATGCGTTGGTTCAAATCTTGCAGGTGTCGGGCACCTGCAAGATTCGAACCATCACATGCAAAATTGCAGTAATTTTGAGCTCGAAATAATGCTTCATACAGTCATACGTAAATTTTGTAAACATGTGTCATAATTTCGTAACCGGACTATATAATTATCATGTGATGTGGAAATTGTCTTCCTTTGTAGTCCACCAAATTGCCTTACGAACACAAGATTCTAGACTGGCCCCAATCTGACTGATCTGAATTTTGATAAAATATATGTAAATTATGTACATCTAATTCACCACACTGTAGTACTCTCTGTAAATGTTGATCGTCGTGAGATTATAACGAGAAGGGCAGTAATTTGAGTAAATGCTTTCTTTCCAGCAGGAGTGAAGTACCTTGTAAATTTATACATGTATATTGGCATATTCATTCTCACGGCTTAGGAGCCAGGCTAACAAGATTCCTATACCAAATGCTTTTCACATAATTCCGTAAAACCCTTAGCTTTATTCCTCACATTTTCTTGTCGGTATCGAAATTAAAACTCCAACATTGAGACATGCAGAATTACTTTAAAACGTTTGATCTGGAAGTCACTCTACCGTTCGCTTGATCAAATTCAGTTATGAGTCAACCTTTTACCAGACTAAAAAATGCTGATCTAAATTCTCTGATAGAGAAAGTTGGTGAAAACATGACAATAATTATATTATGTTGCTAAGCCTATATTGCTTTTTAATTCTGTTGAATATTTGTTTTGTGTTGTTGTTGCTGAACATTGTTTCCGTTGTGTTTTCTACCATTTCTGTTAGTTTGAGCAAGTAGATAATGTTGTCGTTCGCTAAAAGGATTAAATTCTCTGTAACTCGATCTTCCCATTTTCACTCTTGATCGATCTCATTGTTTCGATAAGAAAAGTGATCGGTTATTGATACCTATCGAAGTAATCAATAGAATGATCTTTTATCGTGATTTAATTCAATAATTACGAAATCAGCAGTTCCCATACGTTTGATTCTGAATATAGGAAAGTTCTTGTTTACAGATGTAATCCCCAGAGCAACAATTGAGACGATGTAATGTGTTATTTGCGGTCAGGCGTCTAGGGGGTAGAACCGGCATCTATTTGATGCATGGGGGAAGGTTTTTATATTGATTAGGTCGGCACAATCCATTCAGCCAATCAAAAACGTCGTCAGTCATAAAGTGCGGACCTGCACTCATTCGGTGGAGGTGAAAGCTTCGGTCTTTTTCGTTAAAGCATTACCAATTTTCAGCATTAATATATCCACGAGTAGGGTAAGGAGGGGCAAAACGACCAGGTGGGGTCAAACGCCCACCCCTATTATTTCGTCACTCATTATGTCAATTGATATTTGTCTTGATTTTACACTTGAAGTATTCTTTTAGAAAGATGCCCATGACATTTTTACATCTAAACGTCATTCAATTATCAGTATGCGAATAATTATTTATTTTGCATATGTTTGATCTAATATTTGGGTAATGGGTTTTCTTGTGTATCTTATTTCAGTCCGAGTATTCAATCAACCAAAATGCATTTTATATTTATATGTCCAATTGGTCGCCTACACAAAAAGATAAAAATAAAAAAATATCAACACATTTTTTTCTCTGGCCAAATTAAATCACCCACCCCCCTTTGGGGCAAAACGCCTATGCTGCTTTAGGGCAAAACGCCCAGACTGGGCGTTTTGCCCCTTCCAAGGGCTAAATAGTGGGCGTTTTGCCCCTTGTATGGATAAGTAGGTATTCAGAAGTACTAAAATTTTTCGTTTAACTCAAAGAATGACTAAGGCTGGTACATGTGACGAAATCCATTTACATTTCGTTGTCTGCAAAAGAAAAATTGGCAAAAAAGACCGACTTTTCGCGAATATATCAAACTTTTATGTCACCTGATGGATCCATGTGGGGCAAAACGCCCATGAAGCGTCGATTTTGTGTTAAAATGAGACAATAAGACCATTTAATCTACTTTAAAGGGGCCTTATAAAGAACATAACATCAGTATGTTTTAATTTGACTGATTTGAAGATGCTGCAGACAAAGGACAGTAACGTGTAACCACTTTTATAGACAAGTAAATTATGCCCAAATCTAGCCTTTACGCTTGATAAAAATTTTTGAAAATATGATAAAACACATCCAAAATATATTTTTCCTAGTATATTAATTACAAACTAATTATATTCCTATTTTCCCCCAGATATTTTCAAAATATTTTTTTTTATTTTTCATATGGGGCATAAAGCCCAGTGGTGGGCTTCATGCCCCACCCCCAAAGGCGTTTTGCCCCGAGGGTGGGGCAAAAAGGCCAAATTTCGAGAAAAATTGTTTTAACGACAGTCATTTTTTATATCAAATGACAAAGCTGTTTTGTGTATAGACATTTGGGACAAAGGGCAAAGTTTAATTTCACGTTGAAACATTTACATTATACTTTGTTTGTTTTGTGCTACAGCGCTCTTTCCTTAAGGTAGAACCGGATACTTTTAAAACTTGAAGCTACGGTCATAAATTTGACATCTTTAGAAACTAGAAGCTATTTCTGGTTCAAATCCGATATTCATTTTCTCGTTTATGTCGTGACGACGTTACCACGACGACGTCAACGTAGGCACCTCGCACGTTTTTTACGTCGAATTTATATAGCCCGGAAATGCACAAAATTGCGTTTTAGTCGGACAATTTCAACGTCACAACAATGAAAATTACATCGATGGAAAGATCTTTTCAAACCTAATAAGATGATACAAGAATAAATTATTTCGGACTGACGACTCAAAAAAAAACACGAACTTTTATCTTTTTTCCACGTCAGATTTCGAGGAAAAAATAACTTAAGAGCAGAATTTCGTAAAATTGGCTAGAACGATTTTTGCCATTTTTCATTATTTTAATGCAAGGCCATATCGTAAGCATTTGGCAAGAAATCAGAAAAAATCACCGGACCGATTTGTAATAAAACATTTTTAAATATTGTTGGTATGCGTCAAAGTTATGCCGTCGGGAGTCGACAAATTTCGACTAAAAAGCACTTTATGAAGGAATTTCGTGAAATTGGCCACAGTGATTTTATGTTATTTCATTTTGCATCCACATTGCTGGTGAAATGCAAAAATTCAGAAAAGTTTATTATATAGTTTTCTAATACAACGTGTTTGAATATTTTAGGTAAAAATCAAAATTTACACAGTCGGACGTCGACGTCGAAACTACGTACGTGGGAACTAGGATGAACACACGCCAGGATTTAAAACTGCTCCACGAGAAAAAAAAACTTATGCAAATGCATTTACATGGAATTCGTGTATTTATTCCAAAGAAAATATTGAAATAAAAAAGAGAAATTGTGACTGTCGCTATTTTCTTCTTTTCTCTAAACGTTTTCTCAAACAATTTTGGTCGGAACGTCAAAATCACATCGTAATTAGATAATGGTCAATTGTAACATTTGGGTTGAAGTAAAAACATTTATAAATTCTGACTGTGCATATGATAGAGTCTTTGTTTATTTTTCATCGATGACAACGTTTTAATAAGCTACATTTACTACTGCGATTTTGATCAAAAAGTATCCGATAGAAATTGATGCAATGCGAAATACATTATTTTTGATATTGCGATGTTATGTATATTCGCATTAATTTTCATTTGTGTTCATTTTATTATTTTACATTTTCTATTTTGCCACATCATGCGAACAGAAGTGGTTTAATCATTCTGTGACATTTTTTACTGTTGGTTACCAATATTTTCCGTATATTCTTTTTCGAAAGTATCATTTCAATCCCGTCTTCGTTGTCCCCTCGAATAGGCTTCCGTGAGCGTGTCGACTGTTATCCCGATTCTGTATATCTCACTAGGTATTTACTTAGACAATAGAGATTAACTTTCGCTGTCCGACTAATGCATTGAGTACACAAATGTGGTCTCCTTGAGCAGTTGAAAACTTCGGCGCGTCTACATCCTTATTGCTCGTCAACGTACGTAGTTTCAAAATCAACGTCGACGTCCGACTGTGCAAATTTTGATTTATACCTAATATGTTCAAACACGTTTTGTTAAAAAACGATATAGTAAACTTTTCTGATTTTTTGCATTTCACCTACAATATGAATGTTAAATGAAATAATGTAAAGTCATTCTAGCCAATTTTACGAAAATCCGTCGTAAAGTGCTTTTTCCTCGAAATTTACCGACGCCCGACTGCATAAAGTTGACGCATACCAACAATATTTGAATATGTTTTATTAAAAATCGGTACGGTGAATTTTTCTGATTTCTTGCGAAATGCTTACAATATGAGCGTGCAATATAATAATGAAAAATTGCAAAAATCGTTCTGGCAAATTTTACGAAATTCTGCTCTAAAGTTAGTTTTTCCTCGAAATCTGACGCGGAAAAAAGATGAAAGTCCGTCGTTTATTTCTGCGTCGTCAGTTCCAAATTATTTATTTTTGTTTCATCTTATTACGTTTGAAAAGATTTTTCCATCGATGTAGTTTTCATTGTCATGACGTTGAAATTGCCTGACCAAAACGCAATTTTGTGCATTTCCGGGCTATATAAATTCGACGTAAAAAAGTGCGAGGTGCCTATGTTGACGTCGTCGTGGTAACGTCGTCACGACATAAACGAGGAAATGAATTTCGGATTTGAACCAGAAATAGCTTCTAGTTTCCAAAGATATCAAATTTATGACCGTAGCTTCAAATTTTAAAAGTATCCGGTTCTACCTTAAGGGGGGCGTTTTGCCCCTCCTTACCCTACGCCTGATTATTAAAAAATGCGTTGGTAGTTAGAAAGTTTAAATCACATTCTTTAAAGAAAGAGTTTTGTTTATGAATTTTAACGATGCATTTTTGAAATATTCTACCTCAAAAATGGTATCCCGTAACGATAAAGACCAAGGAAGTATCCTCGATGAAAAAATGAAAGTGAGGCTACGACGTCATGCCGACTGATTCTATAGAGGCAGATAATGGCAAATCCCGGTCATGTCTCTGAAGTGTTTGTGGCAAAATACTTTCTTGCAGTGTCCGTCAAACCCTTTGATGCACAGGTTAAAGACGCGGTGATTGGTCGGTGGGCTATACCCCCCCTCCTACCCCCCTTTAAAACTTATAGAAAGGCATATGGGACCTCAGAATCCCCTAAAACTATTTTTCATCAAATATAATCCAAAATAATATTTCAAAAAAATCTCATTTCTTATAAAAAAAAAAATGGAAAAAAATATATTTGATAAAAATTGATTTTAAGGGATTCTGAGGTCCCGTTTTTATAATTTTCAAAATGGGGTAGGAGGGGGCTATAGCCCACCGACCAATCGCCGCGTCTTTAACCTGTGATTTGATGTGGATACTGATTGGCTGCGGCGGATCCAGGATTTCTATGAATGGGGGTTCGGATATACAAAAAAAGGGGGTCGTAACCGTTTTACTAGTATTTCCAATTTTTACTGATTATCTGCATGAAAATGAAATAATCAGGCTACGAAGAGGGGTTCGTAAATATCCCCCCATCTCCTCCCACCCCACCTCCTCGAATCCCTCTGGATCAGCCACTGATTAGAATCGTCTACCCGAGTCGATTAAAATGGTTATTCACAACATATGGTTAGAATTTGAAATAGCGAATAGCAATGAATTTTGTGCTAAAAATAGATATAGTTTACCGTTATGTTTTGATAAACCATGGGTGTTGTTATAAAGATTTTATAACAACACATACGAAATACTATTGTTTGTCAGAATTTACGTCACGATAATCTGGATAAAATCGTTCCCTTTTAAGGAACTCGTTAAAAGAATAATAGCCTCGTTATATGCATTTCTTCTTTTCTCACGGAATGTTTCAAAAATTATGACATAGATCCGTGGGCTTGTATTATCATCAACAAAGCTGATTGGCACAATGAATCTGATTTCTCTTGCAATCAAATGTCTTGTTACACAGTTTACAAAAAAACGTGGTCGTTAGATCGTCGATAAAACGGTGCCCAGGATTTCTGTGAAGAGGGTTCGAACATACAAAGTGGTGAGGCGTTTTCATAGTAGGACCTATTGCACAATTTTGACTGAATTTCTAAATGAAAATGAAATAATCAGGCTACAGAGAGGGTGTTCGTTTGAATCCCCTAAACACCCTCTGGATCTGGATCCGCCACTGGAATGGATCCGATCCGCCACTGGAATGGAATGGACCCGATCCGCCACTGGAATGGATCCGAAAATGGCTGTTAAAGCGACATAATACCGGTATTTAGAGTTTTGACTTATATATACATGTATATTATATTAGTCCTTACAAGATGAATAACTCCGTATCGGAATTATTGTACATTTGATTCGTGTTATTTCCCTTTGACTGAAAGGAAGCTTATTTGAAAGAGTTCGGGCGCATGTCAAGGCCAATGTCCGTCACATTAAACCACGGGACCGCCCCAAATAAATGACTGATATCAATCGAGATAAAAATTGGTCATTCAAATGTAAAATTCGGTTCGGAACTTTGACGTCTTTGTTGCTGTCTGTTTTCTTCTTCTTTTTTTTCTTTTTTTTTTGTAGATCTATTTGAAACTCGACATAGTACATCACTGGAAACATATGCATAGGTCTAAATTAGACCCTATTTCCATGCAGGCACATATGAACATGCGGGGGCTAGTGGGCTAAGCCTCCATTAAGTGGACCAAAGATTTTTCCTTTTTTTACACTGAAAATTAGGGGATTTTTTGTTTTCAATTTAGCCCCTCCAATATTCAGGCCATGGGGGACAGGGGCTAGCAAACAAAATTAGATCTACAAGGATACATCAAAATAAGATGTAATTTTTTGAATTCAGACAATTCCAACGGTTAAGTCACAAGTTCGAAAGCAAAGACAAATTATGCTGAATATGATGCAGGGGGGTGGGGGGTGTTCAAAGCACAAATAATGGCTTTTGATGAAAAGTTATACAGTCAAAATTCAATTTTTAGCCAATTCCAGGGGGGTCATGATCCCCTGACCCCACCCTTAGATCCGCCCTTGTGATGGCACGATATAAAGCAAAGTTTCTCATACAAGGCCTTGGCGTCTCTAAAGCAAAAATTGCTCTGGAAAACAAAGAGGGGGAAAGGTAGGTCCTAAATGCTTATCTTGATAGCATTTTCTCCTTTTGTCCCCGTATTTTCTATGCAGTTTTAAGGTAGAATAGCCTATCCGTAATCATGAGGCCATTTTGAGATTCATGGGAATTTGAGAAGCATCGGATTTGTTCGAGCGGCGTTGTTACGTATCGATCGAACCTATTAGGGCGCGGTCGTAAACGTTCGGCGGTGGAAAGTTTCACCGCCGAATGTTTTAGACCTCGCCCGAATCAGTCCGACAACGAGCGAATCTCATTAACCCATTACCACACAGTGACTCCTTTTGACTCCCTACAATATTCTATGACTCAGGAAAACATTGTGGAAAATAAAGAAATTGCTTGCGACAAGCAATTTCTTCATTTCCCACTCCGTTTTCTATGCAAAAAGACCGAAAAGGGTAAAATTTCATTCACTTGGAATTGTCGTCTGCAACATCTTTGAATTTGGTCTCTAGTCTAAAATTTTGATGTTTGGTAATTAATGGGTTAAAGGGTGGATAAAATATATCACTTATAGTCTAAACACCATCTAATTTGTCTGTCGGACCTTTGTTTTCTTCATGTTATCGTTTGTGGAAGGGCTAAAATCCCGCATTTTCTTGTCGTCTGCAACTCCTTAATTTTATCCAAAGCAAGACATTGTTTCGGAAAACGTTGAGGCGAAAAGAAGAAAATGCTGATAACCAGCATTTTCAGCATTTTCTCATTTTTTCCTCAATATTTTCTGTGCGAAAAATGTGTACAAAAATGTTATGTTTATTGATATTAATTGTGTCGTCTGCAACAGTTTTCGAATCACGACTAGATCTGACCAATAGCCTATTTTGTCGTATGGGAAAGGGTTATAAACGTAAAAGTCGCAAAAGTTGTTTGAGAACGGGTAATTTAGCCTATGCTAGATCTAGAAAAAAAATCTTTGACAATTCTATGATATTCACATAAGCTACGTATGTGAATCTTGTAGATTTAGATCTAGATTAGATCTAGCCTATTTGTAGCCTACTTTCATGTGTCAAGAATTGAAAGAAAAATTCTATGAGGGACTCTTAAAAACAAATTCGTTCAAAATGTAACGTGTTGAAATCCTTGTATAACACCTGGCTGTGCCAAATTTGGTGAAATATGGGAGGATTCAACATTTCTAAAGAAATTCCAATAATAGAAATCCGCCCCACGGCACTAAGTTAAATGCCCCAGTATTCCCCCACTTGTGTATTACCCTAATCTGAACGCGGGAATCCCTAACGTGTAAAGCTAGAAATCCGAGGTGTCCGAATCGCTCGTGACCAACAAATAAAACATGTAGATAATTTTTTCACAAAAACATTTAACTCACGCAATATTTAGTAAAAACTTTTATTTTCAATAATTTGACCATATTTAACCTTTGAGTGTCCAATTAAATCTGTAAATCCCGACACATCGCGCGCTGCAGAGTGCAGAGTGACGTCACTAGCCGAGCATCAACAACAGAATCGAGAAAAATTGACCACTTTTTGTTTGTTAATTACGTCGCCATTTTGTGGAAAATTTTGTGTTTACTTGGCAGATCGCTAGATCGACCTTCAATCCTGCCATAGGAGGACTCTTACCAAAATGCTGGAGGTATTTAATCTTATTTTTTCCGTTTTGTATATGCAAATATCCGATGACCCGCCATGTTTCTCAGTTTTCCTTTGCATTTCTACTCGCGAGGACTCCCATGTTTTTTCGGATTTTCACACCCAGTCTGGCAAATCAACAATCGGACATGATTTCTAGATTAGATGGGAGTCTGCCGTAAGTCATTGTTTGTTTATTTTCCGGCTGGATCGTTCGATAAGGCGATTTTTCAGCCCGTGAAATTTCCCTTATTTGGAGGTGAAAATCTGACAAATTCGCGAGGGATCAGCAGAAATAAGACAGTGCACGTTCTACAGGTTGATGCATTGACCTTGACTTATATCGTATAGGGAAAATCATAGACATTTTTCTATGATCTGAGACTTATATTATGAAATTCCAACATGACAAACCAGTAATGTATAAGATCTTCATGGTTACATTTTGTTTAGTAAAGGTTGGGAGCATAGTGACGTTTCAACTTTATCAGAGATCTGTGTTGTAAACTATCATGACTTGAGTTAGTATTTATAGAATAACACACTTCTAATTGACTTCTGTTTACACATTTAAAACATGTAAACACATATTGATGGGTCATGATTTGCATAAAATTTGTTAAACTTGATATTTATAGATAAAACATTATGCATTGATAATGATAGACCTAGGGTCTCAATACAAATCTTCGATGGGTTTAACGTTTTGTTCAACAATTTGATGCGTTAGGGAAAGGCTATTGTAAGCGCTAATGCTGTCATTCAAAAGAGTGCCGTTCTAACAGTGAGACCCAAGGTCTCTGATATTCTGGTCTGTCTGATGAGAATTCTAATATCAACAGTGCAAATGCAGCAATGCCCATTCAAATATTATTTTTTTTTTGTAATTTGCATTTGGTATCAGTGGCGGATCAAGGATTTCTGAAAGGGGGGTTCGAATTTACAATTAGGGGGGGGGGGTTCATTTTCCTATAATTATTCAATTTTGACTGAATTTCTGCATGGAAATGAAATAATTAGGCTTCAGAGGGGGGTTCGTTTGACCCCCCCCCCCCCCCCCCCCCCCCCCGAACCCCCTCTTGATCCGCCACTGGGTATTACTGTGAAAGTGGTTCGTTCTTTTGATTCTGCAAAGATTATCAGACAGAAAGCCTTGCGATCCCTGTGGCGGATCCAAATTTCTATGAAGGAGGTTCTAACACAGTACATCTTGCGTTTTTTCCCATTTTCTGGCATCACTGTGGTTCGATTTCGGGTGGAAAATTGCGATGGCCGTGATGAGCATGTTTTTCCATCCAAACAAGCTGAATCTCCGCAATTTAACATTGCAACTTTCCACATGACAACTGCGAATCACCATGAATCACGGTGATTTGCATGGACAAGCTTTGACTCTGCGGGTGGAAAACTGTGATCACCGCGATTTTCTACACTCCACAATGATTTGTGGTGATCTGCAGGAAATTAGAGTGGAAAAATGCGGTGGGCAAGTGTTTTAGTCAAATAACATGCAGAGCTGTACTGTACAAATTGGGGTTTGTTATTTTATGGCATATTGCACTATTTTGACTGAATTTCTTCATGATAATAAAATTATCATACTACAGAGGGGGGTTCATTTTAACCCCCCCGAACCCCCTGTGTCACTTGAACCCCCATCTGGATCCGCCATTGGATCGGCACTGTAATATAACTGAGGAGCAGAGCTCTGTAAAACTGATAAAATAACGGTCTGGACTGGATTTTGACTTCTGAGACCGATTGAAATAATCATATAAACTGAGAACATTAGTCCAGACTTTTTCCATATTTCATAAAAATCAACATGAAAATTAACAAAATCAAGGGGTTTACACTTTACCCGGAGATAAGGAGGTGACAGAAACCGATAACAGTGGCGGATCCAGGATTTCTGTGAAGGAGGTTCAAACATACAGAAGGGGGGGGTCGGTTTTCTAGTATTGCACAGGGTTCGCACAGTCTTGAAAAGTGCTTAAATTTGAGCCTGTTTCTTGAAAAGTGCTTAAAAACAATAAATAGTGCTTAAAAGTGCTTGATTTTGATCACTCTCTTAAAAAGTCCTTAAAAAGTGCTTGAATTTGTCAAAAAAGGTGCTTAAAATGATTGAATGATTAAATTCATGATAAAAAGTAGATGAAACATTATGAATTATTTTGGTGAAAAAAGTAGATGTACAATATTGAACAAGCCTTTCTCAGAGACTGACACATTTGCAATTCCTCCTCCCCCTCCAACTTCTTTGCAAGAATTGCGCCTCTTGAAAGTAAGAAATTTGGCAGGGCAGTGTATATTTGGACTGTAGCACTCTTTATTGAAGACCATCATTAGTGACTGGTGTACGAAGAAACATGCTTGAAAAATGGAATTACGTGCTTAAAAAGTGCTTAAAAAGTGCTTGAATTTTGGCATTGGCTGTCTGTATGAACCCTGAGTGTATATTTGGACTGTAGCACTCTTTATTGAAGACCATCATTAGTGACTGGTGTACGAAGAAACATGCTTGAAAAATGGAATTACGTGCTTAAAAAGTGCTTAAAAAGTGCTTGAATTTTGGCATTGGCTGTCTGTATGAACCCTGTTGCAAAATTTTGACTGAATTTCTCCATGAAAATTAAATAATCAGACTTCTGAGAGGGGTTCATTCGAACCCCCCGAACCCCCTCTGGATCCACCACTGGATAATTAATCCATCTCGCAGGCATACTTAGTTACCTGAAGTTTCGCGGATGAATGATCTCGGATTAAGCGCTTGCCAAACACTAAATCGGTTCCCGTCTTTGATGCCACTAGGTCGTATACATCGTCATATGTCGGGTACCAGTTTAATGTGAATCCGTCCTTTGAAATTTCTATTCTCCCAACCACAGTCTTCGGTTTCGAATCGATCATGTGAGCTTACCCTTTTTCCCAAATAAGGTAACAATTACGATGGTTTGTTACAAACTGCGCCCGAGACACCCAGCAGGTGCATGATTACGAGAGATGATGTATCGAGGCTTCAGTTGAAGTCTGCAAATTAAAACCTTTCCACAATTGTTGTGGAAGTTAAAAAATCATCCGCAGAACATACGCGAATGGTCCTGTAGATTCTATTTATCCAAAGTCGATGGAACATTCACAAATACATGTAAAGAAAAAGAAAGCTATGAAACACATTCGTGGATATATCTACTAAGCGTGTCACTAGCGAGATTTCTGGCAATCGTAGCAGACATAAATTACATACTCGTTTTATTCCTTCGTTTCTTGTTCAATTAAAAAAAGATCTTCATTTGAACATAAATATTCACATTCGAACTACAAAATGGCATGACATAAATACAATCTATGACGTAAATACGATTAACACGAGGGAGGTAATTGGATCTGTTTGACCTATATCGGATCACATGATGTTTTCTGGCTGGGGAACATCTCGAACACTCCGCATGTTTAAAAAACAAAAATATGGGAAAAAAACTTCAGATGTCAACTAACAGCGATTTCATTATTTCACATAAGAGTGATTAAATTATTTGTCATTCCCATCATATCATAGACGAAACTACCAAAAGTGCCTAATGCTGTTAGGGCGTTTTAACAAAGTGAAAGTAGAAATTTGTCTCTAGTTTTCGTGTATCTTTCACTTGAGGTACAGATAACAATTTCGTTTGATCATTGGTAATTGAAACATGGAAGAGATGGTAGCCCGAACTGTTTGTATAACAGGGAAGGGGGGGGGGGTAAACGTGGACCGATTCAATTTCCGGAGCCCTGCTGAGGAGTCCTTGGTAAGGCTGGTAGGAGCTGCTGGCTTGGCCAATACCCCGTCTGCATTTCACATCTCTCACCAATGGATGTTCAAGGTAGGATAAGGGACTGATGGCTTGGATTGATTTTTTTGTTAGTTTTGGTAAGAAAGAAGCCTAGAATACATTGTTAGGTGCACCATTCTGTCAGGGCTCGAATTTCCACTAGCATACTAGCAATTTGCTAGTTAAAATTAAGAATTGCTAGTGATTCTATCTGACACTAGATTTTTTTGGCTAGTGGAAAAATAATCCCCACCCACAAGTTTAATCAATGCAGCCTGAAACGGCACACAAAACAACTTAGTACCAGCTTTCAGGCATTTCCTTTGAAAGAACAACTATGTGCACCATATTTAACTTTATTTTCTAATATAAAAACAAAATTGCGAGTTAATTTGTCTTTTTGCTAGTGATTTCAAAAGTCACAAGCAAAATATTGCTAGTCATTTTTTAAGGTAATTCTAGCCCTGCCTGTGCAATATGACTTGAAAAAATGTAACATTTAAATTATTTAATCAATCAATAAATCAAAAAGGATGGACAGGCTAACCTAGCTTAGTGAATCATTATTTAATCCAGAGATCTTGGACTTACATAAAAGCCGCGTGCTGTTTAGGCCAGAAGTGGTCTTCTGGAAGAGGTAGAGCTAGTCTGGTTCCCGCCTCTGATACACTACGTTATATCTTTTCTACAACGTAGTGTATCAGAGGCAGGAACCAGACTCTTCCAGAAGAGCTCTACCGGCCTAAATCGCACACAGCTAAAGTGATTTGAGTTACAACCCACATTGTTAGCTCCCTTTAATATTTGAGTGGCTAGCGATCAGATAATTGATTCAATGTCATTTAGTCAGGAACTTTTTGGTGGCTTTGTGTGCAAGACACAGTAAATAGTATTGGTTCAGAAGTTGACAAAAAATAATCAATATTCTTCTCATAGATCTATAGATCACGGGGTATAACCTGACGTTCGTAACTGCAGTTACGCACGTCCAATATGGCGGAGGGACAAAAAGGTGAGTTTTACAAGCATCGATTTCAGGCACCATGTCAATGCATTTGATATATTTTTTTACGAACTTGATCAATAATAACCCTATCAACAATGTCACACTCTCTTTAATCTGACATATTTATTTAGTAGGCCAATATCAGAGCTCGAAAAAATCGTATGAAGTGCGTAACTGTAATACATGAAGTTAGTAACTGTGTCATTGCATTTCTAAAATGACGTGCGTAACTTATTATAAATTCTATACATGCAACTCTAGGTCTCGTGCTTTCCGTCATCCATATTAAAAAGGGGGAAAACTTTTCGTTTTTGTTATCATTAGTCTTCCAGTCCATTATCGGTAATCTTGAGTAAAGGGTGTAATTATTGGGAAAACATTTTGTTTATCTTAAATATACGGAAGTTTTGCTAAAATGTCTTATCTTTGGTGTAAAGATACGTTGGTTACGAATTATTCACACAGTCTTACAGTTTATGACCTTTCCAGGCGATTGTGATATGAGCTAGTAATGTCCGCTTTTGGGTCTGCACTGTGTCGATCACTAACTGTACTGATTCACTAACGCATATCAATTTGGTCCCCTATAAACCTGAAAAAGGGTGTTTTAGTTTACCAAAAGCTTTGTAGGCTATTGATCCGGTCGGCACAATCCCTTCAGCCAATCAAAAACGTCGTCAGTCGACCTGCACTCATTCGGTGGAGGTGAAAGCTTCGGTCTTTTTCCTTAAGGCATTACCAACTTTCAGCATTAATATCTCGACGACTACGCCAAATTATTAAAAATGCGTTGGTAGTTGAGAAAGTTTAAATCACATTCTTTAAAGAAAGAGTTTTGTTTGTGAATTTTAGCAATGGATTTTGGAAATATTCTGCCTCAAAAATGGTATCCCGTAACGATAAAAACCGAGGTTGTACCCTCGATGAAAAAATGAAAGTGAGGCTATGACGTCATCCCGACTGATTCAATCGGTGATAAAGGAATTCTTTGTCTCCAGCGGTTACCTCCCTTGATGCTTCGATCCTGGGAAAGTTCTTTCCCTTTATAAAACTGCCGCCATTATAAAATAATAGGAAAAATGTCAACAAAGCCTGAGCATTATCGATAAACTCATTTTGAGTTATGATAAGAGAGAAAGTGAAAAAAAGACATGGAAGACAAAACATTGTGTGAAAAGGAAAAATACTAGGTGCATCAAAATTGTTTGTCCTGTTTATCTCAAATCTGATCAGAGAAAACTCGGATTACCTTTTCGGGTAGGCAACTATATTGTTTCGTGTATATTCTTATTGATTGTTCATTAAATCGTTTAAAGGCTGCTGAATGACATATTATTAGCTCACCTGAGCACGAAGTGCTCAAAGTGAGCTATTGTGATCGCTTTTTGTCCGTCGTCCGTCCGTCCGTCTGTCCGTCCGTCTGTCCGTCTGTCCGTCCACAATTTCTTCAAACATCTTCTCCTCCTAAACCATTGGTCCAATTTTAACCAAACTTGGCAGGAATGTTCCTTGTGTGACCCTTTTCAAAACTTGTTCGTGAATTTTTGATTTGTCAAAAAATGTGGGCGTGGCAGTGCGGGGCTTATATGATTTTAGAGAAATCTTAAGAAAATTCTTTAAAAATCAACCATTGGGCCAATTTGGACCAGACTTTGCAGAAATGTTCCTTGAGTCACTCTTTTCAAAGTTTATTCACAAATTTTTTACATTTGTCAAAAAATGTGGCCGTGGCAGGGAGGAAGGGGCTTATCAGACTCAGAGAAATTGTAAGAAAATTCTTTAAAAATCAACCATTGGGCCAATTTGAACCAGACTTTACAGGAATGTTCCTTGAGTCACTCTTTTCAAAATTTGTTTTCAAATTCTTACAATTGACAAAAAATGTGGCCTTGGCAGGGAGGAAGGGGCTTATTGGACTTCGAGAAATTTTAAGAAAATTCTTAAAAAATCAACCATTGGGCCCAAATGAACCAGGCTTTGCAGGAATGTTCCTTGAGTCACTCTTTTCAAAATGTGTTCTCAAATTCTTACAATTGATAAAAAATCAGGCTGTGGCAGGGAGGAAGGGGCTTATCGGACTCAGAGAAATCTGTCCTATTTCTCTTATCTATTTCTCTTATCTGTTGCTCTGGCTGGCCCCATGTTTATCTTATGTAAACAAATAAGGGATTAGCCTTAGCTTATCAGATGGTAATCCTGTGCTATATTCTTTCAATCACAGACCAAATCTTGTTAATTGAGCCTATCATAAATGATCAATCTCTAACAGATCAGAATGCTTTGAAAATTAGCCCTATGTTGTATATTGCGAAATCATTAAATAATTATTGAAAAAAAAATGTCAACAATTGTGCTAATTCATACCCAACCTTACAGGATCGATTGGAACAAAATTATTTCTTGATTGTTTCCAAACAAAAAGTCCTTATAAGTTTCATGCCTTTGAATTTGACAAAATTGCCATTATCAGTCTTGCCATCTTGATTCAGGTGAGCGATTTAGGACCATCATGGTCCTCTTGTTCTTTCTATGTAAGCGAAAAGTTGTCTAATAAAAGGAAAACTCTTCGTACCCAAACCATTTCGTACCATAGTTAACTTTCGTTGTATGGTTTGGCCATTTCGTATCATATTTTGTACCATGATAAGATTATGTACAATCTTATTATTTATTCAGTACCTGATTGAATATTGAGCAGAGTTTTCCCTTGACTTTTGTTAGAGGGGGTCAATTATGTCCCCATTGTCTTCAAATTACGGGCCTCGGGGGGTCATGCCTATTCACATTGTTTCTTCATGTCCCTGCTGATAATTTTTAGAGGGTCATTTGAGTTAAAACTGCGCCAAAACCAACAAATTTGCACGAGATATAAGTGTCGTGGGTACTCATTAGAATGGTCTCGTTGACATGATACAAATGAGTGCCCACAACATAGGGTTTGAATTAAGGATAAAGAATTTAGAATGTCTTCACCCCCTCATACTTGTTGCTCTGGTTAATCTATTGAGTGAGTCAATCAACTTTTGTCAAATGTCAGAAATTATATTGGCTGAGCCGGGACTTGAACCTGTGTCCCCTGGGTGGTAACATGTTAGACGCCAATATTACAGACTGAGCTAATCAGTCCAATTTGAAAGCTTAGCACTACAGATTATCATCATTACATATTGGATTTTGATACAATTAGGATTTGTGTGTACAATACAGCACAGAAAATGATACAGGAAAAAGAGTAAAATGTTTATCAGTATTTTGTTCTTTTGCCTTAATATTTTTCCAAAGCGTTTCTAAATATGATGTGCTGAGCCCGGATAGCTCAGACAGTATCGTCGGAGTCTGTGTCAATCCAGGGGTCAAGATTTCAAACCCCTACTCCGAATGATTAGATCTATCCATTCTGTCATTTGACAGTCACTAAAGTCATTTGTCTCACACCAATGGGTCGGAATCTTCTATGTCAGAGAGCAGCTGAAGGCTCAGTTTGTAAATTGTGATAGTACCGGTATGAGAAATACCTGGTATCCATGGTTAGGTGCTCCAGCCACCACAAAATGGCCATAGGACTTGAAACGGCGATAAACCCAAATAAATCAAATCTAAATGGGACATCAAAATAAGGCCTTGTTTGGGATCGGGCGATAAAGCATAAAATTTGGTTTTGATCAGCAAGTAAATAAAACGACCCAATTATTCAGTTTATTGTTGATTGCTTGTTTGTCTTATTGTTTGTCACAACATTTCATAAATTAAGTTTTGGAAAATATTTAAAAGAAGAAAATGCTGCTGCAGTTCAGCTTATCTGCATATTCTCCATTTTCCTCAATACTTAAGTCTTTCCAACATGTCAAAGAGAATTCTCATCCTTAAAGTGTGATATTACTTTCTAATCTGCATCTATATGAAAAAATCAAATTGGAACCATCTAGATTTCTTGGCTTTGCTTGGGAAAATATAGCAAAAGAAGCAAGATACATGTATTACTGCTTTTCAACGAAAACCTCGTAACTGCAGCTTAAAACAATTTGCAATTATGAGGTTTTCGTTGAGTAGCGACAATATGTAAATATGGATTGAACTTATGTTTTTAATGAATTTCTTTTCAGAAATGAAAACATCATTGAAATGTGGATTCTGTTAATACTGTCCAGAGGTAAATATGACAGTGTATTGTTTTTGAGCTTTTGAGGAAAAAAGCTACTTGTAAATTGTTGCTAAATCAAATTTTAAAGTGACATAGGAGCACAATCAGGTTTACCACTATATAGATCAGGGTTGAATTTCAACTAGCATACTAGCATACTGTCAATTTGCTAGATCTAGTCAAAAATGAAAATTACAATTGTTTTTTTCTGCAACATTTTTTTTTTTTTGCAACAAGATTTTTTTTGTAAGTGAAATGAATCAAGAGAAAATAAGATTTCATTGCAAATGCACATTTCTTTGTGGCGTAATGGTGATATTATGATTTTTCATCATGTTTGACAGTTTTCTTGCGTGTTAGTTTATCTTTGTGCTAAATAAGTGGTTTCAAAAGCCACTTGCAAAATTTTGCTAGATCTAGTCAAATTTTTAGGGAAATTAAATTCTAGCCTTGACTTTTAGCCAATTTATGTTTTCTGCTTCTTGTATCACCTGCACCAATCAAGTTTATAACATTTACACATTGAAAAGGGCATTCATGGCTTCAATTGAACTTTCAATATTTTTCTTCATGAAATATGCATTTCAATTTTGAAATATTGAGCGATAAAGTCATTTTTATGTCCCTGTATTGAAATTGTCACTTGTGTCTGTCTGTTTGTTCATCAATCTGTCTGTCAATCAGTCTGTCCATCCGAAAACATTGGCCATTTCAGGGGCATTTTTGTTTCACAAACACATCTTGTTTGATCTAGTCTTGCTTGTATATGCACATTGATTATGACTTGTGAGAAAAGGTGATTTGGTGGGAGCTGAAATCCCTCTCTCAATACAAAGTCGATTGTTTTGAGCTTCAACTGTGATTGGGCCGAGACCCGACAGCTCAGTCGGTAACATCGGGTCTGTCAATCCAGGGGTTGCAAATTCAAACCCCGGCTGGGCCAGTATCCATTCTGACATGTGACAAAAGTCATTTGTCTCTCCTTAATGGATGTGAATCATCTATGCGAGACAGCAGCCGAAGGCTTGGTTTGGATATAGCGGTGGTACTGCAGAGAGAAATACTAGAAACCCATGGTTAGGTGCTCCAGCTGTTGCAATATGACCATAGCAGTTGAAAACAATGTAAAACCCCATTAAAACAAATCAACTATGATTGGGGTTTATTTGTTGCAAGGCATATGACTGTCATTTCAACATAATTGTACCTTTCTTTATGTTGCACAAGGTAAAGGTTTTGAAAAGCATTGAGAAAAAAGAAAAGAAATGGTTGTTAAAAACAATTTCTTCATTATTCCCAATATTTTCTACCTAGAAAGACCACCTTAAACTGTTTTCTTCACCATCTTTGTATTTGGACCAGTCTAGAATTTTGATGCCTGATGAATGATTAATTTATGCATGCTTACAGCACCTGAAAAATACAGATTTTGAAATGCATCTCCTTTGTAATGACACATTTCTATAATTTGGTCAATTTAGAATGGTATTATAGTACTTGAATGCTAAACCGTTTTCAACTGAAATTGAATTATGTGTTTTTATCTCTTTGCAGGTGACCAGTTTATTGCAGTGAAAAATATCAAAACAGTGAAGTACTAAAGAACAAAGGAACATTGAGAGTTTCCCAAGTGTGGTCTATTGATACAAGATTGACTATACATTGTACTTTGAAATAAATTACCTGAATATGAATGTGTTGTTTTGTTATTCAGAGCAACAGATAAGATGGTTTATGGGTTTTCATATGCAATATTTCATAATTTGTTCATCAGAAACCCATGCTGTTGGTATTCAATAGAATCATCTCTTTGAGGCGGTTCGAATTAGTAACCACAACATTTGGTTTGGATTTGAAATTATAACAAATTAAGAATGGTTTCACCCCTCTTTTCTGTTGCTCTGGTTATTTAAATTCCAATACTTTCCCAAAAATGAGCTGATTTTGACAACCTGGGTAGAAAACAGTTTTTTGAAACATTGAGAGAAAAGAAGAAAGTGCTTGTGATCAGCAAGTTCTCCTTTACTATCATTTTTAGCTCACCTGAGCACGAATGTGCTCATGGTGAGCTATTGTGATACCGCTGTGTCCGGCGTCCGTCGTGTGTCGTGTGTCGTGTGTCGTGTGTCGTCCGTCGTCCGTCAAACTTTGCCTTGTGTGCACTCTAGAGGCCACATTTTTTGCCCAATCAACCTGAAATTTGCTCAGGATGTTTGTCTTGATGAAAGCTCGGACAAGTTCGAAATTGGGTCATCTGGGGTCAAAAACTAGGTCACGGGGTCAAATCTTAGAAAAACCTTGTGTGCACTCTAGAAGCCACATTTTTTGCCCAATCAACCTGAAATTTGCTCAGAATGATTGTCTTGTTGAAATCTCGGACAAGTTTGAAATTGGGTCATCTGAGGTCAAAAACTAGGTCACAGGGTCAAATCTTAGAAAAACCTTGTGTGCACTCTAGAGGCCACATTTTTTGTCTAATCAACCTGAAATTTGCTCAGAATAATTGTCTTGATGAAATCTTGGACAAGTTTGAAATTGGGTCATCTGGGGTCAAAAACTAGGTCACGGGGTCAAATCTTAGAAAAACCTTGTGTGCACTCTAGAGGCCACATTTTATGCCCAATCAGCCTGAAAATTGCTCAGAATGATTGTCTTGATGAAATCTCGAACAAGTTTGAAATTGGGTCATCTGGGGTCAAAATTTAGGTCACAGAGTCAAATCTTAGAAAAACCTTGTGTGCACTCTAGAGGCCACATTTTTTGCCCAATCAACCTGAAATTTGCTCAGAATGATTGTCTTGATGAAATCTCGGACAAGTTTGAAATTGGGTCATCTGGGGTCAAAAACTAGGTCATGGGGTCAAATCTTAGAAAAACCTTGTGCGCACTCTAGAGGCCACATTTTTTGCCCAATCAATCTGAAATTTGCTTAGAATGATTGTCTTGATAAAATCTCGGACAAGTTTGAAATTGGGTCATCTGGGGTCAAAAATTAGGTCACGGGGTCAAATCTTAGAAAAATCTTGTGTGCACTCTAGAGGCCACATTTTTTGCCCAATCAACCTGAAATTTGCTCAGAATGATTGTCTTGATAAAATCTTGGACAAGTTCGAAATTGGATCATCTGGGGTAAAAAACTAGGTCACGGGGTCAAATCTTAGAAAAACCTTGTGTGCACTCTAGAGGCCACATTTTTTGCCCAATCAACCTGAAAATTGATCAGAATGATTGTCTTGATCAATTCTAGGTCACAAGGTCAAATCTTAGTTAAAACTTGTGTGCACCCTAGAGGTCACATTTTTTGTCCAATCAACCTGAAACTTTGTATACACAAAGTTATGATATCAGGTGAGCGCTTCAGGGCCAATGGCCCTCTTGTTTCAATATTTTGTGAAACATTAGAAGTTTACATTGTTTATGTCAATATTTCTTGTTGCTGTAACTCCTTTCAAATTTGGATGAACTTAAGGTAGTCCACCCCTAATGCGATTTGCACGTCATCAGAATTATGCGGGTGACGTTGCAAACATTTGGCAATGGAACTTTTCACCGCCGAATGTTTACGACTGAGTCCGAATAGCTTCAGATACGTATCGACGTCGCTTGAAATTATCCGATATTTTCTGAATCTCAAAATGGCCTCATTATGGGTACTACTTCAACGTTTGGCTTTTTGGAAAGGGTTACATGTAATGTTTCCTCAAAATATCCCTTTCCCAAACAGCAAATTTTCAAAATTTCCATTTCAAAAGCTGCTGCAGACGACAAATGGACCTTGTTTAAGATAGAATTTGTATATAATATAGCGCAGAAAATATTCAGGCAAAAGGAGAAACTGCTGGTTATCAGCAGTTTCTTTTGTCTCAATGTTTTCCCAAGCTGATTCTGTTAGGGACGTCAAAACCAGGTCTTGTTTGGGAAAGGGATAAGGCCCACTTTTCATGCACTTAAGTGTTTTGGAAAACATTCAGAGAAAAGAAGAATATGTTGACCCTCTGGATTTACACCTCCAGAAACCCAAATCGCTCACTTTATTCAGAGCTACAGACAAGATTGGCAATGGATTTTCAATATGCAATATTTCATAAGCTGCTCATCAAAATCCAAGTTGTGGGTTGGCTACTCACGGGAAGAATCTCATGGAGACATTCAAATGAGTACCTACAACACATGATTTGGATTTGAAACATCAATTTTAGGATGGTTTCAACCCTTTCACCCGTTACTCTGGTTATTTATTGAAAAGAATGTTCCATTTTTCTAACAGATGCATTCTTTTGTACAAGACCTGCGTGAGACAATTTTAGGGTGGTCATATTCGAAAAGCTGCTGCAGATGACAAAGTGGATGATGATCAAGCTTGGATTTGTGTACAATATAGCTGAGACAATATTGAGACAAAAGGAGAAACTGTTGGCTATCAGCAGTTTCTTCTTTTGTCTCTATGTTTTCCCAAACCTTTTGTATTAGGCAATAGGGACGTCAAAACTAGTTCTTGTTTGGGAAAGGGTTAACATATTTGCTTTTGGTCATATATTGGTATAAAATACTCCATCCGATTTGTCCACTTCCAAAACCACTAATCTGTTAGAACCCTTCCGTCGATACGCTTTTATACAGTTACTAACGTCATATTCACCCAGTTACCAACTTCTTGTCCTATTTTCAAGTAACAGTTACGCACGTCATCGTGATTTTTGAAAGCTTTATTACAGCTTTTATACAGACTTAAACAATTAATGTTCGATTCAAACTCCTTTTGATATAAACAAACATCGTATTGGTGAAGAAATCCGAACGAATAACACATCCAGTTATACAAATAAAGCTTGAGAAATATTCCTCTAATTTTGAAGTCGCCATATTGGACGTGCGTAACTGCAGTTACGAACGTCAGGTTATACCCCGTGATAGATGATACTAATAGCGCTAGGAGGTAGAACCCATTACCACACACACAGTGACGCTTTTTGATGCCCACAAGATCAAGCCTCTGGAAAACATAGTGGAAAATGAAGATATTGCCTGTCACAAGCAATATCTTCATTTCCTGCACTGTTTTATATCCCAAAAGACCAAAACATGTAGAATATCATATTGCTTGAAATTGTCCTCTGCATTGTCTTTGAATTTGGACAAATCTGAAATTTTGCCGCCTGGCAATGGGTTAATGCACAATGCAGACGGTAAATGGATTGACTGGGATGTTGACAAAAAATAATCAATATTTTTCTCATATATAGATTCAGACATTAATTATTACATGAAGAGAATGGTCTCTCAGAGTCAGTGAAATGGACCCTTATCCTAATGATATATGTTAACCCTTTCAAGTTTTGTCTGACTAAAAAATCTGTTCATCTGGTCATTACAATAGATGAATTGTTAACCCTTTCCCAAACAAGACCTGGTTTTGACGTCCTTAATAGAAAAGGCTTGGGAAAATATTGAAACAAAAGAAGAAACTGCTGATAACCAGCAGTTTCTCCTTTTGTATCAATATTTTCCATGCAATATTTTACATAAATTCTATCTTTAATAAGATCCATATTGTCATTTGTGGCAGTTTTTGAAGTGGATCACCCTAAAATTTTGACGTTTGGGAAAGGGTTAAGACATGAAAAACATGCATATGGGCCGAGTGCTGGTGATGTTATTCTTTTTCTGATGCAAGAAATGCCAAAACACATGGTTAGGTGACCAACTGCTGCAACTAAACCCTTTCAAGTTTCCCAAAAAGGCAAATCTTTAAGGTTGTCTCATTTTCAAGCTGCTGCAGACAAAAAAAGTGTGTGTTGATAATTGTTAGATTTGTGCATGATATAGCTCAGAAAATATTGAGGCAAAAGGAGAAAATGCTGGTAATCAGCATTTTCTTCTTTTGCCTCTATGTTTTCCCAAACAAGTTCTACTATAGACGTCAAAACAGGGTCTTGTTTGGGAAAGGGTTAACTGAGAAATCTGTGAATGTGGTGTTTATACTGGGGATCTTTCATATTTGTTTCTTAATGGCATTTTCAATATGGCAGTGCTTCTGAAATAAGTTGCCCGAGTTGTCCGACTTGTCCGTTTACCTCAAATTACCTGTACTGACAAGCAGATTTTGAAAGCTAGGTTGTCCGTGGACAAGTGAAAAATCCAGTTATAATAAAAAGTTTTTTTCTTTTTATGCCCCCGATAGGGAGGCATCATAAATTTGACTTGTCCGTCTGTCCGTCCGTCTGTCCGTCCGTCCGTCTGTCTGTCCGTCCGTCATTCCGTCCAAAAACTTTAACATTGGCCATAACTTCCTTATTACTTAACATATTCGCTTCATACTTTACCACAACATTCCTTGGTACATTACCTTTCTGTAGGCACATACTTTGGTGACCTTGACCCCTGGATGACCTTGACCTTGAACTAGGGATGGGAACGAATACCGAAATACATATTCGAATATTCGTTTTTGATATTCGAATATATTCGAATATTCGTTTTCGACGCTTAGTAATAATGTATCTATATACATGTACATGTAGTATGTACGGGAACCTTTAGAATGTTAATACAAATTTATTTGTTTGATTTGAGAACTACGCTAGACCTTCCCATATTCTTATTTCCTTAAATAAAATGTGTAATTGCCAGTACAAAGAACGATCTTTTAAAGATGTACTATTCACTCTTTACCGATGAACATTTTCTTCCCACCCCCCATGGTTAAACAATCAAATGCAAAATCTTGATTGTTGGTTATTCTTGCAATCATGAATATGGAAAGCTTCTATTCACTGCTACATCGTAGACATTGCTTCTTTAATTCTAAGTTCTTGTTTTGTCATTTGTTTATCGGACAGCATTTCATACCTTAATTTGGTTGTAATTTTAAAGAAAATCAATTTCATCTACGAAAATTAGAAATTCTGACTGGCTAATACAACTTAATCAATAATTGATCAATATAATATACGTTAACCCCCTTTAATATGTGCAACTTTAAAAAAATGTTAAATTTCAAGGTGCTAGAATTATCGGATAAACGCCAATGTGTATCTGTCACAATAGTATATGTATATGCCTGGTTCATGTATTACATTGGCAGGTGTCAAAATGTAGTGGCTAGCGATATAACTGCAAATAAGATGCAGTCATCCCAAAAGTCAAAGAACCGCAATTTTTATCAAGTTACTTTTCTTAATTAAAAAGTTAAAAAAAAGACAATATTTCCTTATATATAACGAATATTCGAATACAAGATTTGCATTCGAATATTCGAAGCAAAAACGAATATTCGAATATTCGGATATTCGTTCCCATCCCTACCTTGAACAAAGATTGGCCATAATTTAAAATCAAAGCGGTGTCGGGGGCATTGTCATCTTACAGTGACAGCTCTTGTTCTCACATTTTTTTCATACAATGTATTTACTGATAGTTAAATGTACGAATTTTGTTGTAGACAATAGTTAGACAGTCATAATAGATATGCAATAAACAAATGAAGCTATTTAAAAGTATATGGGTTTTGTACGGACAAGTTGATTTTTGATATGGACAAGTCAATTTTGGATCAACACTTGTCCGTGGACAAATAGATTTTCAAAATATTTCAGAAGCGCTGTATCGGGAAAGGGTTAAGAAGGTAGGGGATTATTATAAAGTTACGGTCATATGTATTTCAAAAAGATTGTATCTGCTTATTAGTACAGCTTCACATACACTGTTTTTGATATGCTATCTGACTCGGGATCAATACACAATTCTCTGTCATTAATTCGCAGTTTGAAGGGCAAGCTGCAACAATGTCATATGTCCATATGCAATATTTGTTTACATACAGCAGTCTTGCGCTGATTTATTGTGTGTGTTTTCTCAGTAGTTTTATAATGTAACTGCACATAATTGTTCATCACCTTTTACTAGGGGGCATGGTGTGGAAATTTAAAGTGACATTTCAGAATTTTTTGTCATAAATTTTACTTTTATTTTTATCTGAAAGAGCATATTTCCTTATGAAAATTCTGAAAATTTCAAGCCAAAATATTGCGCCGTTTACTAGAAATTTATATTTTTGTGTTAAAATTGAACAAATTGTTGTGGACAACAGTTCGGATTTATATGCAATTTATCGATTATGTCTAAACTTTAAATGCATTTTTCTCGCTTATTGGCAACAACTTAAAAAAACTAATATTATTTATACTCATTAGAATAACCAATCTTGGCATCAAGACATACTTTAAAAAATTGAAATTGGAATGAAATGTCCCTTTAAAGACCATTCCCCATTCATTGTGAATTTGATCTGGTACCAGACAACACTAGTTTTGACTGGGTCCCCTCTAAATTGAAGAGAGTTGTTAAAATGCCAAAAAGGATACATAAAAAAACCCCAACTATAGATGCATGATATGGATTATAATTGAAAGAGGGCAAAATTGAAGATCTCTACGCTTGTATGTATTTTTGAAGTAACCAAAACAAAGCAAAGTTTGAATGACAATGTGTCTTCTGCAAAAGCTTTTGAATTGAACTAGCTTACACATTGGTTCTTTTGTAAAGGGCTAAGAAGTTCCGACTGTTATTGAAAAAGTGTTGCAATGTAAATTGTTACGATTCAAAGTGCATACATGTAAGATTTTATGCATGCACAATAGTTGTAAATTATTTAAACCTTTGATTCATAAAGTGTGTCATACTTTTAGACCAAGCATAAAGTTAACGAAAATACTACAATTTATGTAAATTGATTTTCGAATTGTAATCCACATGTTCTAATGATTATGAAAGGTAAAAACCAGAACTACAGATGGGGGGGGGGGGGTATTGGCTTTTCAAAATGCTTCATCTTCATCAACTTTTATGTTGGGGGTACTCATTGGAATAATCTCATGGAGACAATTTAAATGAGTACCCATGGGTTCAAATGATATAACAAGATTTGATGAATATAACAAAAATTCTACACTGAACCAATTTGAAAGCTGATTCAGACAATAGTATAAAATAGTAAAATCCTTTATGGAAAATTGATAACCTGGAAAAAAAGTACAGAAAACGAGATTTCATAACAACACCTACGAAATACTATTGTTTGTCCGATATTATGTCGCGGTTAACCGGATAAAATCATTCCCTATCTTTGAAAATGTTTAAAAATCTTGTTTGTTTGTCTACCTTCAGGTCCTGATATTATAGATGTAGAAGAGCGACAACCTTGCTTACGCAGCATGTGGTAAGAAGGTGGAAATAACGCGGACTGTTACATACAGCCGTCGCGTAAGTATATAGCTCCCAATGAATGATCTGGCAGAGCATCCCTAGCTAATTTTACACTGGTCTAAATTCAAAGGTGTTGCAGACGACAAATTAAAGAGACTGAATTTTTACATTTTTTGGTCTTTTGTGAAGAAAATATTGTTAGAAATGAAGAAATTGTTTGTAACAAGCAATTTCTTCATTTTCCACAATGTTTTCCCAAGCCTTTTGTACTTCGAGTGTGAAAAGGTGTCACTTTGTTGTAGGGGATAACAGCTGTTAGGTAAGTTAACGATTTTCCAAACTTGAAAAAATATAGATTTTTCACATTTGAAAATTGTTGTAACTTGTAATTGACAAAATGGATGTTGATAAAGATAGCATTTCTTTATTTTAGCACAGAAAATAATGAGGCGGAAGAACACATTGCTGGTTATCAGTAATTTCTTTGGACCCAATGTTTTCCCTAGCCTTTTCAGAAGTCATTAAGGACTTCCAAATAAAAAACATTCCTTGCAACATAGATCTAATTGTTAGAGCAAGTACAGAATTTGTACATTGATACATGTGATTTAAAGCTCAGAAAACTTTTGGGGAAAAGAAAAATGTATGGCTTTGTCTTTTTTGACTGAATTCTCGATACCATTTCTAAAGTGTGATTATAAAATCTGAATTGGTAGGTAACAGGTGAAGACCTTATCTACAAAATAAATCTTGCTTAGTGCTTGCCTTTCCCAAACGACAAAATTTTAGGGTGGTCTAGATTGAAAGCTGGTGCAGACGACACAGTCAAAGATTATATAAATAAAAACGGATATTAGAACTACAGCATAGAAATATTGAGGGAAAAGGTGAAATTGCTGATCATATCAATTTCTTTATTTCTCTCAATGTTTTTGCATTCTATTTCTATTATGGCCATCAAAACCATGTCTTGTTTGTGAAAGGGTCAGTCCTTTAACAGGCCATCCCTTGTTTTAGCATGAAATATATCCATAAAATTGCTGGTAACAATAATATTTAAAACATTGAGGGAAAGAAAAAACACTTTGCTGATGACTTTTGTCTTTTCCATGAATATTTTATGAATATCTTCTACTCTAACTTGTATATTAATACATATTTTGATAACAACTTATTTCAATTAATATTATTCCATAACTTCGGCCTTGAAAGGGTAAAGCACTTCTTAGTTTAATTTTGTTCTATATGTAAGTTGATATAATATAGGTAAAACCCTTTCCCAAACAAGACCTGGTTTTGACGTCTCTAATAGAAAAGGCTTGGGAAAACATTGAGACAAAAGAAGAAACTGCTGATAACCAGCAGTTTCTCCTTTTGTCTCAATATTTTCTCTGTCATATTTTGTACAAATCCTATCTTTGATAACATCCATTTTGTCATATGTGGCAGTTTTTGAAGTGGATCACCCTAAAATTTCGCCGTTTGGAAAAGGGTTAATCCTTTTCTACAAGACAAATTTGTAAATCAGTCCAAATTTAGAGAAGTTGAAGTTGACAAAATATATGATTGGAATTGTGAAGTTGAATTGGTATAATGATGTACATATTTTGGGCAAGGATAAATTGCTGAAAAACAGCATGATCTTTTCTCCCAAAGTATTGTTAAGTTTTATCCACATGGTTGGGTTAAGTTTACGCTTTCTCAAACAAGAAGTTTCTGGACTTCAGTTGTCTAAATTCAGGTTTGCTGAAAACAACAAAGTTAATGTAACCAAGCTTGGGAAATGTTTATACTTACTATGCTATATCATGAATTGCACTTTGAGAAAATCCTGATGATTTACAAATGTCGAATAATACTATGATTACTATCTTTAATCGTTTGCAATAAAGCAAAAATTTTGACTGTTCCATTTGAAAGCTGATGCAAACAACAAAACATAAAATACGTTACATAAAAACTGGGTCTTTTTGGGGAACGAGGTTAGATAATACAATGTTCAAGTTTGTTAATTTCAGCCACACAGTATGGACCCTAATTTGAACCTGAGTAGTCTGGATCCAAGAAAACAGGAACTGCTTGAGGCACGCTTCTATGGAAGGGTAAGCTTTATACAATGTGTATTTGTACTTCAACTACCTTATTGTTTAGGTTTTTCTTAAACGTTAAACTATGTTTGTGAGCAGCTGGAGGCTCGGTAAGAATTTTGTAGTGGTAGTAGAATGAGAAACAATTGTTACAACAGGAATACATTGGTGCTCCCGCCGCTGCGATATGACCATAGCAGTTGAAGGAGGTGTAAAACGAGAATCTGGGTTAAACCCTTTTATCTTGCTTTTGTTACTTGTAATGTCACAAACAACCAAACGCCAATTCATGGATTGCTCCACCGCAAAAAAATTATGTTGCATAGCCATGTGGAATCTTAAGACAAATTTCATGACCAATATGGCATATGTGATCAATTTATGAGAATTATTCAACAATATTGATCGTTTTGTCTTCACAAACTGTCATTTTACAAAAGATGGGTTTTGATAGGTATTTTGATTAATTATTATCACATTTATGTGATTTTTCAGTTCCAGCCTTTAAATCTGCCCCAACAGCCCCCACCCCTGGCGTATCAGGCAGGTGGAGATAATAACAGTAATTTGAGTGGAGGTTCAGTGGAAAATAGGGAAGAGGAGGTATGGACTTTTGTTCTCATTTTGTGTAGAAAATTTAGAGTAGATAATCAAGTCTTTCTTTATGTATTCCTTCTTACATGTTTTTTGTAACAAATAAACAAATACTGATTAGAGCAGGTAAGGCTTTTCCGAAAACAAAATATCTTTCATCGCTCATCAAACTATGCAGAGCCTGGATAGCCCAGTCTAAGTGTGTCAATTGATGGGTTGTGAGTTCAAACAAATATCCATCCTGCCATTTGACAAGTCATTTGTCTCACCAATGGGTGTTAATCATCTATGTGAGAGAGCAGCTTGAGGCTCTGTTTGGATATTGTTGTAGCACTGGTGAGAGGAATACCAGAAATTAAGGGTTAGTTGCTCCAGCAGCTGCGATATGACCATAGACGTTGAAAGAGGCATTAAACCCCAATCAATCCATCCATTGAATCATCCAATCAATCGCGCAATCAATCTATATGTTGTGGGTCCTCATTGGAATTTTTGGTTGATTCAAATGAGTACCCTTAGCATTTGGTTTGGAATTTTATAACAAATTTAGAATGCCTTTACTTGTCTTGTCTGTTGCTTTGAAAAAGTATTGAGAAAGGAAGATTTCAAATTCTGACTTGTGTGAGAGCTGTACACGTACACCATTTACATTACAGTTTCTTTGTTGTATTTCTTGAATTTATAATTTATAATGAAAAACAGAAAGGTTTGTATTCATTAAATTTTTGCAATTGTACAAGTTTTTGCTTGATTTCAGATTCATACCCCAGAAAAAAGGACCCCATCAGACAGAAAGAGAAAACGTAAACCCACAAACAGTGACAGTAATAACGAAAGTGGAAGTAAGTTTTAATGACATATTGTTTTCTAATGCCAGATTCCAACTGCTCAACGGACAAACTCTATCAAATGATCTTGTAAAAATTGAGCTTGGCGTTTGGATTTTCAGATTGATCGGATTAAAAAGTCATAAGTTATGTGCCCTTGAATTTGACCGGTTTGCTGTTTTCGACTGTTTTCGACTTTGTTTACACTTTTGCTTCTTTGACCGAACAAGAAAGGACGATGTTTGTGACCATAAGACCTTGCATGAAATTGAATTTTGGTCGGATTGGACCAGAAAGTCATGAGTTATGTGCCGTTGAATCTCACAGAATTACCGTTTTCGAACTACAAAAATTGAACAATGAAGACAAAATTTGGACATTATGTTGGTGACGATAAGATCTTGGATTAGTCTGAATTTCAGAATAATCTGAATAGAGTTTGCTCAGTTATCTGCCCTTCAAATTTTACTCTAACAACCACAAATAGCGACCAATCCAGACAAAACTTGACACTATGTTATTGACCATAAGTTTGTTTTCAGTCTTAAGGTCAGAAATATTAATTGATTTAAACAAAACTGGCTCATACCACTTTGGTTCAGGTTAGCGATATAGGACAATCATGGTCCTCTTGTTATACCCCCCACCTACGAAGTAGAGGGGGGTATATTGGTTTCACCATGTCTGTCTGTCTGTCCGTCTGTCCATCCGTCCGTCAGTAGACTTTTTCGTTTCCATGCTCTAACTCGAGAACCGGTTGACCTAGGATCATGAAACTTTACACAGTTGTTGCCCATGACCCAAGGAGGTGCCCTATTGTTTTTGGGTCACCAAGGTCAAAGGTCAAGGTCACAATCGGACTTTGTTTAAAATCCGTTTCCGTGCTCTAACTCGAGAACCAGTTGACCTAGGATCATGAAACTTTACACAGTTGTTGCCCATGACCCAAGGAGGTGCCCTATTGTTTTTGGGTCACCAAGGTCAAAGGTCAAGGTCACAATCGGACTTTGTTTAAAATCTGTTTCCGTGCTCTAACTCGAGAACCGGTTGACCTAGGATCATGAAACTTTACACAGTTGTTGCCCATGACCCAAGGAGGTGCCCTATTGTTTTTGGGTCACCAAGGTCAAAGGTCAAGGTCAGAATCGGACTTTGTTTAAAATCCGTTTCCGTGCTCTAACTCGAGAACCAGTGGACCTAGGATCATGAAACTTTACACAGTTGTTGCCCATGACCCAAGGAGGTGCCCTATTGTTTTTGGGTCACCAAGGTCAAAGGTCAAGGTCACAATCGGACTTTGTTTAAAATCCGTTTCCGTGCTCTAACTCGAGAACCGGTTGACCTAGGATCATGAAACTTTTCACAGTTGTTGCCCATGACCGAAGGAGGTGTCCTATTGTTTTTGGGTCACCAAGGTCAAAGGTCAAGGTCACAATCGGACTTTGTTTAAAATCCGTTTCCGTGCTCTAACTCGAGAACCGGTTGACCTAGGATCATGAAACCCCCCACCTACGAAGTAGAGGGGGGTATATTGGTTTCACCATGTCTGTCTGTCTGTCGGTCTGTCCGTCCGTCTGTCCATCCATCCGTCCGTCCGTAGACTTTTTCGTTTCCGTGCTCTAACTCGAGAACCGGTTGACCTAGGATCATGAAACTTTACACAGTTGTTGCCCATGACCCAAGGAGGTGCCCTATTGTTTTTGGGTCACCAAGGTCAAAGGTCAAGGTCACAATCGGACTTTGTTTAAAATCCGTTTCCGTGCTGTAACTCGAGAACCGGTTGACCTAGGATTATGAAACTTTACACAGTTGTTGCCCATGACCCAAGGAGGTGCCCTATTGTTTTTGGGTCACCAAGGTCAAAGGTCAAGGTCACAATCGGACTTTGTTTAAAATCCGATTCCGTGCTCTAACTCGAGAACCGGTTGACCTAGGATCATGAAACTTTACACAGTTGTTGCCCATGACCCAAGAAGGTGCCTTATTGTTTTTTGGTCACCAGGGTCAAAGGTCAAGGTCATAATCGGATTTTGTTTAAAATCCGTTTCCGTGCTCTAACTCGAGAACCAGTTGACCTAGGATCATGAAACTTTACACAGTTGTTGCCCATGACCCAAGGAGGTGCCCTATTGTTTTTGGGTCACCAAGGTTAAAGGTCAAGGTCACAATCGGACTTTGTTTAAAATCCGTTTCCGTGCTCTAACTCGAGAAACGGTTGACCTAGGATCATGAAACTTTTCACAGTTGTTGCCCATGACCCAAGGAGGTGCCCTATTGTTTTTGGGTCACCAAGGTCAAAGGTCAAGGTCACAATCAGACTTTAAAATCCGTTTCCGTGCTCTAACTCGAGAACCGGTTGACCTAGGATCATGAAACTTTACACAGTTGTTGCCCATGACCCAAGGGCATGCCCTTTTGTTTTTGGGTCACCAAGGTCAAAGGTCAAGGTCACAATCGGACTTTGTTTAAAATCGGTTTCTGTGCTCCAACTACAGAATCTTTTGACCTATAGCACTTTTCCAGTGACAAGGTGCTAGTGGGGGGTATTTGTCCGCTTTGCGACAGTTTTAGTATTTTTATGCTCCCCGAAGGGAGAGCATATAGTCGCCGCTTTGTCTGTCCGTCCGTCTGTCCGTCTGTCCGTCCTGTCCGTCCGTCATTCTGTCCGTCCGTCCGTCCGTCCGTCCGAAGTGATTTCTCTATAACCCTTGGGCCAAATCAAATGAAACTTACCATGTGAACTCCCTATGACAAAATGCCGATGTACTTTTCCCAGTTTTTTGATTTGAGGCCTCGTCATGGGAAAAGGGGACTTAGGGTAAAATACAGTTTTTCTCTAATTTCTCCTAGTCTAATGGTCAGAATTTGATGAAATTTCATATTTGAGTAGCAAATCAGATGCCCTTGACAATAAACTACTTGAAATTTGCGTATAAAAAGTATGTCGTGGAAAAAGGGGGCTTAACGTTTGTTAGCTTAATCTTAGCTCTGCATGGCATACATTTATTGTGACAATGCCTTAATCGGGGAGCATTGTCCGTCTCTGACGGCTCTTGTGTTTGACAGATCCAGTACTATCTGACAAAGATAACCAGTCCTTCTAGCCTGTTTTCACAATCAGAATCTAATGATTATGCTTTGTAATTTTCAGTCCTAGCCAAGGTTAGACCTGAAGTCAATGCCAATGGGAAGAAAATTAATGAATACTTCAAAGTAAGTGTTGCTGCTTGTATATTTAGATGTCTGATTGTATTATGTTACTCTCTTGTCTGTCTGTCCATGTGATAGCTCATTCACACGTAATGAGTTTTTTTCGTCCCACAACATAATTTATGGTTTTGGAAAACATATAAAATAAATAAATTGCTAGTGACAAGCTTGCACATGCTTCTGTTATAATATCAACCTCTGGGCAGAGATTCATTACTCTACATATAATACATATGATTTAATTGATTTTTTACCCTTTTCGGAATGAGAAATTTTTTCACTATTCAGCACTTGATTGTCTAACTTTGCTGTCCTACAACAGCTCTTGTAAATCTAACCAACAATGTTTTGTATTTGCAGCAGTGCCAGTCACCTAGTCGTAGTCAGAATTTTATACAGGTCCAAATTAAAAGATGCTGTAGGCGGCAATTTCAAGAGAAAGTTTTACATTTTTGTCCCTCAGAGTATAAAACATTGGCTTGGGAAAGCATTGAGACAAAAGGAGAAACTGCTGTTAACCAGCAGTTTCTCCTTTTGTCTCAATATTTTCTGTACTATATTGATAATAACTTACACAATTTCTGTCTCAATCAACATCATATGGTGGTCTGCAGCAGCTTTCAAAGTGGACCACCCTAAAATTTTGCCATTTGGGAAGGGTTAATTAAAGTTAAATAATTTTGTTTGTTTAAGCAGCAGTGCCAGTCACCTAGTCGTAGTCAGTGTATCTCACAAGTTGGAACTAAGTCCCCCTCACCACAAGGTGTTCAGTATGTAAGTACAGCTAGACTTACGTAATTATTCTAATAAACGCCCATATTCTAATAAAAGCCCATCCCCCAAATCTCGGCTGAAAGTCTGCTTGTTTTAAGCACAATTTTAGCTAAAAAGGGTTAATCTAATAAACGCCCATCCCTGATTCTGGATTGAAATAATGTAAGTCATAAACAAAGATCATTTCCAAAAGCATTGAAAAAGAAGATGCCCAGCTCTCAATCTGTTTGGAATGAAGGAATTTCATTCAAAAATCGTACTTTGCAGTCCTTTAAACAAAACTTTGCTAAATTCTAATAGCTGAATTTCGAGTCCATGAATTGACACTTGATTTGCAAATTTTGACTAACAAAATTAGAATAACGCTAATAAACGCCCATCCCCTACTTTTCCATCAACCACTTTTCTAATAAACGTCCGGGCGTTTATAAGAATAATTACGGTAGCTTACTCATTTGCGTGGACTTCGATCAGACTGCACTGTAAATGGGAGTTCAAGTTCGAACTAAGCCCTTGAACCCATTCCCAAACAATAAATTTTCAGACCAGTACATACTACAAATTGAAAGGAGTCGCAGGCAACCATGTTAATTCTAACATTTGTAGTGAATCTTCATTCAGGCCTCCTAGTGAAACCTTTAAAACCTTTAAGAACCTTTGATTTAAGAGCAAACCTTTAAAACCTTTACTTTTTCCCAGAAAACCTTTAAAAAGCCAAAAGAACCTGTAATTCTCTCTCAAAACCTTTATATTTGCTCTGACTGGTTGCCGTCGAAGCTTTAAGCAAGTAATATACTTTGTTCTGCATTTTCCCTTCTTTTATGTATTGTCTTACAATGCAGATATCATCAGATGCCACCAAATCTTAACCTAAATTTTCAAAAAAGATTTGGGGGAAGACCCCCAAACCCCCCTTATTAGAGGGTTGCATAAAAATGACTTTGCTTATGATCATGTGTTTTCAGACGAAAATGGCCTTTAGTTTACTTACTCTTTCTTTAATGCTTTTCGATGGATTATCGGGAAATAACGGTAGATTATCATTTTGATAAACTCACCGCCTATCCAGTGAAATTATCAAAAACTTATGCCCGGCTTTCTTTCATTTCACCCTATCTGACGTTATGTAAGCCGGGCCAAATAAATGACGTCATCATAAGCGTTGCATAGCAGTCACGTGCAAAATGATGCGCTTTAAGAAAATTTGTCATAAATTTTTTGTATTTTGTCTAATTTTTGCATTAAAGAAATAGAATAATCGTTTGTTTTTCGTGTAAGATCGATTTATATTTCATTTCGTGAACAACAAAAGCTACATTTTCACTTCGCCACTCGTGAAAATAAAGCTTTTGTTGTTCACTCAATGAAATATAAATCGATCTTACACTGAAACAAACGATTATCCTCTATTTATTTTGTCACATCTTACACTAAAAGGCCTTTATTTTCACACATTGGAACCTTTATAAAAAAACCCTTTATTTTTGTTTTGGTCTGCAAGGAGGCCTGTTCATTTAAAACATCTTAAAGAACGTATTTGAGGAAAAGGAGAAAATGGTTGTAATCCGAATTCTCTTCTTTTCCTGCAAGGTTTTCTTAACCCTTATCCAGTATGAGAAGGAATCACTGTTTAAAATATATTGATGATTTTTCCTTTTCAGTCGTACATGGCTTCGTCCCCACAGAGCAGTAATTCCAACAGTATGTCTGGATACCCCCACTTTTATTCTTCAAGCAAATCTATACAGGTAAAATAATAACTCATTTATGTATACAAAAAACAGACTTCAGGAGGAAATGCATTAACCCTTTCCCAAACAACAAAATTTTAGGCTTGTCAAATCCAGAGGTTGGAGCAGACAACAAATTGAATGTTAATCAAGCTTGGATATGTGCACAAGATAGCCAAGAAAACATTGAGGCAAAAAGAGAAATTGCTGGTTATTAGCAGTTTCTTCTTTTGTCTTGATGATTTCCCAAGCCTTTTTAGCTCGACTTTTCGAAGAAAATGAGAGCTTATACTGTCACCCGGGCGTCGGCGTCTGCGTTGCAACAAAGGTTAAAGTTTTTTCAAACATCAATAACTTCCATACTATCAAAGGGATTCAACCCAAACTTGGAATACTTATTCACCATCACACCCTCTACCTTACTATCAGGGCCCATGACCCTGGGACCACTCCATTTGGAGTTATGCCCCCTTTATACTAAGCAACTTAGAAAGTCGAGCGCGCTGTCTTCGGACAGCTCTTGTTATATTAGGGACGTCAAAACCAGGTCCTGTTTGGGTAAGGGTTAAGGAGGAAATGCATTAAATCAAGGTGTTGACCCAGTTACTGCACACTGATGCCTTTTGACACTAAAAAAGATCAAGGCTTTGGAAAACACTGTGGAAAATGAAGAAATCGCTTGTGACAAGAATTCTTCATTTCCCACAATATTTTCTACCCCCCAAAATGAAAAATTGTAAAAGTCCATTCACTTGAAATTGTCGTCTGTAGCATTTTGGGAATTGGACCAATCCAAAAATTTGCCGTCTGATAATGGGTCAATGAAAACCTATGGTTAGCGCAAATGGAATCATATACAGGTGCATTAGCTTTTAGGTATTGTCCACCCAAATTAATCCGGGACAACTTAATTTTCGAGCACTATGTCCGTTATTTGAGCGTCTTAACAAAACATTGGCGACGTGGGGTCATTGCATATGCAGATGTCTCAGGTTAATCTTGCTGGACAATAACTCCATTACCTTTTATTTGAACTCTTGTTTGAATAGACAATATTGAAAATCTTGTTTTTATGTACGAGGGTTGTTCGGGAAGTTCGTAGAATTTTGCTCTAAAATTCCTGTTGTTTGTTATTTATATGTAAATATCAAGGTACAAATACTTTAACATACCTTGAGTTTATTTCCAAAAGATTATTCGAAAATATCGATAATAACCGAAAATATCGGTAACCGTAGCAACACAATATCTGGATACCGGAGCAGTCCATTTCTTGACAATGTAAAACATATTTAGTATAACAGATTTTACATTGTCTGGTTTGTACTTTCCGTTGGCATCAAAATTGCACGAAAAGGTTGATCGTTTACACAACGTCAGGGAGTCGTTTCCTGTAAATTTCATGTTATCGGTCCTTTTAAAGTAGTTACACGGCTTTAGAGGAGATATCAAAAAGTTGCTGACCGGAAGAGGTGACGTCAACCGGCGACGTCAAATTGACAAGTGTTGTGAATTTTTGTGTCGCACAGCAAAAATCACCAACAGAAACGCTGAACATGATCAATTCTTCAGGAAAGAATAAAAATTGCAGCAGAGATACTGTGTATAAGAGGCACGCGCGTTTAAGAAGCTGATGTGATTCTATTGAGGACGATTCTAGATTTGGTTGGCCGGTCGTCGTAGTCTGTTTAGTTAGGGATCGGGTAAAAGACACGGTAAATTGTGATAGGAGAATTACTGTCAGGACGATTGCAGATATACTCGATAATTCGGTATCCAAGGTACATGGGACATTAACATATGAACTGGGCATGCTTAAAGGAATCTAATGTCATAGTGGGGGAATCCCGCGTACCCCATCGCCAAAAAATGCTCGGGTCCAAATAAAAGTGCACGAAAACAGCTCAATGCTTAGTTACGGGGAAAACGGGGGAATACGGTTTTATTCGGCTGAGGACCTCACTAAAAAGCCCAAGCAGTATTGTCGTCATTTTCGGAAGAATAGTATAAAGAAACGTTCAATAAGTGGATAAACAGGCGTCGATCTTGCTGGTGACTTCGTGGGAAAAGTATGACGTTCGTAGATTTTAAATGACGTTTGACGTTACTTATGACGTCGGCGTGCTCCGGGTATGACTAACATACTGTTTTATTTCTGTTAGTAAAATTTTGATTTGTAAGATTCGGGTAAAATACACTGGGGGTTGATAGAACAAAAGTTGAAATTTGTGCACGTTTATTTTTTTTGATTAAATTGCGATTAAAACTTATTATATGAAAAAATTCTACGAACTTTCCGAACAACCCTCGTATAATCTAGATTGTCCTGTAAGATTTGTTTAAAACTGTTCAGGAAGAAATACTGATATGTGTGGTGGCAATAAAAAGCTCCAAGAAAGTGAAAGTGGTAAAAAATCTGTAAATCAAACTTTCAATTAAAAAGAAAGTAACTTGAAACATATTGGTAAAGGTATAATCATCACTTTTCAACGAAAACCTCCCAACTGCAGCTTAACCCTTTCCCAAACAAGACCTGGTTTTGATGTCCCAAATATGTGAGGTATGGGAAAACATTAAGGCAAAAGAAGAAAGTGCTGATAATCATTGCTTTCTTCTTTTGCCTCAATATTTTCCTAGTTTCCTAGCTATTTTGCATGCAAATCCAACCTTGATTAGCATTCATTTTGTCTACTGCAACAGCTTTTGAATTGGACTATCCAAAAATACTGTCGTTTGGGAAAGGGTTAACCCATTCCCAAACATCAAAATTTCAGTTTTGTCCAAATTCAAAGATATTGCAGACGACAATTCTAAGTGGAAGAAATTGAACATTTTTTCTTGTTTCTGTGTAGAAAACGTTGTGGGAAATGAAGAAATTGCTTGCAAACATCAAAATTTCAGTTTTGTCCAAATTCAAAGATATTGCAGACGACAATTCTAAGTGGAAGAAATTGAACATTTTTTCTTGTTTCTGTGTAGAAAACATTGTGGGAAATGAAGAAATTGCTTGTCACAAGCAATTTCTTCATTTCCCACGATGTTTTCCAAAGCCTTCATCCTGTGGGGTGTCAAAAGGCGTCACTGTGTGGTAATGGGTTAAAACAAGCTGCAGTTACCAGGCTTTCTTTGAAAAGCTTCGGTATGCGAGAGGGCATTTTGGATTGTAATCAACATGTAACATTCCAGACCGAGATGACGGCAATACAAATACAAAACATGGAGAGCAGTGTGACCAATGATATTGCTGAAAAAGATCAACGGATAGAAGACCTGGTTCGGGTATGTACTCTGTACTGTCTTGTCATTTTGGCTCAATTTATTTACCGTAATTATTCTCATAAACGCCCATATTCTAATTAGACTGAGATGACAGCAATACAAATACAAAACATGGAGAGCAGTGTGACCAATGATATTGCTGAGAAAGATCAACGGATAGAAGACCTGGTTCGGGTAGGTGCTCTGTACTGTCTGTCGTCATATTGGCTCAATTTATTTACCATAATTATTCTCATAAACGCCCATATTCTAATTAGACTGAGATAACAGCAATACAAATACAAAACATGGAGAGCAGTGTGACCAATGATATTGCTGAGAAAGATCAACGGATAGATGACCTAGTGCGGGTACGTGCTCTATACTGTCTTGTCATTTTGGCTCAATTTATTTACCGTAATTATTCTCATAAACGCCCATATTCTAATCAGACTGAGATGACAGCAATACAAATACAAAACATGGAGAGCAGTGTGACCAATGATATTGCTGAAAAAGATCAACAGATAGAAGACCTAGTTCGGGTAGGTGCTCTATACTGTCTGTCGTCATTTTGGCTCAATTTATTTACCGTAATTATTCTCATAAACGCCCATATTCTAATCAGACTGAGATGACAGCAATACAAATACAAAACATGGAGAGCAGTGTGACCAATGATATTGCTGAAAAAGATCAACGGATAGAAGACCTGGTTCGGGTAGGTGCTCTATGTATATCTGTCATTTTTGCTCAATTCATTTACCCCCGCAAAACGAATGTTTGAGGTGGTATACTGTAATTAGTGTGCATGTCTGTCGGTCTGTCTGCTAATCTGTCCGTCCATGAACAAAATACTTGTCCAGAGCACATCTCTGAAAGTAAAATAGCTATGATCATGAAACGTCGTGGGTAGATAGTTCTCACTACGGAGAAGTGTTGTGTACAAGGAGCATAACTCTACCTTGCTTATTTTGTGAGTTATTGCCCTTTTTTTATACAAAAAAGCTTTTCCGGACAAATGTAATGGCAGGGGTATCTTATCACCTTCAGTGATAAATATCTAGTGTACCTGTCTATTCATGACCTTATAATACAAGCTGCGTAGTTGAACTTAGAACTTGATTCAATTAAACAATGAATGTGTGGGTACTCATTGGAATCGTCTTAGCGAGACAATTCAAATGAGTATCCATAACATAGGGTTTAGACTTTTAATAACATAAATAGGCTGTCTTCACCCTTTCTTATCTGTAGCCCTGAATTCTTTCGCAAAAATTCAGTACCCCTGTTTATTTGTAGCTCTGATCATTTATTGCCCTGCTTTGTGTGACAGTAACACAATTTCATTCATATTTTCAGCAAAACGATGATTTGAGAAGACAGCTTACTGCACAACAGAAGTTGATCGAAAAACACAAAGAAAATTTACAAAAATGTTTAAATGTAAATAAAACACTGTTAATAGATAAGGTGAGTGGTGAATTAAGAATTACTGCAAGTTATTAGATACGCATCTTCGCGCATTCACGCTTCACGCATCATCCAGCGTCATTCGTGACAACAGAAATTAACCCATTTCTTTACAGTGACACCTTTTGACCATATACAAGATAATGGCTTTAGAAAAAATTGTTGAAAATGAAGAAATTGCTTGTGACAAGCAATTTCTTCATTTCCCACAATGTTTTCTACCCTAAAAGAATAATTATTATGGAATTTCTCCTAAAAATTACTGTTGTCTACAAAATCTTTGAATTTAGACCAGTCTAAAATTTTGTAGTATGGTTATGGGTTATAGAGAGATACCCATGTCAATTTACAGGAGTCATCTGTGGCAATGGATATAGACGAGGGATACATTTTGCCAAGTCCATACCTAATGTGTTTCATGCACAGAAAGACAGGTCTTACATTACTACAAATATGGAAATACATTGTAGTAACTTTGAAATATCAAGAAATAAGAAAATAAATCTGTGAAGTAATTTGATTACTTTATTTGGAAAAAATCATTCTTTCATATAGTAACAACATTTTATAGAAAAGGATTTTGCTATCCATTGAAAAAAAATCAGCTTTGTTTAAAGTTTCCAAAACAAACATTAAAGAAACCTACAACATAAGACTGTTGCATTTTCAAAAGTGCTGCAGATGTCAAAATGGACATTGATCAGAGATTTGTGAACTATATAATAAAGACATTGAGACGATTAAAATGTGACCCGTCACGCTAAAAGGGACCTTATCCGAACTCCAAAAATCCAAATTTTGACAAACTTGTGAGACTCGGCACAGGTCAACCAGATCCCGTATGGGAAAAATGAACATATAGTAAGATAGGGGAAACATTCTGGATTTAGATAATTACATGTAAGTGAAAAGTGTCGGCCCTAGTCTGGCTGCGCGGACTGCGCAGACTGACTAGGGTCGATATTTTTCACACATCCGATAAGGTCCCTTTTAGCGGGATGGGTCACAAATATGAAAATGCTTGTTATCAGTACTTTTTTCTTTTGCCTCAATGTTTATTAATTCTTTCGAATTATGGATGTCAAAATCAGGTCTTGTTTTGGAAAGGATTAGTATCATTTATTAATTTTACTTTAGAGCGGTTTAGAGAAGAAAACGACGCGACAAAAGAGCATGGAAAACAGATTACGGCTTGGTCAGTTTGTAACACAAAGACAGGGTGCGACTTTCGTGGAGAATTGGGTGGATGGGTGGGCGTTTACAGACTTGATGAAGTGAGTGCACTATTTATACAGCTGAAAGTGTTTTTGTATTGATTTAAAGACTTTTCAGAATGCATGTATTTTTAATTGCACTTTAACCCATGACTATGGAGTGGCCTCAAATAAACCAACGGCTGCCATAGTAAATTGTTTTTGTAACCCAATATGTACACATTTATACACCTGGATGAAGAGTAAAAACATGGGAGTCCATTCAAATAGAAGGCTTTGGAAAACATAGAGAGGAAAGAAGTGCTTATAACCAGTATTTTCTCCATTTCCCTAAGCTCTCCATGCTAAAGCATCCAAAAAATGTTCTTGTGTTTTTCACATCGTTTTGTTGTCTTAAATCTGAATTTGAATGGGAGGTAAATTGTCACATTTACTTTGTTGTCGTCAAAACTCTTGAATTATGAAACTGAATGTGGGTTAGATAAAAAATGGGTTTAAACTGTATGTATTATTCAAATAAAAATATAATGATTTAAGTTTTTTTTCTCCACATTCCAAAGAAGAGAAAGTCAATGGTGCATTTCTTGCCAATTTCACTTAAGAAATCTTAACAAATAAAAATGTGTATTAAAGGCCATTTGTTATAAAATTCAACTCGTATTGTTTTACAGGCAACAAGAGAGAATAGCTGCGGAGAGAGAGGAGATTGAAAAACAGAGAAAATTATTAGTGAAGAGGAAGCCCCCTTCAAACTTAACAAAAACCTCCAACAATAATTTTGTGAAGCCTGGGGGTGAAAAATTGTAAGTATTCAAACCAGTTCAAATTGGCTATTTCCAAAATCATAAAACCTATTTTCAGGCTTTTGTAAGTTCTTGTTCTATAAAGAATCATTCAATATTTCTAAGGGTTATTGTAAAAGAAATCAATTGCATTCATTTCAATTTGAACAAATTATTGATTTGTTTAGATGAATGATGCTTATTTTACTTGAGCAGTGGTATGTAGAATCAACATGATAATACATGTAAGATTTTAACACCCCAGTGATGAAAGTCATTTTATGTGGGACAACTAACTATTTGTCTGCTTAGTCAAAATGACCATAAGAATGAACAATATTTAAATGGTAGAATGTTTTGATTGTCTCTGCCTGTCAATTTTCAGATTAACGTTTACAGAGTTTTATGAACGTGATGAAATCATGAAACTCCGTCAAGCGGCCCTCCGCAAGGAGGATGTAGATATACAGTTAGAACTAGAGAAATTGGAGAGAGAGAGAAATCTTCATATACGTGAACTCAAACGCATTCACAATGAGGACAACTCAAGGTAATTTTCTCTATTTCCATTAAAGTTTTCTATTCAAATATTCATTTTAATTGGATAAAGATTCTTAGGTTGTCGCAATTCAATATATACTGAACCTCAGAAATAACGCACCACTTATATTTATACCCCCCACAACAAAGTTATGGGGGGGTATACTGGAATCAGGTTGTCCGTCTGTCCGTCCGTCTGTCCGTCCGTCCGTCCGTCTGTCCGTATGTCCGTTCGTCCGTGGACATAATCTTGTACCCTCTTCTCCTCCTACAGTTTTTGACCAATTTTTCTGAAATTTTACCAGGATGTTTCCTATCATATGAAGTTGTGCACCTGCAATTTTCATCTTGATCCAGTCATTAGTTTTAGAGTTATGCCACTTTGAACTTTTTAATGGGGGGGGGGGGGGGGGGGAAGTAGTCAAAATTTACAATTTCGTTTCTGTGCTCTAACTCAAGAACCGTTTGACCTAGGATCATGAAACTTTACACAGTTGTTGGCCATGACCCAAGGAGGTGCCCTATCGTTTTGGGGTCACCAAGGTCAAAGGTCAAGGTCACAGTTGGACTTTGTTTAAAATCCGTTTCCATGCTCTAAGTCAAGAACCTTTTGACCGATAGCACTTTTTCTTTGACAAGGCCCTAGTGGGGGGTATTCGTCCGCTTTGCGACAGTTCTAGTTTTCACTATAACTATTTTATTATGTTACTTTTTCAAACTGTAAGACCACAACCCGAACTGCTATCAGTTTATTGGTTTCTGGTCAAAAAATTGTTTCGCTACCTTAAAGCAATCAAGCGTGACAAACGTGCAAACGTGACTACCCTCTAAAGTAAAAGTCACAAAATCAGTACTGCGTGAGACCACTTTGCAGAGCAACACAGTCTGTGCTTCATCGACGCAAGGAACTGATCACAATTTTGATTCTGTCATTTGGAATGACTCTCTACTATCCCTGTATCACTTTGCCCTTTGCACTGTGTACCTGTGTGAGCTGCAGTTGGGACCTTTGGTGCACCCCTTCCCGGGCAGTCCAGCAGAGCACCAGTTTGTTGGAAACGTTCTCTAAACCGACCAATAGTCTTGTGATGAAATCTCATCGTGTGTACAATAGAGCGTGACGTCATCACTGCCTGCAACATCCCAATAGCCCGATTACGTTCACCTGTGGAAAGTCTTGGAATTGTTTAAAGCATAAAAAATGTCCGATTGATGAAATGTTTGGGTGTTTTCTTTCCTTCACCGACTACATGTACCACATAAACCGATAAGCTGGTTTGTGCACGAGGTCAATACTGCAGCATGTGCAGAAAACCTGATTACCAAGTTTGGACGGCTAGCGTCACGGATGAATGGGTTTTGTGCTTAAGAGCGTGTTGTGTGCATACCTAGTGTCGGGCGGAAACCGAATAATACTGTGTCAACAAAATGAATGATTTTGTTGAAAAGATATAAAACAAGAAAAAGTGGTGCGTTATTACTGAGGTTCAGTATATATAGTTCAAATTATTTGCCTTTGTTATTGCATTTTGGCAAGTGATGTCCTATTTGTTTTCAAATATATTTCAATGGTGCAAAACAGTTTTGAACTGTATATGATAAAGCTTTCATATCTTATATTTATAATTGCTTTTCTTTTTAAGACATTTCCTATGATAAATTCTGTAAAACTGAAGTTCATGAATTAAAAAAAAAAAAGAATTTTAATGAAATTTTATTTTTACAGATTGTTTCATTGTAAGACTAAAGATAAATCTTTGCAGAGATATGCAATAGAAATTAAATTCAATTTCTATTTCGTTTGTTAATTCACAGGTTTAAAGACAATCCAATTCTCAACGAACGTTATTTATTGTTAAATCTCATAGGAAAAGGTGGCTTCAGTGAAGTCCATAAGGTAAGAAAACATAAAATGTAACAGATTTAACTTTAACCCTTCCCAAATGACCAAATTTCAGGGTAGTCTCATTTGAAATCTTCTACAGAAGACAAGAGGAATTCTTCCAAAGAAGGATTTGTGTACAAAATAGCCCTGAAAATATTGAGGCAAAAGGAGAAAGTGCTGAATATCAGCACTTTCTTCTTTTGCCTTAATGTTTTCCCAAGCCTTTTTGATAAGGGACGTCAAAACCAGATCTTGTTTGGGAAAGGGTTAAACTTGTATTTTCTTGAAATAACTGTAAAGACAGAGAAAAAAGATCTATTTTATTCACTCAAAGTACTGTCTGAAATTTGAACAATTAAAATTTCTCAGACTGTCAAAAACAGATCACTTGATGATGAAATTAATATATTGTAGTGTATTATAATTCTCCTTTCAATTAGACCTGTTTCTTACATTTGATTTCTTTCGGATAGGAGATTTTAACATTTCAATTGACCTATGGTCTTTTGAGATATCAAACCATTCTATATGGTCACTATAAATAAATTGATGTCACATCATATGGATTCAATTTGAAACCAGAGCTAGTTGTATTGCTACATTTCGAAATGCTTGATTCATTGTCTTTAACAGCTTTTCGTATGTCTGTCTCTTAGTCAATTTGTGTATCTATTGGAAATAATGATGTTTTGTCCTTCAATTTTGCTGCCTGGTAAAGGGTTAAGAAGAGAGTGTGTTATTAAAACTTCATATTTTTTCTTTGCAGGGGTTTGACTTAAAAGAACAGCGTTATGTCGGTTGTAAAATACATCAGTTAAATAGAGAATGGAAGGATGATAAAAAAGCCAATTATATTAAGTAAGTATGGCTTGGAATGAACTAGTTCTTAGGCCAACCAACTTTAAAGACAGATCAATTTAATAGATTTTATGCCATTATGAACAAAAATATAAAAAAGGATGCATAGACTACAGCTTCGCAATTAAGACCTGTTGTCAAATAAACCCTCAAACAATATGGTCGATTATTTCACAATCTTTGAAGTCTTTAATTGTTTTGTTTAGAAAAGTTTCTGTTTCATAGAACCCAGGGTTCTACACTAACGTGATTCCAAGACTCCCTAAAAATGGACCGGACTCCCTGATTTTATCTCAGGGAGTCTGTCAGACTGTCAAATTGTCATATTTACACAATGGATAGCTTTGAATGAATAAAAAGAAAATAAAGAAAAAAGTCTAAAAACTTATTTGGTCTGAAATGATTTCTTAATGTAAAGAAATATATTTTCTTTTTTTTTCAGGCATGCTTTACGAGAATATAAAATCCATAAAAACTTGGATCATCCTAGAATAGTTAAACTATATGATGTATTTGAAATAGACAACAATTCGTAAGTATACTGTTCACATTATTCTTCTGACTGATTTAATATTATTGACTGTTTTCACTCTTTAACAGTCACAAATATTGACATCTCAAGACTATTGGACAAAATGTTATTCATTAGTAATGGAATTAGTGACTAATATTTTCAATAGATAATTTTTCAGCCTGATCAGAATAGCATATTTGAAGTTGTGTCCCTTGAATCCAAACATCCAATTGTGACCTTGACCTTTGACCTTTATGACCCCAAAACAATAGGGCACCTCTTTGGGTCATGGGCTACAACTTCTGTAAAGTTACATGATCCTAGATCTAAGGTCTCTTGACTTAGAGCACGGAAACAGATTTCAAACAAAGTCGATTGTAATATTTGTCGTATTTTATGCGTATGTAATATTTGTCATATTTCATGTGTATTTTTCTCATTTACAGATTCTGTACAGTTTTAGAGTATTGTGAGGGCAACGACCTTGACTTTTATCTGAAACAGAACAAGTGCATTCCGGAGAAGGAGGCGCGCTCGATCGTCTGTCAGACAGTCAGTGCTCTCAAATATCTCAATGAGATAAAGCCACCTGTGATTCATTATGATTTAAAACCTGGTAAGTGCACATCCAGATGTGAGCAAAACTTTTTACATTTATACCTGTACTTCAGTAGTCTTGTTCTCTTATGACTGAGAGACTATTTGCTTGGCTAAAAGTCTATTTGACAATTGTCAACTCATTTGTCTCATCAATGGAGGAATGTTTACAAATCATCTCTATATGGAATTAGCAGTGGGGGCTCAAATTTGATGTGTTTGCTCTGGTGTGAGAGATAACGGTAATATATGGTTAGGTGCTCCAACTCTAGCAATATTACTGAAAAATTGTTACTCAAAACGTCATTCAATCATTTCATCTTCTATTATTTTTTAAACAAGACTTGGTGTTGATGTCCCAAATAAATTAAGCTTTTAAGCTTGTAAAAAGATTTGCAAAAGATTAGAAGTAATTGTTGATGAGCCACATTTTCTTTTGCCTCAATATTTTCTGTCTATATTTACACAAATTCTGTCTTTGTCAATGTCTATTTTGCAGTTGGCAGTTTCTTCCTTTTTGCTGTCTAAACCTTGCCGTTTTGGAAAAGTTGATTGCAATTAAATATTACCTTGGCCTGCTTGTATAGTTTAGTCAGAGTTAACCAAATGAAGAAATACCTGATAACTACATAGGAACATTTAACCAAACTTCTATTCAACCATATGGTCAACAGTAACCAAAGAATGTTTATACAATTGGACTTTGAATGACAATTTCAAAATTCCCTTTGTTCTCTTTCAGGTAATATTTTACTTGGTAATCCTGTTCACAATGGAAGTAAGTATTGTTTCATTTACTTGTATATATAAAGAGTGTTTAACTCATTTATCTAAGGAGCTTCATTTCTATTGAATTGGCATTTCACAGACAATTCTTTTTCTATTTAAAAAGTCAGCAGTCTGTCATATACACACAAAGTATTTTCAAGCTGAAATGAATTCCACCAAAGGTTGACATTTATTGGTATAAATGGGGTTTATGTTTAGGTAGTTAAGGTGTAGGATAGCAGAGAAATCTTGGATGCTGGTTGAATTTTGAGGCCTGCTTGTTTCATTGGACATATGGGTTGTCCTCAATAAGGCATATAATAGCCATATTATACATAGTTCTGGTAAAATCCAGGAGAACACATTGATGAAATGAATTATCTCACCATGATTTGACTGAAAAATTGTTTAAACCGACATTTACTATATATATAAACAACACCTTTCCCTTTAGGTTCGTTCCAGTCAGTGAGTACGTCGGTCAGTGGTGAGATCAAGATTACAGATTTTGGTCTGAGTAAAATCATGGACGACGACAGTGTCTCACAAGAGGGGATGGATTTAACTTCACAAGGGGCCGGAACCTACTGGTTTGTTTATGATATGTGACCCGTCACGCTAAAAGGGACCTTATAGGAAGTGTGAATATGTCCATTTTTCTCATACGATAACTGGTTTACCTTTGCATAGTCTGATCAGTTTATCAAAATTTGGATTTTTGGACTTCTGACAAGGTCCCCTTTAGCGTGATGGGTCACATGTACAAAAAACAAATGTTTGCATCCTTAATCCTTGTCAAGCTAAATTTTAAGAAGCAGGCAGTATAGAATAAGGCCAGACTGCACATGTGTGCAGGCTGGGCTTGTTCTATTCTGCCTGCCAAAGCATACAGATTATTCAGGTATCAGCATGACTTGGAAGGGTTAAATCAGATGTTGGTCTTAATAAAATTATGGACGATGACAGTGTCTCACAAGAGGGCATGAACTTAACTTCACAAGGAGCCGGAACCTACTGGTAGGTTTACCTGAGGCTTCCATAAATGGCAAAAATTGGAACTGTTCTCATTTTAAAGCTGTTTCAGACATTGAATGGCTGCTGTCATAGTGCATACGACTCATTCTCATAAGGTCCCTAGTTTTATCCTAGGCTGTGGTAAATATTCTTTCTGACATTTGTCTCACTTACTGAGACCTACTCTTTAATTTGTCTTACAACCAACATTTCATTTTTTATGGCCCCGTATCGAAAGATCGGGGGCATATTGTTTTACTTGTGTCTGTCTGTCCATCCATCTGTCTGTCTGTCCGAAAACTTAACGTTAGCATTTTCTCCAAAAGTATTCAACATACAAAGCTCAAATTTGTTATGTAACCTTTCAATGTTATCTATCTGTCCCATGCAATATGACCTTCCTCAAGGTCATTCCTTTACCCTTATCAACCCTTAACCTGAAAACTTACATGAAAACTTAACATTGCCATTTCGGGGGCATTTGTGTGTCACAAACACATCTTGTTTAAATCTTCAATATTTGCTCTTCTTCATTAACCCATTACCACATAATTACACACTTTTTGATACCCAAGAAGACAAAAGCATTGGAAAACATTGTGGGAAATGAAGAAATTGGATAAAATTTGACATGCAATTTCTTCATGTCCCACAATGTTTTCTCTCCAGAAAGACCCCAAAATGGAAATGATTATTTGTTTGTATTTGTAGGTACCTACCGCCCGAGTGTTTTATGGTGGGAAAAAATCCTCCCAAAATATCTTCCAAGGTGGATGTCTGGTCAGTAGGTGTGATATTTTACCAATGTTTATATGGAAAAAAGGTGAGTAGGGTGGACACAGGCAGGGCTGAAACGAACACCTGGGTACAAGTGGGTAGGGTACAAAATGCTGTACACTATTTTCATCATTGTATATCTTTTTGACTGTCAAAAAGTTTTACAATAATGAAAATAGTTAACAGCATGTTGTCAAGGATTACAATATATAGGGGAACTCATTTGGAAATCCGCCAATGGGAACATGCCTGCGAGTTTACTCAGACGATTCAACTTGTTTGTATGTTCCCGTTGGTGTATTGCTTCTTTACTTCAATTGAATTTAGAATCTAAATTCACCATTTGTGCGGGTAACCCATGTTTAATCGGATACCCAGGTAGAAATTTGTACCCGGCCGTTTCAGACCTAGACACAGGCTATTTTGATGGATTCTCGAAATGTCCAATATCTACCCATAGGTAATTCCGGATAATGATACAAATGTGTAACTCAATGCTGTGTAATGGTATATTTGCTCTATGACAAAGGTGTGAACTTTTGGAAATGAGTATGGAAAGCATTGAGGGACAGGGAGAGAGTGAGCACTTTTTAGTTAGGCTATTCAAATTTTGATATATTTTGTGGCTATTTAGCACACTTTTCTTCATTTTTAGCTTGACTTTTCGAAGGAAATGAGAGCTTATACTGTCACCCGGGCGTCGGCATTGGCGTTGCAACAAAGGTTAAAGTTTTTTCAATCATCAATAACTTCCATACTATCAAAGGGATTCAACCCAAACTTGGAATACTTATTCACCATCACACCATCTCCTTTACTATCAGGGCCCATGACCCTGGCTCCACTATACTTGAAGTTATGCCCCCTTTATACTAAGCAACTTAGAAAGTCGAGCGTGCTGTCTTCGGACAGCTCTTGTTTCCTTTTCTTGAATCCCTAGATAGTTAGTCTTAAGAACATGTAACTTTTGGTCACAACTTATCCCATTATCAACTAAGATGCCTTATTAACCCATTACCACACAGTGACACCTTTTGATGCCCCAAAAGATAAAGGCCTTGGAAACATCATGGAAAATGAAGACATTGCTTGTGACAAGATATTTCTTCATTTCCCAAAATGTTTTCTACATAGAAAAAACAAAAAATGTAAAAAGTTTGACACTTAAAATCGTCATATGCAACACTTTTGAATTAAGACCAGTCTAAAATTTTGCCATCTGTTAATGGGTTAAATTATATTGTATTTTCCAGCCTTTTGGTCACAACTTATCCCAGGCTGCGATACTAGAAGAAAATACCATATTGAATGCTAAAGAGGTAGAATTTCCCTCCAAGCCAATTGTATCACCTGAAGCAAAGGTAAGGAATTGTAAAGAAAGCAGTGTTTCATGGTTGACATATCGCTGCTTTTCAACAAAAACCTTATAACTACAGCTTGTTTAAAGCTGTAGTTACATGGTTTTCGTTGAAAAGCGATGATATTGAATTCTCGAATGCTAGAGAAAAAAAATAAAAAAAATTGTTGCCTGCAACAACTACTGCTATCTATTTTTAGCTCCACTGGCCTTCAGGCCAGCGGGCTATTGTCATGGCATTGTGTGCGTCGTGCGTGCGTCCGTCCGTCCGTGCGTCCGGTCGTCAACTTTTTCTTTAAAAATCTTCTCCTCAGAAACTACTTGATGGATTTCAATCAAACTTCACAGGAATGATCCTTAGGTGGTCCTCTATCAGATTCCTTCGATTAATTCTGATTGAACCATAAAGTATGGAGTTATCTGCCCTTGAATTAAAAAATGGCTGTTTTCACTCGTTTTCACTCTAGCCACTACAAATATTGATTAATCAAAACAAAACTTGGTCAGAATGTTGGTGCTGATAAGATCTTGCCTGAGTGCAATTTTCAGCTTGATCTGAATATTACGTCTTGAGTTATGTGCCCTTGAAATTGGCAAAACTACCATTTTTATGCCCCCGATAGGGAGGCATCATAAATTTGACTTGTCCGTCCGTCTGTCTGTCCGTCCGTCTGTCCGTCCGTCATTCCGTCCAAAAACTTTAACATTGGCCATAACTTCCTTATTAGTCCCCTACCGGCGAAGCCGAAGGGGACTTTAGGTTTGCACTCTGTCCGTCAGTCAGTCTGTCCGTCAGTCCGTCCGTCAGTCCGTCCGTCTGTCCGTCAGTCCAGTGAATTAGTTTTCCAGACTTTTTTTCTAAACGGGGGTAGCTATTGAGCTAATTTTTGGTATGTAGACCCGCATTGATGAGATACAGAACAAGTTTGAGTTTCGTTCCGGTCCAGTGATTTTTGAGTAAGATATGGATGCTGGACTTAGAAAATTACTGGGAAATTACAGTTTTCCAGACTTTTTTTCTGAACGCTTGCAGGTATTGAGCTGATTTTTGGTATGTAGACCCGCAATGATGAGATACAGAACAAGTTTGAGTTTCGTTCCGGTCCAGTGATTTTTGGAGAAGATACAGATGCTGGACTTAGAAAATTTCTGGGAAATTACAGTTTTCCAGACTTTTTTTCTAAACGCTTGCAGGTATTGAGCTGATTTTTGGTATGTAGACCCGCATTGATGAGATACAGAACAAGTTAGAGTTTCGTTCCGGTCCAGTGATTTTTGGAGAAGATACAGATGCTGGACTTAGAAAATTTCTGGGAAATTACAGTTTTCCAGACTTTTTTTCTAAACGCTTGCAGGTATTGAGCTGATTTTCGGTATATGAACACATATTGATGAGATACAGAACAAGTTTGAGTTTCGTTCCGGTCCAGTGATTTTTGGGGAAGATACAGATGCTGGACTTAGAAAATTACTGGGAAATCACAGTTTTCCAGACTTTTTTAGCTCACCTGAGCACGATAGTGCTCATGGTGAGGTATTGTGATACCGCTGTGTCCGTCGTCCGTCGTCCGTCGTCCGTCGTCAGTCGTCCGTCGTCCGTCGTCCGTCGTGCGTCGTGCGTCAACCTTTGGCTTGTGTGCACTCTAGAGGCCACATTTTTTGCCCAATCAACCTTAAATTTGCTCAGAATGATTGTCTTGATAAAATCTCGTACAAGTTCGAAATTGGGTCATCTGGGGTCAAAAACTAGGTCACGGGGTCAAATCTTAGAAAAACCTTGTGTGCACTCTAGAGGCCACATTTTTTGCCCAATCAACCTGAAATTTGCTCAGAATGATTGTCTTGATGAAATCTCAGACAAGTTCGAAATTGGGTCATCTGGGGTCAAAAACTAGGTCACGGGGTCAAATCTTAGAAAAACCTTGTGTGCACTCTAGAGGCCACTTTTTTTGCCCAATCAACCTGAAAATTGATCAGAATGATTGTCTTGATGAAATCTCAGACAAGTTTGAAATTGGGTCATCTGGGGTCAAAAACTAGGTCACGGGGTCAAATCTTAGAAAAACCTTGTGTGCACTCTAGAGGCCACATTTTTTGCCCAATCAACCTGAAATTTTCTCAGAATGATTGTCTTGATGAAATCTCGGACAAGTTCGAAATTGGGTCATCTGGGGTCAAAAACTAGGTCACGGGTCAAGTCTTAGAAAAACCTTGTGTGCACTCTAAAGGCCACATTTTTTTGCCCAATCAACCTGAAATTTTCTCAGAATGATTGTCTTGATGAAATCTCGGACAAGTTAGAAATTGGGTCATCTGGGGTCAAAAACTAGGTCACGGGGTCAAATCTTAGAAAAACATTGTGTGCACTCTAGAGGCCACATTTTTTGCCCAATCAACCTGAAATTTGCTCAGAATGATTGTCTTGATAAAATCTCAGACAAGTTCGAAATTGGGTCATCCGGGGTCAAAAACTAGGTCACGGGGTGAAATGTTAGAAAAACCTTGTGTGCACTCTAGAGGCCACATTTTTTGCCCAATCAACCTGAAATTTGCTCAGAATGATTGTCTTGATGAAATCTCGGACAAGTTCGAAATTGGGTCATCTGGGGTCAAAAACTAGGTCACGGGGTCAAATGTTAGAAAAACCTTGTGTGCGCTCTAGAGGCCACATTTTTAGCCCAATCAACCTGAAATTTGATCAGAATGATTGTCTTGATGAAATCTCAGACAAGTTCGAAATTGGGTCATCTGGGGTCAAAAACTAGGTCACAGAGTCAAATGTTAGAAAAACCTTGTGTGAACTCTAGAGGCCACATTTTTTGCCCTATCAACCTGAAATTTGCTCAGAATGATTGTCTTGATGAAATCTCAGACAAGTTCGAAATTGGGTCATCTGGGGTCAAAAACTAGGTCACGGGGTCAAATGTTAGAAAAACCTTGTGTGCACTCTAGAGGCCACATTTTTTGCCCAATCAACCTGAAATTTTCTCAGAATGATTGTCTTGATGAAATTTTGGACAAGTTTGAAATTGGGTCATCTGGGGTCAAAAACTAGGTCATGGGGTCAAATCTTAGAAAAAACGTGTGTGCACTCTAGAGGCCACAATTTTTGCCCAATCAACCTGAAAATTGATTAGAATGATTGTCTTGATCAATTCTCGAACAAGTTCGAAATGGGTTATCTGGGGCCATAGACTAGGTCATGAGGTCAAATATTTGTAAAACCTTGTGTGCTCTCTAGAGGCCACATTTTTAGCTCACCTGAGCATGATAGTGCTCATGGTGAGGTATTGTGATACCGCTGTGTCCGTCGTCCGTCAGGTGTCGTGCGTCAACCTTTGGCTTGTGTGCACTCTAGAGGCCACATTTTTTGCCCAATAAATCTTAACTTTGCTCAAAATGATTGTCTTGATGAAATCTTAGACAAGTTAGAAATTGGGTCATATTGTGTCATAAACTAGGTCACAAGGTCAAATCTTAGTTAAACCTTGTGTGCACCCTAGAGGTCACATTTTTTGTCCAATCAACCTGAAATTTGCTCAGATTGATTGTCTTGATAAAATCTCGGACAAGTTTGAAATTGGGTCATCTTGGGTCATAAGCTAGGTCACGGTGTCAAATCTTAGAAAAACCTTGTGTGCAGTCTAGGAGCCATAGATTTTGCCCAATTAACCTGAAATAGGGTCAGAATGATTTTTTTATCAATTCCATGACACATTTAAAATGGGATCTAGTTTTTGAAAACAATTTATTACACACCAGGGGGTAGTTCCCATCAAAGCATTTATGGAAATTTTTGTCTTCCCAATGTCTAAGAAATATAAATCATTTATTCTCTATTTCTAAAGTCTTTAGAAATGCAACATCTCAATTTTGTCCTTAATGTTTGATTAGACATTTGTTAGACAAAAAAAGGGTCCTATATGTTTTGACGAAACTGGTCCTGGGAATTTACCAAACTTTAATACAATGATTTTGCAAGCTTGTCAGTATTCATGGCCTATTTCTTTTTATTTTTCAGGATAACATGTAAAGAAAAGAAGCATTGACGTATCTGAACCACTACAGTATTTTCTGTAAAAAGATGATGTTCAGAAATTAATCATAGATGCCAGACAAGAACTCTAGATGGCATCATGATAAACACATGCAAATTTTAAAAGTACCCCCTGAGTTTCCTGTAATAACTACATTTGGTGTTGAAATTCGTAATATGTATCATTTAATTTTTGGGTTAAAAATGCACACATCATGTAGTATTGAGGTTATTGCAGATGTCAACTGTACCGGGTAAGTGCCAATGGTGAATTAAGATTTGTCATTCTTCAAATTGAAAATTTATTTAATCAGCTCTTTCATTTTAAAAGGTTTTTTAGAATTTTCAAAATAATTTCTATTTCCTTATTTCATTGTGTACTGAAATTCTCCTTATAATTTGTGTGATATATTTAACATTGTATTCACCATTGTTGTAAACGGGCCTCTTTCTATGGAAAAGAACCACCTTGCTGATTATGATTTCTTCATGCTTTTACTGTTAATTTCTATTTTCCAATCTGTTTATCAAAAGCGTTTATGTTCTTAGAAAACTTTTAGATCTATTATTTATTTTTAAATTTATCACTTTGAAATTATTTTATAACATCATCAACTTTGAAAAATATTGTAGTTTGAATCAAAATTAATAAAGCCAATGGTATTTTTCATGTCAATTGTTTTGTTTAAGAAAAGGTAATAAGTAATTTTGATTCAGTATGCGAGTACTGGTTTGAATATATACCAGGAAAACAAAACTGTTTTAAAAAAATGAAAAAAACAAATAAATGAATAGTAATAAGAAATGATTGAAATTTGAGATATTTTTCATGACCTGTCATTTCTTATTAACCCATTACCACACAGTAATGCCTTTTGACGCCCAACAACAAAAGGGCATTGGTAGACATTATGGAAAATGAAGAAATTGTGACAAGCAATTTTTCTATTTCCCACAATGTTTTCTACCCAGAAAGACCGAAAAATTAAAAATTTCATTCACTTTAAATTGTGGTCTGCAACATCTTTGAAATTGGACAAGTCTGAAATTTGTCTTCTGGTAATGGGCTTATTTTGTATTTTCTCTATACAAAGAGATTTTTTCTTTATTTTCTAGGTGAAAGAAAAAAAAGAAGAAAAAACTGTACACATATTGTTCCTTCATGAACATTGAACTTGTTATCAGATGTTATTATTTGATTTATTCCTCTGTGATTCAAACAATGTAGAAACAGTGAGAGAGATAGTAGTGTAAAGTTTTGTTAAGAAACTTGTGATATTTGGTTGTTAATAACAACAGTGCCTGAAACAGTGACTGTTTTGGGATTGAATAATCAAGAGGCAGTGACTCTTAGTTATATGCTGACTAAATCTGTGTTCATATTTGGATATTTGGATTACTAGTATTGCTGAAAAGCATCGTGACTCAAGTATTGAGAAGATTGTTGCTAGTGATTTTAAAAACTGTTATTTATTAATTAATGTGCAGTGAAAAATACTAGTGTTAGTGAAGTCAGTACAGACTCTTGGACCTGATTTAAAGCTGTAAGTATAAAGAACATAATCTTTTGTATAAATATGAACTACAATCTGATTGAAATCTGTTGTTAACTTACAGCAAAATCTGGCCGTCACAATACAAGTTAGGTGTCATCTTCTGTGATCCTGGGAAAACCAAAAATCATTTTTTACTCTAACCAATCAAATCTTTTATTATATACAGTTTTTCATGACAATTATGTGTGAACACTAGGTTCTTCACTGAAATGTGCTGGCTTTGTGACCTTGTTTACAGTTTAAATCACCTTCAGAATCTTGAAACGTTTACTTGATTGGGCAGAAGAAAAGGTCATTAAAGATTGAATTTTACTGGTGCCTGTCAGATATTACTGTATGTTAACACCAGATTTTAATTGGATTGATATGAACTATTTTCTTAGTTATAAGCTGCATTTAGTTATGCAGCATATTGTTATACTGTTCACCATCTGTCTGTCCAAAAACTTAATGTAATAATATAATTAAGTAATGTAGAAGCTATGAAGTTTAACAAACATATATTTCTTTCGTTTCAATACATGTATTTCACCAGCATCTTACATTTTTTCTGACAAATAGGTGCATTGACTCTTACCTTAGAAGTCAAATTAGAATAAAGACTATTGGAAAGGATGTTATGGAAGTACTTGTAAGCATCATTCCAGGAATTCATAACTAGGTGCTATAGCAGTGTAATATGAGTGAAAAAAATAATGGTACTAAACACCATCATATGATTACAATATTATTATGTTTAGGCTTTTTATTACTTTCTTATAATGTCAATATTTTTTGTTCATGAAAACTTATAAATATCTTGAAAAATCTTAAAGCATCCTTAGCATGGAGTCTTTGGTTCACATATTTGACTTCATTTTATTATTATGATCTACTATTATGCTTTGGGCAGGTGTTAAATGTATGCATATTCTGATGATTGTCTGAGATGGGAAACTATATAAACCCATTTCTAAACAGCAAAATACAGCTAAATACAGTAACAAGTTGTTTCAGATGACAAAATGGTTAAGAATAAATTTGAAATCAATACCAACATGATATTTTATCAAAATTAATATGGAGACAAAATGAGAATATGGAGATGAAATGAAAACACATTGTGTTTCTGTATTTTTTGTTTTGCTTCAATATTTCCCTTAGCCTTCTTAATACAATACATAAAACACAATCATTAGGTTGCAAAGGGCTAGCCCTTTCCAAACAAGAACTTCTTTTGACATCCTTAGTATTGATTATTTTAGAAAATGTTGAACCAAAAGAAGAAAATGCTGATCATAAGCAACATTTTCGCTTGTTTTCCAATGTTATTTTCTTTGCTTTATTAAACATATTGTCCTCTTTGTAATTACTGCAGTATTTTTATGCCCCTGTATCAAGAGATCAGGGGCATATTGTTTTACTCAATCTGTCTGTCCGTCTGTCTGTCCGAAAACTTAACATTAGCCTTTTCTCCAAAAGTATTTGATATAGAAAGCTCGAATTTGGTATTTAACATCCTTTCAATGAAATCTATCTGTTCCATGCAATTTGATCTTCCTCAAGGTCATTCGTTAACCCTTATCAACCCTATACTCTACGAAAACTTAACATTTTACAACATTGCCATTTCAGGGGCATTCATGTTTCACAAACACATCTTGTTTTTAAATTAGACCAGTCTAATACTTTTGGTTTGGGAAAGGGTCAATGTATTGAAGAATGACAAAGTAAAATATATTCTTACTTTTTGTGATTATCTTTTCAGGTAAACATGCCAAAATTAAGAAAGAAATCATCAGCTCAGTACAGTGCCACCAATCGGGCTCGTATGAGAGAGAGAAGACTTCAAACTCAGGCTGCACAACAAAGTCCTGTCATTGCGCAGGCACAACGAAGTCCTGTTATCGCACAGGCACAACGAAGTCCTGTTATCGCACAGGCACAACGAAGTCCTGTTATCGCACAGGCACAACGAAGTCCTGTTATCGCACAGGCACAACGAAGTCCTGTTATCGCACAGGCACAACGAAGTCCTGTCATCGCACAGGCACAACGAAGTCCTGTTATCGCACAGGCAAATGAAAGTCCTGTCATCGCACAGGCACATACAGAACAATTAGAAAGAAACATAGATATAAAACCATTGCTCACTTATTATACTTCAGAAAATCACAAAATGAATTCATTCACAAAAGTCTGTCCAGCAGACCAGAAAAATGACTTTTCAAAATATGCTGAGGAGGTAGCAGAAAAACTTGACTCAAATACCAAAGAGGATAATCCCTTATTCATTGCTATGAATGCTCCTAATTCAAATACAAATGTATGCATAGGATACATATTGGCTGAAAGCTGCAGTGAAAATGAACTTGATACTTCCATTCTTGGATCATTCAACCAAGATGATGTCAGATTTCATACAGAGTCTCGTGGAAGTCAGTGTACTGCCAATGCCTTGTGTGCTTTGATTTATGCAGATTTTGCACAGCTGAATAGTGTAGATGATCTTGACCAAGTGCTTTATGATGGAGATTGTTTGTATAACAAAATTATTACATCCTTGAAAGAAAATGGTACATACAGAAATAAGCTTTTAAGTTTCGATGAAATTCCAAGGAAAGTAAGAATACAAAACAAAGACATGAGTGTTGTTAAAGGAGATATCATTTCTGGCGTATGTACAAAACAAAGTATCACAGAAGATTTTCCCGAACTAAACGAAGCACTGTCAAACGGATTTCAAAAATCCTCATATATTCTACTTATGGTTGGTGCAGTATGTTCTGCAGTATTTAAAACAGACAATAGATATTTTATTTTTGATTCACATTCACATGGACAAGATGGTTTGTTCAATGAAGATGGCAGATCAATTTTGATTTCTTTCACTATTTTGGAAGATCTGGTATTGTTTCTGTATAGGATGTATGATAGTATAATGATTGACTTGTCTTCTCAGTTTGAGTTATTACCTTTATTTATAAAAGAGAAAGATTGTGATGATTTTCAAACCAGCTTCAAACAAATCAATCAGGCAATTTTGACAGAGAACGATAAACAAGAGATTTTGATGAAGAACTACTTTGAAGATCAAAAAAAAAACAACATACCAAGGATATTCAAAATAAACCGTTTGATAGAAAAGTCTATAACAGAATGTATAAACAGAAACAAAGACGGAGTGAACACCAAAAAGTAAAAGAAAGAATGAAAACCTTGAAGTGCATGAGAAAAGCTAGGACATCTGAAGAATTTAAAGAGAAAGAAAGAACTTTAAAAGCTTCTTTGAGACAGAAAGAAGACCAAAAAGTAAAAGAGAGAGTTAAAACCTTGAAATGCATGACAAAAGCCAGGACATCTGAAGAATTTAAGAAGAAAGAAAGAGCTTTAAAAGCTACTATGAGACAGAAAGAAGACCAAAAAGTAAAAGAGAGAGTTAGAACCTTGAAGTGCAAGAGAAAAGCCAGGACATCTGAAGAATTTAAAAAGAAAGAAAGAGATTCCAAAGCTACTATGAGACAGAAAGAAGACCAAAAAGTAAAGGAGAGAGTTAGAACCTTGAAGTGCAAGAGAATAGCCAGGACATCTGAAGAATTTAAAAAGAAAGAAAGAGATTCCAAAGCTACCTTGAGACTGAAGGAAGTCCAAAAAGTAAAGGAAAGAGTAATTACCTTGAAGTGCAAGAGAAACGCCAGGACATCTGGAGAATTTAAAAAGAAAGAAAGAGATTCAAAAGCTATCTTAAGACAGAAGGAAGACCAAAAAGTAAAGGAAAGAGTAAATACCTTGAAGTGCAAGAGGAAAGCCAGGACATCTGAAGAATTTAAAAAGAAAGAAAGAGATTCAAAAGCTACCTTGAGACAGAAGGAAGACCAAAAAGTAAAGGAAAGAGTAATAACCGTGAAGTCCAAGACAAAAGCGAGAAAATCTGCAGAATTCAGGGAGAGAGAGTTGAAAAAGAAATCTCTTTCCAGAGAGAAACATGATTTTAAAGTGAAGGAATTACAATCTCAAAGAAGTTCCAAAAGAAAAGCAAGATCTGATCCATATGTGCTAGAGAAGGAAAGAATCGCTAAACAAGTGTGGAGAACAAATAAAAGAAACAGATGTGTTGAAGCAAGTTCTGCCAGAGAACATAAATCAACCAAACGTAAGGATCCAGACTTTATCACACATGAAAGGTTATCAGGTAAACGCAGAAAGTATGGCTCTGATATTGCATCATGCATTGATATTTTCCACAGAAATGTATCTGTAGGGCCTGTGTTTATTTGTACCTGCTGCCATCAAACTTGGTTCAGACACAGTGTTTCATTGGCAACGTCCTTATCTGAAAGCCAAAAAACAAAATATTGTACAAATCTGTTGTCATTTGATGACAAAGAATGGGTATGCACTACATGCAAAGTTAACATATTAAATGGAAAAATTCCAAAATTGTCTGTAATGAATGGGATGAAATGGCCTGCAATACCTAAAGAGTTGGACCTTTTCCCACTTGAAGAAAGATTGATCGCATTGAGGATTCCATTCATGCAAATAAGAGAACTACCAAGAGGTCGTCAACTGTCAATAAAAGGAAATGTAGTAAATGTACCCGTCAATATACAGCCAGTCGTGAATGCGCTTCCTAGACCATTTGATGAAAATGTTACTGTGGCTGTGAAACTGAAAAAAAAGCTGTCATTTAAATCTTGTGCTTTTTCTGAGAATGTTCGACCTGTTCGAGTGATTTTAGCTTTGCATTGGCTTATGAAAAATAGTGAATTGTACCAAAATGCAAATATTCAAATAGATGAAGATTGGGTAAAAAAAGTATCAGAGACAAGAGTTGAGAATGTACATGAGTTTGTGTCACAAGAATCCATTATCTCTGATGAAAATATGATTAATGACAATGAAAAGGATCTAGGAAGTGAATTGATAACCAGTGAGAAAGTTGAAGATTTACAAACTTCAGAAATAGATCATCCTGGTTCAGATGATTTGTATGACAGTGATGCAGAAGAAGTGAATAAAGAAAATGTTGGTAATATAGATACACTTTTAGAAGATGCCAATCCTGAAAATAGAAATACTACTTTCACATTTGCTCCTGGAGAGGGACAACAACCTCTTAGCTTATACCAAGATACAGATTCAGAATATCTGTGCTTTCCATCAATTTTTTGTGGACAAAAAAGAATGGAAAACAATGAAAGGCATGTAAATGTGCATTATAGTGACATTGCAAAATGGGAATTGAGATGCAAAGACAGACGTTCTGCAAATAGTGTCCCAAATATTTTCTTTAAATTGAAAAAAATACAGATGAAACAACTGAATGATAAAGTGAATTTAGCTGTTAGAAGATGCCAAACTGGGAGAAGCACATTGACAGCAGCAGATGTCAGAAATTCTGCTTCCATGGATAGTATAGTGAAAAAAGATGAAGGATATTACTTATTCAAACAGTTGAGAAACTCTCCAGCGTATTTAGAAACGAAGAAAAAGGATGTATTTGCAATGATAAGACAGTTAGGTCTACCAACATGGTTTTTATCTTTGTCTTCTGCTGACACAAGATGGACAGATCTTTTAAGCATTTTAGCTTCCCTGAATAAAAATGTAAACTACAGTCCAGAAGAAATTAATGAGCTGCCATGGGAACAGAAAATAAAACTTGTCCAATCTGATCCAGTCACTTGCTCTAGATATTTTGATAATAGAGTACAGGAGTTCATAAACATTGTCCTTAAAAGTACCCACACACCACTTGGCAATGTCACAGATAGCTTTTATCGAGTCGAATTTCAGCAGAGAGGTTCACCTCACATACACATGATTGTTTGGGTGGAAAATGCTCCAAAGTACAATGTCAACTCAAATGAAGAAATAACAAGTTTTGTTGACAAGTTTCTGCAATGTACAATTGATGATGAGGATGTTGGTAATCTTGTGGATTTGCAAATTCATAAACATTCTAGAACATGTCGGAAGAAGGAGGACAGATTATGTCGGTTTGGATATCCTTTACCACCTCTGCGAAATACAATGGTACTAGAACCTCTTGACAATGACAAAGAAAAGTATGACAAGATGTATCAACAAATACAGAAGAAATTGAATGCTGAAAAGGAAGGATATGATATTCCTTTTGACCTATTTCTGAAAGATGTTATACAAATGGATGAAGAAGATTATATCAAATGCATCAGAAGTTCACTTTCTTCATCAAAAGTATTTCTGAAACGAAAGCCCAATGAAATTCGAGTTAACTTGTACAACAAATCTGTGCTGAAGGCTTGGAAGGCCAACATTGACATTCAATTTGTTTTAGACCCATATGCATGTGCTATGTACATTGTCTCCTACATCAGCAAGTCACAGAGAGGAATGAGTAACCTGTTGTATGCTGCTGCAAAAGAAGCAAGGCAAGGAAATTTAGATATCAAAAGGCAAGTGAGACATATTGGAAATGTATTTTCAAACAGTGTTGAAGTAAGTGCGCAAGAAGCAGTGTACTTAGTATTACAAATGCCATTAACAAAAGGCACTAGAGATGATGTCTTTATCAACACATCTTCACCTGAGGAAAGAGTGCAATTATTGAAGTCAAAGTCTGCTCTTGATGAATTACCAGCAGAGTCCACAGACATTGTGGCAAGTAATGTGATAAAAAGGTATTCTCAATGTCCAAAAATGTTGGAAAAATACTGTCTTGCAGATTATGTTTCACAATTGGATATTGTGTATCCTGAAAAAAATGATCAGGAAAATGAAATTGACATCAATGATGATACAGATGAAACTGAAGAAAATTTCCCAGAAAGTACCACAATTTTACAACTGAAAAGTGGAATTAAGATAAAACGCCGTTCTGAATCCAAAGTAATACGTTATGTAAGATTCAACCGTAAATCCAATGAAGAAAACCATTTTAGAGAAAAGTTGCTACTATTTTATCCTTGGAGAAATGAAATGACTGATTTGTTGGGTAATTCTGATACATACAAAGACTCTTATGAATTGAGGAAACATACTATTGATTTAAAGTGTTCTGAGTACGAACATCATGTTGAAGAATTGGAAATAGCAAGAAACATGGCTGAGGCAGATCTTGAAATTTATGATGACATTGTACCAGGAGTTCAGCAAACTGAGGCTGAAACAGCTGAACAAAGTATAGAAGAATCTGAGGCTTTCATATATTTCAATCCTGACAGAATTTCAGAGCACAGAAATTATGACATAGGGATAGAAATTGGATGTTCAAGTTCTGCATCACAAATCAATATAAATGAAAATATTTTATCAGATCAAGAGTATAGGACATTATTAAGAAACTTGAATGCTGAACAAAGACATTTTCATGACCATGTTGTCCATTGGATCAAAACAAAAGAATCCCCGTTGTATACTTTTCTCTCAGGAGGTGCAGGTGTAGGAAAAAGTGTTGTTGTAAGAGCACTGTATCAAACTCTGTACAGATTTATGAACCTTAAAGAAGGAGAAAATGCAGATGACATCAGAGTTCTTCTTTGTGCATACACTGGTAAAGCAGCATTTAATATTGGTGGATCAACCATCTCATCAGCCTTTAAACAGAAGTTCAAACAATCAAACCAGACATTGACATGTGATAACCTGAATTCATTTAGATCAAAATTCAGGAATTTGGCTGTTGTTATCATAGATGAGATTTCCATGGTATCAAACTCAATGCTAAGTTTCATTGACCAAAGATTGCAGGAACTTAAAGGAACAAGACTTCCATTTGGTGGAGTGAGTGTCATTGCAGTTGGTGACCTATATCAGTTGAAACCTGTGAATGGTGACTGGATATTTAATGACTTGAAAAAAGATGCCTCAGCATTAGCTTACAATCTATGGACAGATCATTTCAAGCTATATGAATTGATCCAAATAATGAGACAAAAAGATGACCTCGAATTCGCTCATTTGTTGAATAGACTCAGAATTGATGCCTTAACACACGAAGATAGGGCTAAGTTACAAAAATGCAACATTGATAAAAGTTCAAAAGACTACAGGAGTCATGCCCCTCATTTGTTTGCAGAAAATGTTTTCATGCATTCATTCAATGATTCAATCATAAATGATATGGAAACAGAGAAAACTACCATTCCGTGTCATGACACAGTTATTTCCCCAAAATTGTCAAAGGAGAAACAGAGTGAAGCTGTCAAAAAACTGCCTACTGATCCAAACAGAACTGCAAATCTTCATTGTTCATTGACTGTTGTAGTGAACATGATCTATGACCTTACAGTAAACATTAATACAGAGGATGGACTTGCTAATGGAGCTTCATGTGTTGTCAAGCACATAGAGTATAAGCAAACAGAAACAGATCGTCCAAGTATTATATGGGTTCAATTCCATGATAAAAAGGCAGGCTTTGAGACTAGGGAGAAATTCAGAAATAGACAATTTTATCACTCAAAAATAAATGCAAATTGGACACCCATGTTTGACATCGAAAGAACATTTTTGTACAATAAGAAAACATTCCAGAGAATACAGTTTCCCTTGCAACCATCAGCAGGACGTTCTGTTCACAGAGCTCAGGGAAGTACTCTAGATGAAGTTGTCATAGATCTTTCTCAGAAGAAAATAAGAAAAGTTCCTCATCTCCATTATGTTGCTCTGAGCAGAGTTAAGTCAATGAAAAGTCTTCAGATCCTAAATTTGAATGCAGATGCTCTGAAAGTTGATGATCAAGTAAACAAAGAAATGCAGAGGTTACAAGATAATGCTAAATTAAAGTTAAGCTTTACTCCTTTAGATACCATTGACTCTGCTGTTCACATGAAATTAGCCTTCAATAACTGCAGATCACTTCATCTTCACATAGAGGACATCAAGCATGACAGAGGTCTTTTGTCTTCACATGTTTTCGGGTTATCTGAAACTCGACTTGCAAAGCTTGACAGAGATACAAACTACATTATTGAGGGACACACATTGATAAGAAATGATCAGTCTATCAGTGACAGATCCACTCGTCCACCTCATGGCTTGGCAGTTTATGTTAAAGACTGTTGCAAAATTGTATCCAAAACTTCATTTACCTCTAAAATGTTTGAATATCTAAACTTGAAATTGCAACTTTTGGATAATGAGATTCAGTTTGTCGTGTTGTACAAATCACCACAAATGCCTGTAAACCAATTCACACAAATGATGGTTAATGAGCTTGCTCCAAAATTAGATACAAATAAACCATTGGTTCTAATGGGGGACTTCAATCTTGATATCTTTAACAAACACAGCAGAGCAGTGCAGAAAATATGCAAAGATTTTGGATGTGAATTAAAGAGTAGGGCACCAACAACCGACAATAGTTCCACATTAGATCTTGTACTTTCAAATATTAATGGAGAAGCAGGCACAGCTGAAGCATACTGGTCAGACCACAAAGTAATCTATTTTCATAACTAATTGCTACTCGTAACACTGATGCTAGAAACAGTGGAAATAGTCCCATATACATCTATACCCTTAAAATGTACAATTAGCAAATTATTGGTAAACACAGGGTTTTCCCTGAGCATGAAAAATTGGGGGTCATTGTGACCCCTTTGCCTTCACAATTGGGGGTCTTTTCACCAATTTAGGGGGTCAAATCTAAAAGTCTGCTAGAGACTACAGGAAGTTAACCCTTTCCCAAACAAGACCTGGTTTTGACGTCCCTTATAGAAAAGGCTCTGGAAAACATTGAAACAAAGTAGAAACTGCTGATAACCAGCAGTTTCTCCTTTTGTCTCAATATTTTCTGTGCCATACATGTATTTTACACAAATTTATCTTTAATAGCATTCATTCTGTCATTTGTGGTAGTTTTTGAAGTGGATCACTATAAAATTTTGTTATTTGGGAAAGGGTTAAAAAAAAACACGAACGTTTGTACAGCCAGTAGATCGTAGTGAATGGATTAGATTTTTTCGTTTTAATACACGAGTCTGTCACATTATTTCACCATCAGCGAATTTAAGGCAACTGAAGGTTTTTAACCACTTCTGACTGAAAGAAGATGGGCCCGGGGTTTCACCATCAGACTCGCTACTTTGTAGTCTGATCGCTATGACTGCCCGATGCAGACGAGAGGAATTTCGACATCTTTGTTTGATGCGACATGTTTACATTTTATAGTAGTCGGGTAAACGATATGTTTCATCACCGGAAATCGAGTCTGAATTTGATAAAAATTACTATAACCCGTCTACGCATTTTATCGGTCAACTAAAAATAGAACACAGGTCATGCACTATGAATAAATATTGGAAACCCAAATTACCGAGTTGCTTTCTTGATTGATCGTCGTAACTCCGACTTCCAAAGGATTTATTTCAACATTTTGGCCTTTACCGACGATTCTATTAAAAAAGAATTAGGTTTTAAAACTTGCGTCTTTAATGACGCACAGATAAAATTTTTACGGGTCATTTGTTTGGAAATTGCGACAATGACGCGCGAATTTTGCGTCATGGAAAACCCTGGTAAACATGTTACATATTTATCTATGCAATAAATCAAGCTGAATCATTTAGTTGATGTACATTGTTCTTAAGGTGGTCCAATGTGAAAATGTGCATGCCATCATTAATAAGACAATGGCATAAATGTTTACACAGAAAGATAAAAAAAAATATGATCCATTACATTTTTGTAATAAAAAATGCAATATTTTGCGTCAGATTTTTATGCCCCCGTATTGAGAGATCGGGGGCATATTGTTTTAGTCGTGTCCATCCGTCCATCTGTCTGTCTGTCCGAAAACTTAGTATGAAAACTTAACATTGGCCTTTTCTCCAAAAGTATTTGACATACAAAGGTCAAGTTTGCTGGTGTTTGTGGATATGTCAAACGCAAGGTAAGTCACATTTTATTAACTATTAGTTCATTGATTGATGAGAAATATCTATATTGATATATTACCTTATAACAGCAATACATGTAGCTCACAAAGCTATACACAAAAATGAATAAGGTCAATGACTAATACCTATTATATCCTAAACTAATGTTAATCCTATACCACATTTCAATGGTCCTTTTAAACAATTGTTACTCATGTATGCACAAAGCTATTATCTCAGGTGAGCGCTTCAGGGCCAATGGCCCTCTTGTTTCTAAACGCTTGCAGGTATTGAGCTGATTTTCGGTATATGAACACATATTGGTGAAATACAGAACGAGTTTGAGTTTTGTTCCGGTCCAGTGATTTTTGGGGAAGATACAGATGCTGGACTTAGAAAATTTCTGGGAAATCACAGTTTTCCAGACTTTTTTTCTTAGTACTTGCAGCTATTGAGCTGATTTTTGGTATGTAGACCCGCATTGATAAGTTACAGAACAAGGTTGAGTTTCGTTCCGGTCCAGTATATTTTGAGGAAGATACGGATGCTGGACTTTGATTTTTTTTGGGCTTCTTTTTCTAAACACATATATAAAGCCGGTAGGGGACTTGGTATTGTTTTGCAATACTTCAGAATGCTTGTTACTTAACATATTGGCTTCATACTTTACCACAACATTCCTTGGTACATTACCTTTCTGTAGGCACATACTTTGGTGACCTTGACCCCTGGATGACCTTGACCTTGAACATAGATTGGCCATAATTTAAAATCAAAGCGGTGTCGGGGCCATTGTCATCTTACAGTGACAGCTCTTGTTGACCTTAGCCGAGCCCGGATAGCTCAGTCGGTTACGTCGGAGTCTGTCAATCCAGGGGTCTCGAGTTCGAACCCCGGCTCGGCCAGTATCCATTCTGACATTTGACAAAAGTCATTTGTCTCTCACCAATGGGTGTGAATCATCTATGTGAGAGAGCAGCTGGAGGCTCGGTTTGGATATTGTGGTTGTACTGGTGCGAGAAATACCAGGAACCCACGGTTAGGTGCTCCAGCCGCCGCGATATGACCCTGGTAGTTGAAAACGGCGTAAAACCCCAATAAACTCAAACTCTTGTTGACCTTATTTTTACTCAAACAACCATAAATATCCACCAATCAACATAAAACTTTCACATTATCTTACTGGCTATAAGATCTTGTGTTGGTGTAATTTTCAGCTTCATATGAATCTTAAATCATGATTTATCTGCCCTTGAATTTGACAAAATTGTTGTTTTCGACTTTGATTTTACACCCACAAATATTGAATAATCAGGTCAAAACTTAAACAAGATGTAGGTGAAGTAAGGATCTTGCTTTAGTGTGATTCTTACCTAGATAGGAATATAAAATCATCAGTTATATGCCTTTCAATTTGACAAAATTGCTAATTATGACTTTTTTTTCACTCTAACAGCCAAACTCACTCTAATTAAGACTGTTGCAAATCTTGGTAACTAATAGATCTTATATGAATGTATTTTCAGCTTTCTAGTTACTTTGTAATTGCTTTAAGAGCAACACGTATTGAAAAATCTAGTGAAAACTTGAACTTGATATTACAAGAAATTCAGGTGCATTATTTTTTGAAAAGGGTTTTTCCCAGAATTTATTTTTAGCTCAAAATCTATTTTTAGAAATATGAAATATTTTGGAGTAATCAATGTTCTGTTAATTTAGATCTGTTGGGAAGAAAGAAAATTTTAATTGCTTGTGACATCCTAAGCTAGAATGTTCTCCCATTTCCTTTTACCCTTTCTCAAATGGCAAACATGTAATTTTACTTTCTTTGCTTCAAGAACCACACATTTTGAACAATCTAGTTTTGTTGCTTTCTTTTAGCTCTATGAAACACAAGCATTGAACCATCTAATCAAAACTTGGATTAAATATTACATGAAATTCAGGCCTGTGGAGCGAATCAAGACCTTCAGGTCTTCTAGTTTAATGCGTTACGGACTCAGATGATTGAGAAATAATGTGGGTGTTAATACTAACTACTAACTACTACATACTAACTAAATCTAAGAAGGAAAATTAATGCTCTTTGCAAAAGGAATGGATCAATGTCTGATATTAAGAAAAGGAGTAAGATAGTAGTTAACAAATACTTGAATCTCATCAACCCTTTCCCAAACAACACAATTTTAGGTAGTCCCATTTTAACCCATAACCACACAGTGACGCCTTTTGACTCCCACAAGATAAAGGCTTTAGAAAACATTGTGGAAAATGAAGAAATTGCTTGTGACAAGCAATTTCTTCATTTCCCACAATCTTTTTAGAAAACATTGTGGAAAATGAAGAAATTGCTTGTGACAAGCAATTTCTTCATTTCCCACAATCTTTTCTATACAAAATGACCAAAAATGTAAAATTGTATTCACTTGAATTTGTCGTCTGCAACATCTTTGAATTTGGACTAGTTTGAAATTTTGTTGTCTGGTAATGGGTTAAAACTGCTACAGAAGACAAGATGAATGCTGTATAAGAAAGGTTTTGTGTACAAAATAGATCTGAAAATATTGAGGCAAAAGGAGAAAGTGCTTATTATGAGCACTTTCTTCTTTAGTCTCATGTTTTCCCAAACCATTTCTACTAGGGACGTCAAAACCAGGTCTTGTTTGGGAAAGGGTTAAGGCATATGGATTGACTGTCCAGGTAACGATTTTAGTTCTCCCTTTCCCAATCAACAAAAAATTAGGGTCGTCGAATTCAAAAGCTGCTGCAGATGTCAAAATGAATGTAAATAGAGATAGAATTTGTGTACATTATAGCCCAGAAAATATTGAGGCATAAGATGAAAATGCTGATTATCAGCATTTTCTTCTTGTGCTTCAATGTTTTCCCAAGCATATTCTCTTAGGGACGTCAAAACCAGGGCTTGTTTGGGAAAGGGTTAAATATATTACAATGTACATGTGTATTTCAGAACTTTATCCGGCGTTGTTTACAGTATAAGAAAGAATTAAGGCCAGATGTGATACAATTAGCTACAGATGATTACCTGAAACCAGCATCGCTAAAGTCAAAAGTAGGGTAGGTACAAAATTTAACATAATCTCCCTTTTCCCCAATGTTTTCTGCCCCATTAAAGAGTTCAGGCCGGATGTGATACAATTAGCTACAGATGATTACCTGAAACCAGCATCGTTAAAGTCAAAAGTAGGGTATGTAAAATTATATATCATAATATGGCTTGGAGTGTTTTTACCATTCTTATGCTGTTATGCTTTATTTTCCTATTCTGAGCAATACTGTTGCAGGCAGTATAGACTATGATCTGCCTGAACAGACTTGCAGGCTGATCTTGGCCTACATTGCCTGCTTTCTACTATTATTGTGGCAAAAGCTTGAGATAACTGTTTGAAATGTCTCTTCAATTGGCAATTTGTTCGAAACAAAATGTAAATTTGACAGGACAAGGGTTAAAATACTTTAAGTTTAATCGTATTTCTGCCAAGCTTGTTCATTATGCCTGTCCATACATAAGAAAGTCCTTCTGTAAGTCCTTCTGAAAGTCCTTCTTCAACACATATAGTTTCAGTGAAATTAAGCTCAAACTTGCTGCAAAGTATTTTCATAAAGATATGCTCAGGAATTCCAAAAAGAAAAACATTTTCTCTGACAAGCTTTCATTCTAGCTAATACATGCCTTTATGTAAAGCATGAAAGCCTTGGTAGGGTAAGTCACAATGAAATGTTTTCATGCATCAATATTTTCACATTACCTTTTTAGCTCACCTGAGCACAAAGTGCTCAAGGTGAGGTATTGTGATCGGTCGTTGTCCGTCGTCCGTCCGTCCGGCCGTCCGTCCGGCCGTCCGTCCGTCCACAATTTCTTTAAAGATCTTCTCCTCCCAAACCAGTGGACCAATCTTCTTGAAACTTGGCAGGAATGATCCTTGGGTGAAGGGCTTTCAAAGTTGTTAAAAGAATTTGATTCCATCAAAGACTCTGGCTGCCGCGGCATGAGAAAAAGGGAAAATAGCCAACTCTTTTAAAAATCTTCTTCTGCCTAACCAGTTGGCCAATTTTCTTGAAACTTCACATGAATGATCTTTGAGTGAAGGGCTTGCAAAGTTGTTAAAAGAATTAAATTCCATCAAAGACTTTGGCTGCCGCGGCATGAGAAAAGCGGTAAATAGCCAAATCTTTTAAAAATCTTCTTCTGCCTAACCAGTTGGCCAATATTCTTGAAACTTCACAGGAATTATACTTGAGTGAAGGGCTTGCAAAGTTGTTAAAAGATTTTGATTCCATTAAAGATTTGGGCTGCCGCGGCATGAGAAAAGGGGAAAATAGCCAAATCTTTTAAAAATCTTCTTCTGCCTAATTAGCAAGCCAATATTCTTGAAACTTCACATGAATGATCCTTGGGTGAAGGGCTTTCAAAGATGTTAAAAGAATTTGATTCCATCAAAGACTCTGGCTGCTGCGGCATAAGAAAAGGGGAAAATAGCCAAATCTTGTAAAAATCTTCTTCTGCCCAACTAGTAGGCCAATATTCTTGTAACTTAAAATGAATGATCCTTGGCTGAAGGGATTTCAAAGTTGTTAAAAGAATTTGATTCCATCAAAGGCTTTGGCTGCCGTGGCATGAGAAAAGGGGCAAATAGCCAAATCTTGTAAAAATCTTTTGCCTTCAACTAGTTGGCCAATATTCTTGAAACTTCCCATGAATGATCCTTGGGTGAAGGGCTTTCAAAGTTTTTGAGAGACTTTGATTCCATCAAAGCTTTTGACTGCCGCGGCATGAGAAAAGGGAAAATAGCCAAATCTTTTAAAAATCTTCTGGCTTACTACATGTAGTTGGCCAATATTCTTAAAACTTCATATGAATGATCTTTGGGTGAAGGGCTTTCAAAGTTGTTATAAGAATTTGATTAATATCAAAGCTCTTAGTGCAGGGGCATCAGAAAAAGGGCAAAAGAGCAAACACTTTTGAAAAGGCTGAATTTTGTTTCATTCTTTTGAAAAACTAAGGAAAAGGGGCTTTATTGCAAAATTCTTAATTTGCTGCTATACAGGTTAAAATGTTTATTTCAACAAGGCAAAAAATTTCAGGTGAGCGATCTAGGGCCATCATGGGCCTCTTGTTTTATGATGATTTCGAAAACTAAGGATCATTTTGAATAGAAATTAAATAATGTGTTTTCTCTCATCAGGCATAACATGAGTATGAACGAGTCGAGCATGAACTCTGGTCCGAGACCGCAGACTAACAATAGCAACACAAGTGGGGGCTCGAACCCCTCTCCGTCTCCTAGTTTCACCTTCGGGGACAAATTAACGTAGTACTCAACCCTCTCGAAAACCTGACTTCCCTGGGGCCCTGATGCTTTTGTGAGAAATGCTGGTACAGAAATACTCTCATGGAATAGAAATTTCTTTAGAAAACATTCAGGCAAAGATCGAGTATGCTGTTAAACAGCTTTTTCTCCTTTTGCCTCAATCGATTTTTAGCTCCACTGGCCGAAGGCCAGCGGGCTATTGTCATGGCGTTGTGTCCGTCGTGCGTCCGTCCGTGGGTCCGTCCGTTAACTTTTTCTTTAAACATCTTCTCCTCTTATACCAGTGGGCCAATTTTGACCAAACTTGGCAAGAATGTTCCTTGGGTGACCCTTTTCAAAATTTGTTCGGGAATTTTTGATTTGTCAAAAAATGTGGGCGTGGCAGGGCAGGGCTTATCAGACTTAGAGAAATCATAAGAAAATTCTTTAAAATTCAACCATTGGGCCAATTTGAACCAAACCTGGCAGGAATGTGCCTTGAGTCATTCTTTTCAAAATTTGTTCACAAATTTTTACATTTGTCAAAAAATGTGGCTGTGGCAGGGAGAAAGGGGCTTATCAGACTTAAAGAAATCATGAGAAAATTCTTTAAAAATCAACCATTGGGCCAATTTGAACCAATGCTGGCAGGAATGTGCCTTGAGTCATTCTTTTCAAAATTTGTTCACAAATTTTTACATTTGTCAAAAAATGTGGCTGTGGCAGGGAAAAAGGGGCTTATCAGACTTAAAGAAATCATAAGAAAATTCTTTAAAAATCAACCATTGGGCCAATTTGAGCCAAACCTGGCAGGAATGTGCCTTGAGTCATTCTCTTCCAAATTTGTTCACAAATTTTTACATTTGTCAAAAAATGTGGCCGTGGCGGGGAGAAAGGAGCTTATCAGACTTAAAGAAATCATAAGAAAATTCTTTAAAAATCAACCATTGGGCCAATTTGAACCAGACTTTGCAGGAATGTTCTTTGAGTCTCTCTTTTCAAAATTTATTCACAATTTTTTACATTTGTCAAAAATTGTGGCCATGGCAGGGAGGAAGGGGCTTATCAGACTTAAAGAAATCATAAGAAAATTCTTAAAAAATCAACCAGTGTGCCCAATTGAACCAAACTTTGCAGGAATGTGCGTTTAGAGTTCTATTTAAAATTTGTTTACAAATTTTTTTATTTGTCAAAAAAATGTGGTCGTGGCAGGGAAAAAGGGGCTTATCAGACTTAGAGAAATCATAAGAAAACTCTTTAAAAATCAACCATAAGGCCAATTTGAACCAGACTTTGCAAGAAAGTTCTTTGAGTCTCTCTTCAAAATTTATTCACAAATATCAAGATTTGGCTGCCGCTGTGTAAGGCTTACAAGAAATCATGGGATAATTCTTCCACTGTAACCAGTGGAGCGATTCAGGCCCTCCTGGGCCTCTTGTCTGAGCATTTTATACAAATGACTGTAAATCTTTTTAAGATTCAACTTTGTTATCAGTAGCAGCCTTTTAATTGGAACAATCTAAATATTTTCTGTTTGGAAAAGTGTTCAAATGTGAAAATATATGAATGCTGCAAATATAAATGAATTCATCATGAGAATATTTCTGATGTGAAATTTAAGAACTAAGGACAAGGCCATTTGTGCAGAGGAATTCCATTTTGTGACTTTTCTTCAAAAACCTGGTAGCTGTAGTTAGGAGATTTTAGTTGAAAAGCAGCAATCACGGTGGATAATCATGTGATACAATATTTTCAGAAAATCTTCAATAATTTTGTAATTACTGGATCGATTTGAATTCGGTTTAAAGGATAGAATGTGGACAGACGCCACGCATTAGATGGACGTAGTTGATTTTTGAAAAATCAACTAATAAAAAAGTTATTGAAGATAAAGCAAAGTTTTGGTTTATCTTCAATAACTTTTTTATCTGTTGATTTTTGTCGAGCCCGCTTGCGGTGAGCTTGACATAGTTGTCACAATGGCGGTTCGGTGTATGTGCGTTAGTGCGTTAGTGCGTGCGTGCGTGCGTTAGTGCGTGCGTCCGTCCGGATGGAGCTTGTCCGGGCCATAACTTCACCATGGATGGAGGGATTCAGAAATAACTTGGCACAAATGTCAAGCTCAGTAAGGCGGAGTGTCGCGTGCAAGAACCAGATTCCAAGCTCAAAGGTCAAGGTCAAACTTGGAGGTCAAATGTCAAAAATGAGAAGATTTTTGCTTGTCCGGGCCATAACTTCACCATGGATGGAGGGATTCAGAAATAACTTGGCACAAATGTCAAGCTCAGTAAGGCGGAGTGTCGCGTGCAAGAACCAGATTCCAAGCTCAAAGGTCAAGGTCAAACTTGGAGGTCAAATGTCAAAAATGAGAAGATTTTTGCTTGTCCGGGCCATAACTTCACCATGGATGGAGGGATTCAGAAATAACTTGGCACAAATGTCAAGCTCAGTAAGGCAGAGTGTCGCGTGCAAGAACCAGATTCCAAGCTCAAAGGTCAAGGTCAAACTTGGAGGTCAAATGTCAAAAATGAGATGATTTTTGCTTGTCCGGGCCATAACTTCACCATGGATGGAGGGATTCAGAAATAACTTGGCACAAATGTCAAGCTCAGTAAGGCAGAGTGTCGCGTGCAAGAACCAGATTCCAAGCTCAAAGGTCAAGGTCAAACTTGGAGGTCAAATGTCAAAAATGAGATGATTTTTGCTTGTCTGGGCCATAACTTCACCATGGATGGAGGGATTCAGAAATAACTTGGCACAAATGTCAAGCTCAGTAAGGCGGAGTGTCGCGTGCAAAAACCAGATTCCAAGCTCAAAGGTCAAGGTCAAACTTGGAGGTCAAATGTCAAAAATGAGATGATTTTTGCTTGTCCGGGCCATAACTTCACCATGGATGGAGGGATTCAGAAATAACTTGGCACAAATGTCAAGCTCAGTAAGATGGAGTGTCGCGTGCAAGAACCAGATTCCAAGATGAAAGGTCAAGGTCAAACTTTGAGGTCAAATGTAAAAAATGAGTTGATTTTTGCTTGTCCGGGCCATTCCTTAATTTGGCACAAATATTCTTTGGATGGCCCTCTACCAAGATTGTTCAAATTATCTCAATCCGTAAAAAACATGGCCACGTACAGCTACGTGCAGCTAATTTTCGTACTTCTCAGAATGTTCAAATTATTCCGATCCGTACAAAAAATGGGTGCCAGGGGGCATGGCTTATTTTCCTTATATGTGACCCGTCGCGCTAAAAGGGACCTTATCGGATTTGTGAAAAGTATCGACCCTAGTCCGTCTGCGCAGTCCGCGCAGCCTGACTAGGGTCGAAACTTTTCACGTTTAAGTATTTTCTGAATCTAGAATGTTTTCTCTACCTTACAATATTTTCGTTTTCCAAATACGACATCGGATGGACTTCTGCTTGGTCTGGTATATTTCTCGGAATTTGGTTTTATGGACTTAGCATAAGGTCCCTTTTAGCGTGACGGGTCACATATGTATACTCAAATTAATCCATTCTGGTATCTCGTTATAAATACATAGACATGTAATATTTTGTGAACAATAAACTGTCTCACCATGATCCCCATCATTCCAACTTATTTTGTCCCCACTTTTACAACGCCATTGTAATGACAGCTGTAGACATAGGTATGGTCTTCTTTCTTCAAAATGAGCGGGCTCGACATGTTGCCCTTCGGCATCTAGTTCAAAAATCCAACACGTCCAGCTTATTCCTGGCATTTTCCCACTTTCTCTGCTTCAAACGGAATTCAAATTGGTCAAGTATTAAAAAAGATATTGACAATTATTGGAAATTCTGAGTCACATGATTATACATTGTGAGCAATGTGCACTTGAAATAGTTGTGCACTTGGCCATCAAATTGAAAATGCTTCGGTGAAAGGGCAAGGTCAGGTGTAAATGAGAGAGGGGGAGGAAAAGTTACTATAAACTGTGGAAATACACAATCTGAATAAAATCTGGTGTTAATTTACAGTAACATCTGACAGGCACCAGTTAGGGGTCATCCTCTGTTACCCTGAGAAAACCAAAATGTGCTATTTCTACTCTATTCAATCAAATATCTTTTAGTTCATGATTTTCCATGTGAAGCACATGTTTGCAAACACATGGTTCTGCACTGAAACATGGTGTCCTTGTGGCCTTGTTTACGGTTTTAATCGCTTTCAGAGTAAAGTTGAGCATTGTTTATTTAATTGGTCAGAAGAAAAGTTCATTGAAGATGACCCCTACTGATGCCTGACAGATGTTTCGATAAGTCAACACCAGATTTTATTCAGATTGTGGAAATACAGTGATAACTGTGGTGATGCCTCATGGCGTAAATAAGTGTGTGAAAGATAATTATTGAGGGGAGGTAATTGTGTGTGACTGTCTCCTCAAGGAAATAAATGTGATGAAATTGGATGCCAAGGGAGATAATAGTGTGTTTTTCTCCTTGAGGAATTAAATGAAATGTGTGATGAAATTGGATGTAAATGGAGTTAATACAATGTTTTTCTCCTCAAAGAATTAAATGTGATGAAATTGGATGTAAAGGGAAGTAATAAAGTGTTGGGATGCCAAGGGAGATGATACAATTTTCTTTTTAGAGAATGTTTCTTGTTAACCAGAGCTAGAGAAGAGGGACAGAAAATTTAATTTTGTTTGATTAACAGTATGTTGTGGGTACTCATTTGAAGTCGTTCTTCTCTTTTTAATAGTCTTATTTGGAAGATTCAAATGATTTCCCAAACAAAGAATATTTATGGAAACCTAAGATGCATAACGCGCTAAAAGGGTATATGAATGTTATAAAGTTTGCCTTGCATATGGAAAGCATTGAGAGAAAAGAAGAAATGTGACATTTATCTTTCTCTCATTGTTTTTCAAAACTAACTGACAAGGATGTCAGCTATTGATTTGATTTTTGACGCTCTACAAGATAAAATCTATGGAAAATATTGAATGAAAAAGTGTGTGTGATGAGCATTTGGCTCCTTTCTCATAATGTTTTCTAACCAGAAAGACCAAAAAGGTAAACTTTCATTCACCTGAAATTGGCGTCTGCAGTATCTTTAAATTTCGACCAGTCTAACATTTTGTGTCTGGGTTTTCTCCCGATCACTTCCTCTTTATCCTAGCTCTGTTATTGTAAATGTGCTCTTTCTTTTTAATTTTCTTTGTTGATATTGTGAACAAAATTATGAGCCAGATTAGATTTTAATTTCATAGCAAAGTTAACCCTTTCCCAAACAAGACCAGATTTTGACCTTGTCTTGAGCAAAATTAGGTTCAGTACAAGAAGAAATTGCTGATAACCAGAAGAAATTGCTGATAACCAGTAATTTCAAATCGGTAACTTTTCCTTTCCTCTCAATGTTTTTTGCGAGAACATACATATTTTCCTTTTATTAAATCCATTATCTGTTGTTTGCAACTCACTTTCAATTTAGAGCAGTCAAAAATTTTGTTATTTGGGAAAGGCTTAAAGAAAATGTGATAAAATATTAACTAGGAGCCTAGGAGTTAGACTGTTTGATGTGCTGAATTCTTGCTGTTCTAGAAATTGTAGGAAAGTCTTTATTAAGGTAGAATACCTGTAATGTGGCAATTTTGAGATTCATAAAATATCGACTTTTTAGCTCGACTTTTCGAAGAAAATGAGAGCTTATACTGTCACCCGGGCGTCGGCGTTGGCGTCGGCGTTGCAACAAAGGTTAAAGTTTTTTCAAACATCAATAACTTCCATACTATCAAAGGGATTCAACCCAAACTTGGAATACTTATTCACCATCACACCCTCTACCTTACTATCAGGGCCCATGACCCTGGCTTCACTATATTTGGAGTTATGCCCCCTTTGTACTTAGCAACTTAGAAAGTCCAGCACTTAGAAAGTCGAGCGCGCTGTCTTCGGACAGCTCTTGTTTTTAGCAGTGTCGTTACATATTCAAACATATTCAGGCATGGTCATAAACATTCTGCGGTGGATCTTTCCATCGCCAAATGTTTTTGACGTTGCCCGAATAATTTGGACGATGCACAAATCTCATTAGGGATGGACTACCTTAACTCTTTATGGCAATTGTATCTTTCCAACAAAAATTGATTGTGATAGTCAAACATCAAAAAGTGCTATATTGTTGGTTACATTTGAATATGCAGTAAATTTAGCTTGAATAAGCTGTAGTTACGGCATTTTCAAATATGACCGACAGTATCTAACTAAAGCAAATATGTGATATGATGTTTAAAATCCCAAGGAAATTATATTGAATGTGCTTTTGGCAAAAGAGGAAATTAATTTGCAAGAGATTGTTTATAAAGTAATGTTAACCGACTTCATTGTACTAAATTTCTTCTTCAGAATGTAATATGTTTCATACTTTAATTTAATCATTGACAAAATTTATGTTGGTACAATAATTGTTTTAAATCATGGATGAAATTCATAATTATGTTGATGAAATTCCATTTTGTTTTTAGATTAATTTTTGAGATGATGCTCTTTTGCTGTAAATCCTATATCTGACCAATCGCTGCTTTTCAACAAAAATCTTGAAACTGCAGCTTAAATCAAGCTGCAGTTATAAGGTTTTTGTTGAAAAGTGAAATTGTATTTTGTGCATGATAAAGCTCAGGAAACATTGAGACAAAACAAGAAAATGCTTGTTGTCAAGAATTTTACTCCTTTTGCCTCACTATTTTCCTCAAAGGTTTCCAATTAAAAACTAAAAAACCAGGGGCCTGTATTATTAACAATCATACAATTACTTTTTGCGTAACTAATTGTAACAACAAACCTGATTGGCTAAATCGAATTTATCTTACACAAGCGTGGTCGAAAGATCGTTGGTAATATGGGCCCAAGGGCTTGCTTGAGAAAGGGTTAATCATACTTTACTAAGGATTATTTATTTCAATACTAACCTTAGACTATCTTATATCTAGTCAGTTATTGTAACCCTTATAGGTTAACCCTTTCCCAAACAACAAAGTTATAGGGTGATCCACTTCAAAAACTGCCACAAATTACAAAATTAATGTTATCAAAGATAGGATTTTTGTAAAAAATGGCCTTGAAAATATTGAGACAAAAGGAGAAACTGCTGGTTATCAGCAGTTTCTTCTTTTGTTTCAATGTTTTCACAAGCCTTTTCTATATTAGGGACGTCAAATCCAGGTCTTGTTTGGGAAAGGGTTAAGAACCCTCAAATCAAGCTAAATTTTGTCTGTTGTGAACAGTTATGTTGGAAACTAGGAAACCAGCAATTTTGCTTATCTCTCCACGTCTTGCAGCCATATCCACTGAAATTGTCGTTTGCTAATAAATTAATCTATTTCATGTTTCATCTGCAAAAGTTTAAAACTTGGGTTTGTTCAATTGCCTAGTTAATCAGAACAACATGGTCCAATATTACAGCTTAGTTTAGGACTTTGTGATCTATTCATATTTTTAGATTGGTGCATTGTTGATTTGGCTTAGGCATTCATTGGATACACACAATTTTGTCCATTCTTTATTGTTATGCATTGATTGATTTTCTAGAATCAAATACATGTAAATGCATTGAGAGTCTTTCTTATATAGAATGATTGTGAATGTAGAAGAAGGATTTGAAACAGATTTCATGAATGGTGAAATAAGACTAATTCAAATAGACTATGTACTTTTCTGCTGTTCAACAATAATCTAGTATCTACAGCTTGTTTAAAGCTGTAGATACAAGATTTTTGTTGAAAAGCGACAACTTGCAAGTATATATGTGTAAGTCAAATGTTGAGCTCAAAAATATTGACAGTTTTTATGGATGAGCGAGGGTCAAGAGAAATGGCCTCGATGGCATTTAACCCTCTCCCAAATAAGACCTGGTTTTGAGGTCCTTAACAGATAGGGGTTGGGAAAATATAAAGGCAAATGAAGAAAAAGCTGGGAATCACCATTTTCTCCTTTTGCCTCAATACTTCCTGGACTTTACTGTGCACAAATTACAGTTGTATTAACAACCACTTTGTCTAATGTAGCAGATTTTAAAACTAACCTCTCTAAAATTTTATCTTTTGTGAAAGGCTTAAGACTTTCTCTGATCGGTCTACAGGTAATATACTTTTTTAGAGAAAATGCTGCTCAGAGACAGTGTCTGCGCTACTTATTGTAAAGAAGCTAAAAGCATGGACTTCGATCAGATTGTGCATTTGCAAACTTTGATCTGGATCAATGTCAGTTTCAAAAGCCACAAAGAACATTTTAGCAGATTCCAGTCTAGCCTTTTCCATCAACATTTTCCACTGAATTGAATAAGAAAATTCCAATTTTGTTCACATTTATTTTATTGCTTGCAAAACCTGTAATATTAGACCAGTCCAAATTTTTGCCATTTGGGAAAGTGTTATAAAGGATTAAATCCGTCATTACCTACAACACACTTTGTGCGGCTGCATGTATCATCCGTTGCTATGGAAATTGACGAAGGTATTCCTTGTCAATATCTGTTACCACGGATGATGTCCGGATATTGATGAGGGTATCTCTTGTTAATTTCTGTTGCCTGGGATGATGCACTAAGATGCACAAAGTGTTTGCTTTCTAATGATGGGTTGTAATCCTTAACCCATTACCACACAATGACTCTTTGTCACAAGCAATTTCTTCATTTTCTATGATGTTTTCCAAAGCCATTATCTTTTGGGGAGTAACAAAGACAAGCAATTTCTTCATTTTCCACAATGTTTTCCATCCAAAAAGACCTAAAAATTAAGAATTCCTTTCACTTGAAATAGTTGTCTGCAGAATCTTTCAATTTGGACCACTCTAAAATCTTGTTGTTTGGTAATCCTTAACCCATTACTGCATAGTGACGCCTTTTGACTCTCTAACAAGAAATGCTTGGGAAAACATTGTGGAAAATGAAGAAATTGACAAGCAATTTCTTCATTTTCCACAATGGTTTCTAACACAAAATGATATGAATTTTAAAATTGCATAAAATTGAAATTGTAGTCTGCACCACCTTTAAAAAATCTTGTCGTTTGGTAATCCTTAAACTGTATGTCTGTTCTGTGGATTGAATGTTTTATCTCTGTACATTACTCTTTCCTTCTCTTCTTTCCTCCATAACTCCTAGTTGGAAGTTTGTGTAAATAATGGCTCTCTCTTATATGTGAGGCTCTGTCAGTTAATGACATTTGTATCTCAATATTTAACGATTTTCCAAACAGCAAAATTTTAGGATTGTCCAATTCAAAAGCTGCGGCAGACAACAAATGTCATAGAGATAAAAGCCGAGTGCAATTTAGGCCGGTAGAGCTCTTCTAGAAATGGTAGAGCTAGTCTGGTTCCCTCCTCAGATACACTACGTTGTATTTTTTTACTACGTAGTGTATCAGAGGCGGGAACCAGACTAGCGCTACCATTTCTAGAAGAGCTCTACCAGCCTAAATCGCACACGGCTAAAGAGAGGAGTTATGTACAAAATAGTGAAGAAAATATTGAGGCAAAAGGAGAAAATTACTAGTTATCAGCATTTTCTTCCTTATGCTCAATGTTTTCCCAAACTCTTTCTATCAAGGACGTCAAAACCATGTCTTGTTTCAGATTGTTAAATATTAACGCTTTCCCAAACAACAAAATTTAAACTATCAACATCTAATTTGTTGTCTCCAGGAGCTTTCAAATTGGAGTACTCTGATATTTTGTCACTTGGGAAAGGGCTATCGGATGCAAATGTCTTCTATTGCAGAGAAGTTTTAAAAATGTGAAATATTGAGCCGCAAATAGAGAGAGGCTAGGACACTTGTTTTACTGTTTATTAATGTATTATAGATAAAATGACATGGTACACTTTTAAACTATGTTTTTATGTTACCTTGATTGTGTACTATATTTTGTTAAAACATGCTATCAAAGCAAATTTGAACGAAATTATGACATGTGTACAGTATTTTGCTTTTGTGTGTTAATTTCTTTACCATTGAAAATAATGAAATGGGAGACTTTGATGTCGCAACCAACTGCTTCAGCCCTCTTCAAAGTGATAACCACATGAGCTAAAGATACAATTGACGAAACGCAGGCTGTCAATCAAAAATATCGATTAGCTAATGGATGATCAGAAAAATGTTACACCCAAATTGTTTGTCTTAAATTCTTCGTTGCATGTGAAATTGTACCGATCTATCGACTGACAATCAAAACAATTGTTTGTCCTAGATTCTACGTTGGGCGGAGCTGTCTATTGATTGGTGTTTGGTCAATTTGGTACCTTCCTCCAAAAAATTCAATAACAACAGACCAACTGAAACAAGAGTTGTCTTTGGACAAGCCGAGCCCGGATAGCTCAGTCGGTTACTTTGTAGTCTGTCAATCCAGGGGTCCCGAGTTCGAACCCCGGCTCGGCCAGTATCCATTCTGACATTTGACAAAAGTCATTTGTCTCTCACCAATCGATGTGAATCATCTATGTGAGAGAGCAGCTGGAGGCTCGGTTTGGATATTGTGGTTGCACTGGTGCGAGAAATACCAGGAACCCATGGTTAGGTGCTCCAGCCGCCGCAATATGACCATGGCAGTTGAAAAACCACATCATAAAACCCTAATAAATCAAATCCGATAATTCCCATGTGCGAATCTCATTGGGGATGGACTACCTTAATAAAGTAGATAAACAACAAGAATCGCAATAAATTTAATTTATTGTTCACACTGAAAATGTGATTGAACTTAACAAAATAATATATCGCAAATGAATTACATTTATATTAGATCTTTCATGTTTGGAAAATCAAGCCTCGGTGATATTGTTAAGCCATTACCAAATGGAAGAAGAATTCTAGACAGGTCCAAACACAAAGATTTTGCAGACAACAATTTCAAATAAATGAAATTTGACATTCTTTGGTCTTTTTTGTTAGAAACCAATGTGGGAAATGAAGAAATTGCTTGTCACAAGCAATTTCTTCATTTTTCACAATGTTTTCCAAAGCCTTTATCTTTAATCGAGTCAAAAAGATTTAATGTGTGGGAATGGATTAACATAACTTCATCCTTTAATTAAACAAACACTGACTACGTTGGCACTCAAAAGAGAGAATACTTCAAAAACATTGAGGGAGAAGAAGGAAAGGTCAAAATATACAGAATTGACCAAACGCCTGCTGTCAATCAAAACCATTGATAAGCCAATGGACAATAAAAAATATGCCACACCCCCATTGTTTGTCTTAAATTCTTCGTTGAACATGCTATTGTATCGATCTATCGACTGACAGCCAAAACAACCAACATGCCGATGTTCCCCATTGTTTGTCTTAGATTCTACGTTGGGCGGAGCGATCTATCGATTGGCGTTTGGTCAATTCTATTGTTCTGCAGAACTTATACATGTATATGCATTTACTAATAGTGACACAGAATAATCAACAATTGCTAGCAATCGCACAGTGCTCCTTTAGTTGATAGTTTCTACTAGCATTATGGCTTTTTATTCTGCACATGCATGTGACAATATATGGCATATTGACAGACAGTCTTGAAAAGTTAAATATTTAGAAAATTATTGAAGGGTGTAATTACCAAGGCCATATTTAGGCAAATCTGCTGAATACATGATCGGAAAAGGCTGTGTCATCAAGATAAAGGGCGAATCTAAATTGATCACATCTAAATATCACAATAATTGCTTTCATAAGTCAAAACTATCACAATAAATCTTCATAATACATTGATATCGCATGATTAATATCCATTTCGGCTTTCTGTACATAATGTTTGGCAAGTCCTGAATCTTCTAAACCGGTCACAGACAAGAATTCAGCAACACAAACACTTAAAACTTGATCTACAGGATTGTCTTCACGAAGAGTACTTTGATTATAGCTACTCATTGTACTTTGATTATTAATTGAATCCAAGCATACTACACTCTGATTGGTTGAGCCAAGCCACATGACACTGTGATCATTAGTAAATGTTGAGAAATCATCGTTGAGTCTGTTGTTATACTGGCTGTGTTTATTTGGGTCAGTCTGCGAGAATAATTCCCATTTATTGTCGTCACTCCCTTCCTGGTTATGTGACCAAACTGAAAAAGATCATTAGATCAGAGCTACAGATGAGAGGGGTGACGGCTTTTCAAAAAGCAATTTTTTTTTATTGTTCAACAAATTCTATGTTGTGGGTACTCATTGCGTTTGGAATCATCTCGTCGAGACGATTCAAATGAGTACCCACAACATAGGATTTGGAATTAAAATAAATAGGTTAGAATGCCTTAAAGTGGCATTTCACATTTATTTCGTTTTTTGAAAGTATGTCTTGATGCAAAGATTGTTTATTCTAATGCGTAGAAACACTATCAGTTTTTTGAAGTTGTTATCTATAAGCGAAAAATACGCCTTCAAAGTTGAGACGGAAATGACAAATTCTATATAAATCTGAACTGTTGTCCACAACAATTTGTTTAATTTTAGCCAAAAAATATATATTTCTCGTAAACGGTTCAATATTTTGGCTTGATATTTTCAGAATTTTCATAAGAAAACATGCTCTTTCAGATAGAATAAAGGTAAAATTTATGTAAAATAATTGTGAAATGTCACTTTAATCCCCCTCTTATTGGTTGCTCCAGAGATGATTTAGATTTTCAACCATTTTACAAACCACACCTGATTTTGATGACCCTAGTTAAGAAATATTTGGAAAATATTGAGAGAAAAGAAGAAATTGCTGATAACCATCAATTTCTCATTTTCTCTCCATATAATCTCTTTGATATGATATGATGTGCATAAATATCATTTTCATTTATATCTTTATTAAATTCAACACCATCTTCTTTAGTTTCAATTTTTTTTCAAGCTTTATCATACACAAATATTAACTCTTTCATAATTCAGTATGGTATCTGAAGCATCTTAGAATCTGAGAATAGTCTTGACTTATTGCATAACCCATTACCACACAGTCACTCTTTTTGACTCCCCACAAGAAATTGACTTTGGAAAACATTGTGGAAAATGAAGAAATTGCTTGTGACAAGCAATTTCTTCATTTCCCACAATATTTTCTACACACACAAAAAAAAAACAACAAAAAATGAAAGAAATAATGCACTTTAAATTGTTGTCTGCAACTTCTTTGTATTTGGACAAGTTGAGCAGTTTGCCATATGGTAATGGGTTAAGAGAGAGTAATAACCCAGGGGTGACTGTGTGTAAAAAACATCACAAAACAACAACAACCTATAATGTGGTATAACCATCTTCAAATTGGTCCCATTTTAACAGATTTATTGAAGTTCTGTATTTTGTAATTCTTTTAGCTGTTGTTGCATCATGTGATTCCCGGCCATGAACAAGAACCAAAAGCAAGACATACCCGTCACTTCTCTATCATCATTATCCCAGAGTATCACAGGAGACCTATGCCAATGGCAGGGGGACTAGAATAGCCCCCCCCCATCCATGAATAGTCACGCTAAACAGGTCCCTCAGGCTTTTTGAGCCCAACATGAAGTTACATGATTCAAGATCAGCCTGCGTATACACGCAGTCTGATCTTGATCCATGTTGGTCTCCAATAGATTATTCATGACCTGTAGTTACTGTAAGACAGAATGAATCACAGTCAGACTGCTTTCAGGCACAGGCTGATCGTGAAACATGGAAGTCTGAAATGCTGTAAGGGACCTTTTTCCAGATCTCGGCTCAAACATACCAGTGGCTTCTCTATCATCATTATCCCAGAGTATTACAGGAGACCTAGGTCTTGTATGCATCACGGGTGACCTTGGCCTTGGTTGTGGATAAATGATTTCTTGGTTTTCATGCTCAATCTCTGACACTGGCCGAGTGGCTGGCTTGTGTTGAAATAATGAAGTATGCACATCTGACGTCTTTTCCTGAATAACAAAAACACAATTGCAAGAAAGAATGACACAACATTACTACAGATACCAATGGGTAAAGTCATTTTAACTAATTTTAACCACAAGAGCCGTCAGAGACGGACAATGCTCCCCGAATAAGGCATTGTCTCAATAAATGTATGCCGTGCAGAGATAACATAAAGCTAACAAATGTTAAGCCCCCTTTTTGCATGACATAATTTTATACCCAAATTTCACATAGTTTATCATCAAGGGCATCTGATTTACTACTCAAATATGAAATTTCATCAAATTCTGACCATTAGACTAAGAGAAATTAGAGAAAAACTGTATTTTACCTTAAGTTCCCTTTTCCCATGACGAGGCCTCAAATCCAAAAACTGGGAAAAGTACATCGTCATTATGTCATAGGGAGTTCACATGGTAAGTTTCATTTGATTTGGCCCAAGGGTTATGGAGAAATCACTCCGGACAAACGGACGGACGGAATGACGGACGGACGGACAGACAAAGCAGCGACTATATGCTCTCCCTTCAGGAGCATAAAAACCATAAATATGTTGTGGTAACTCATTGGAATCCTCTTGAACTTTGATAATGGACCAGTCTAAAAATTCATTGCTTGGGAAGAAGTTAAAAACCTACCAATGACTGACAAGGAACACTTTGAAGTTTCTGGAGTTTCTTCCATATCTCTTTGTCTTTCTTCTTTTGTTCCTGGAAATATCATGTCGAATCATAAACCATTTCCCAAATAAAACCCTGTTGTGACGTCTCTAATAGAAAAGGCTTTGGAAAACATAGGAGACAAAAGAAGAAACTGCTGATTTTCTGCGCTAAAATGTACACAAATACCATACTCATTACAATCTATTTTGTTCTCAGCAGCAGCTTTTAATTGGACTATTCTAAAATGTGGTTAACCCTTTCCGAAACAGCAAAATAGTTCAGATTGTCCTTATTGATATAGTCATGTATAATTAAAACATTGTACACAAAAGAGAGAACTTGCTTGATATACAGCAATTTACTTCATTTACCTAGAATGTTTCTATGAAAATTATATCTAAAACAATTTTGTTGTTTAATTTCCAACTCCCCATAACTACAGACAGAATCCAATTTTCCCTTTGAAGCAAGCAGTAATTCAAGTTTACCTATTACCAGAGGACAAGATTTAAGACCGCTCAAAATTCAAAGATAATGCAGACAATAATTTCAAGTTTTCATTTTTTGTTATTTCTTGGTTGAAAAAATTGTGGAATATACAAAAACTGCATATGACAAGCAATATCTTCATTTTCCGCAAAGTTTCCAAAAACCTAGATATATTGTGAGGCAGCAAAAAGCACCCTTATGTGGGAATGGGTTAACCATTATTGAAATAACAAGTGTTAGCTGTATTCTGGAATAAAAGTACCCACTATTGATTGATTGATTGATTGATTGACATTCAACACTTTTTTCAACTGCTATAATCATATCTTGGCTGCTATAGCACCTAAACATGGATTCCCGTTGTTTCTCATACCAGTACTACCACAACATCCTTACCAAGCCTCCAGCTGTTCGCCCACACAGGTTAACCCTTATCAAACTATTGGTGGGAGACAGTTTTGTCAGAAAGGATATTTGCCGAGGTTGTGGATCGAACCCAAAACCTTACCCTAGATGGAGGAATATAAGATGATCCGAGTCTTTTCTTCCTCACAGCCTCTCGGACATCCGATATCCGACTAAAATGGTCGTCATCATCTCTGACATCGGATATCCGACTAAAATGGTCGTCTTCAATCTGGAAATTTGAACTTTCGGAACTTTGGTCCCTAAACACTACTGGTGTTGATGCTGCAACTAACATAGATTGAAATGGATATAAACCTTTCCCAAACAAGACCTGGTTTTAACTCTTTCCCAAACGGCAAAATTTTAGGGTGATCAACTTCAAAAACTGTCACAAATGACAAAATGGGTGTTATTAAAGATAGAATTTGTGTAAAATTTGACACAGAAAATATTGAGACAAAAGGAGAAACTGCTGGTTATCAGCAGTTTCTTCTTTTGTTTCAATGTTTTCCCAAGCCTTTTCTATTAGGGACGTCAAAACCAGGTCTTGTTTGGGAAAGGGTTAAAGTACCTCAAAATATAAGGTTTGGGAAAACATTTGTTTAAACTCACTTATTTCAAATTGATTTGGGCATACCCTTGAAGCTTATTTCATTCCCTCTCCATTCTGATCCAGGAAAATACACTATTATTCACGCTGAATTGTGGACCAACGAGAAGCTTCTTCATTTTCCACAATGTTTTCTACCTAAATGATAATCAAATTTTGAATTTCATTCATTTGAAATTGTCATCTGCAACATCTTTGAATTTCAACAAGTCTATAATTGTGCTGTTTTGGAAAGGGTTCAGAGGTTAAATTATACATACTTGGCATTTCTTTTTCCAGGGTGCTTGTTGTCTTTGGCAGTGTTTTGGAAAGTTGTCGTAGATTTCTAATTATATCGTCATCAGCTTGGAATGTAATGATGTACTCGATCATGGCTCTTCTATTCTCATATACTACATATTCATTGAAGTCTTTGGGACAACCCTGGAAAACATGAAAACATTCAGGGGAAAGGAGATAATCCATTTATTTCATAATCAGTTTGGAATGTAATGATATACTCAATCATGGCCATTCTATTCTCATATACAACATACTCATTGAAATCTTTTGGACAACCCTGAAAAACATGGAAAAATTCAGGGAAAAGGAGAAAATTATTTTATTTCATAATCAGTTTGGAATGATCTTCTGATCTCATATACGTCATGCCCTTTGAAATCTTTTGGCCGTCACTGAAAAACATCAAACATGTTTTTCCCAGATGAAAAAATCTTGCCCTCTTGTATATTTACCATTTCCTAAATGGCCAGACTTTAGACTCTTTCAATTTTAAAGCTGCTATAGATGACGAAATAATTGTTAATAAAGATATGATTAGAGTATGTAATAAATGTGGCAGAGAAAGTATTATCAAAATAAGAAAATGCTGTTGCCAGTATATTATTCTGTTGGCTGCATGTTTCCCTAACCTATTTCTTTTAGGGAAAATCTTGAAACTATTTTAAACTCTTTTCCACAGTCATCACTGTGGAACTAGCACTGCTTTATCTTTCCATGTTTTTTATGCCCCCGTATCCAAAGATCGGGGGCATATTGTTTTACTGTTGTCTGTCTGTCCATCTGTCTGTCTGTCCGTCTGTCTGTCTGTCTGTCAGTCCGTCTGTCAGTCCGAAACTTAACATTATCATTTTCTCGACAACCATTATGCATACAAAGCTCAAATTTGGTATGTAAACTTCTTTCAATGATATCTATCTGCTCCATGCAATTTGACCTTCCTCAAGGTCACTGTTTAACCCTTATCAGCCCTTAAAGGGCGACGGTAACAGATGGTCTAATTGCAAAAAATGAAATTTTTTGAAAAAATATGCAAAACTTTTGTGTTGACCACCTCGGGATGGTTAATAATATGCGATTCAGACAGAGAATGAGCCGAAATTACAAGACAGATAGCTGAATTTAGGGAGAATCCAAACCTAAATTCAACCCCATCACTGATGGGGTTAGAATTATTTTTAAATTGTTGCGCATGCGCATACAGCGCGGACCATGATTCAAACGAGATTCATACTTGAATTTCAATATGACGTCATCATGTATGTTGTGACGTCATTTAAGAAAGTCGCATGTCCTACTGTTTTGACCTACTTTCGACATCGCTTCATGAATTTGGTATCAAATTGCGAAAAAATGAGTCGTTGCTTCAATAGTTTGTCGTAATCATTTAATCAGGTCATATAAAGCTTAAAAAGTGTACATTTCGTTTGTATTTGACAATTTTTGGGTCCAAATCTGGGAAATAGTAGCTTTAACATGCAACTTAACGCGGCAACTTAACACAACAACTTAACGTTGGCCTTTTCTCCAAAAGTATTCCACATACAAAGCTCCAATTTGGTATGTAAAGTTATTTCTATGATATCTATCTGCTCCATGCAGTTTGACCTTCCTCAAGGGGACCGTTTAATCCTTATCAACCCTTAACATGCAACTTAACGCAGCAACTTAACGCAACAACTTAACGTTGGCCTTTTCTCCAAAAGTATTCCACATACAAAGCTCAAATTTGGTATGTAAAGTTCTTTCAATGATATCTATCTGCTCCTCCATGCAGTTTGACCTTCCTCAAGGGCACCGTTTAACCCTTATCAACCCTTAACATGCAATTTAACGCAACAACTTAACGTTGGCCTTTTCTCCAAAAGTATTCCACATACAAAGCTTGAATTTGGTGTGTAAAGTTCTTTCAATGATATCTATCTGCTCCATGCAATTTGACCTTCCTCAAAGTCATCGTTTAACCCTTATCAACCCTTAACATGCAACTTAACACGGCAACTTAACACAACAACTTAACGTTGGCCTTTTCTCCACAAGTATTCCACATACAAAGCTCAAATTTGGTATGTAAAGTTCTTTCAATGATATCTATCTGCTCCATGCAATTTGATCTTCCTCAAGGCCTTCATTTAACCCTTACCAACCCTTAACATGAAACTTAACGTGGCAACTTAACGCAACAACTTAACGTTGGCCTTTTCTCCAAAAGTATTCCACATACAAAGCTTAAATTTGGCGTGTAAAGTTCTTTCAATGATATCTATTTGAACCATGTAATTTGACTTTCCTCAACGTCATCCTTTGACCCTTATTTACCCTTTACATGAAAACTTAACATTACAACTTTACATGACAACTTAACGTTGGCCTTTCCTCCAAAATTATTCCACATACAAAGATCATATTTAGTATGTAGCTTTCTTACAATGATATTAGGTAAGAGGGTCAAGGTCATTCATGAAGGTCAAGGTCAAATATCAATTAAGGTCAAAATTATAGAAAAATAGCCATTTCGGGGGCATTTGTGTTTCACAAACACATCTTGTTTTTATTATTATTTCTGCATCAATTTTCGAAAGATTTATTGCATGTACCATGCAAAACACTGCCCTTTCTTGGCTATATATTTTTCTAATGAATTCAAATCTTCGAATTTGTTACCTAAGTAAACTCATTCCCTTCCCCAAAAAACAATGCTTTAGAGGTGTCCAAATTGAACAATTGTGGCAAACATAATAAATGTCAACAAAGCAGATGTTAAGTATCTGATACATTGGAAACCATTGGGAAAAAAAGAAAATGATGCAGCTGCTTATCGGCATTTTCTCCTATTCAATAAAAGAGAAGGCTTGTAAATTTATTGAGAATCTTAGATAATGGTATTATCTAAGATTCTCAATAAATTTTAAAGCCTTCTCTTTTAGTTTTGTCAGGGCTAATTTAGGATTTACTTCAGTAAGTCTTCAAATTTTGTGACAATGCTATGTTTGAACCAATGCCTCTTGTCAAGATATGCAAATATAACATGTCAAGAGTAATCTTTATACATTGTAAATTGAAATTTGACCAACAGAATAAAATGTTTACCAGAACAGAGTCATAATATTTGGAGCCATGACTAGGAATGTCTTTTTCTGGTTCTCTCTTTAAATCTATATTACTGGCACCTTTTGGGTACACCTGCAAAATAGAAATATAATCCCTGCTCAAATAGATTTGACATTTTGAGTGAAATGTAAACAAATATATTCAAACCACTATGGGGATACAGTAGCAGATCCAAAAGGGTTTCTGGTTGAAGGTGGGGAGGTTTTTTGGGTGTTAATCCTTTCCCAAAAAGCAATCTTCTAAGATGATCCAATTCAAAAACTTCTGCAGACGACAAAAAAGATGATTTAAAAGATAGAATTTATGTAGATCTTTAAGATAGCACAGAAAATATTGAGACAAAATGAGAAACTGCTGATCATCAGCAGTTTCTTCTTTTGTTTCAATGTATTCCCAAGCCAAATCTAATAGAGACCAGGGGCCCGTATTATCAACGATCTTACGACCATGATTTTGTGTAAACTGTGTAACAAAACATCTGATTGCACGAGAAATCAGATTGGGCCAATCAGGTTTGCTGTTTCAAGTAATTACGCAAAAACAAATCGTACGATCATTGATAATACGGACCCCTGAAAACCCGGTCTTGTTTGGGAAAGGGTTAAAGTTCCAAATTTTGAATCATGTTTACATTTCAAAATTAACACAAATTCCTTTAAATTGGATATTTTTTTTTACGAAATATATACTCCGGCTAGTAATCTTGAATTTTCTACTAGTGGAAAGTCAGAAAGATATTTTTCCAGACATTTACTAGGACTTAGGTCTACTGTTAAAGCCCACTTCAGGTAGAAAATTTTAAGTCTTTCAAAATAGGATAATGACATTCTATGTTAAGTAGATAAAGGAAATGCTGTTTTAAGACTATAGCCCAATCATGATATTTTGGCACATGTTTACAAATTATACATTGATAAACAAGATACGACCACAATAATTAGATGAATTCTCAATTTAAATTATTCATGTGTTGGTTCAAATCTTGCAGTTGTCTCAAACCTGCATAATTCAAACAAAAGCATGTAAAACTTAAGCAGTTTGGAGTTTGATATTGTTTTATTTACATAAGTAAATTTTGTTAACATATACATATGTCATATTATTGTGTCCAGACTATAGATCAGCTGTTTGCATGCTCACCTTAATGTCACCGAGAATGACCCGACATTTCAGTATGTAAGCTTCATATGGACCTGCTTGTTTAATATCTTCTGAATAATGAACACATTTCAAGGGTGTATCACTGAAATATACAGACAGACACATTTGTTATTATTTCCAATTTAGACATCTATAGCAGTTAGCTTTTAAAATAGATCAGCCGTCAAATTTGCTATCAGATAGTCAAGGAATGGTTCAAATAGACCTATATCAACTAGACACCCGGTATCAGCAATAGTGAATCTGCCAGTTAGTAAAAGGTATACTCCTACTGTTTTTAATGATTAAAAACTGCCTGGCCCATTAGAGGGGGGAGGGGACACAAAAATTAACAAAAACCTTACCTAAAATAAATTCCTCTCCCAAAATATCCCATTCTACTAAGCCTCTGATCAAGGCCCTCTTCACACAATGTTTCCTTTCTCACATTACTTCCGTGGTAAAGGTAGGTGATATTTAGACAGTAATCTGAAATATGTTGTCACTTTTCAACAAAAACCTCGTAACTGCAGCTTAAAACAAGCTGCACTTACAGGGGTTTTGTTGAAAAGCAGTGATATACGAAATAATATTCTACTCAAACCATTATAAAAAGTGTTACAGGTGACGAAAAAAAGAATTACTTACTGTATGATTTCAAATTTCATTGCTCTAGCATATTAATTTGGACCAGTAATATATACTAAAGGAAAAAAGAAACGCAACAAAAAATAAATTTGATCATACGTTTTGTTTTTGTCTTTCTCAAAATCACCCAAATTCGAGTACTTTTTTTCTATTTTTTTCTATTTTGACCTTATCTCACAGGTAAGACAGTTTCTAACGTAAACACAAAGATCAATATATCAAGATACGATTCCCCGTAATTACCAATAACAACTCTGACTCAATAACATAAAAGAATTAAGAGAAATAGCAAAAAAAAGTTGTTGCGTTTCTTCTTTCCTCTAGTATAGAAATTTTGTACTTTATGGAAGGATTTTAATTTCTTACGTGACAACAGTTACTGACAAAACGAGATGATTTTGTGAAACACAATTGCCCCCGTTATGTCCAATGATTAGTTTTAGTTTTGACAGACAGATAGTTTGAAGGATAGATTGACACAAGTAAAACAATATGCACCCGATCATGGGGGGGGGGGGGGGGGGGGGGGGGGGGAGGTGGGGGTGGCGGGGTTATAAAAATTATTAAACCCATTACCACACATTGACTCTTTTTGACTCCCAACAAGAAGATGTCTATGGAAAACATCTTGGAAAATGAAGAAATTGCTTGTGACAAGCAATATCTTCATTTCCAGCAATGTTTTCTACCAAAAATGGCCAAAAAATTAAAATTTCATTCACTTGAAATAGTCGTCTGCAACATTTTTGAATTTGGACCATTCTAAAATTTGCCGTCTGGTAATGGGTTAGAGGAAATACATCTCACGCATTTTCATAAAATTGTATGTTGAACTGGTGCAATAGATACACTTACCACCAGATCTATGTCTATTAATATCTTCTGCTTCGGCTTTAAATCTATCTAATATCCTTTTATTTTGGAGTCTTTCAATCTTTTGTACTTTAATATGAACATCACTGAACTCTTTCTCAATACTGTCAAACTCCGGTTCACCTTGATGCAATTCTACAAGCGTATAAACATCCGTCAAGCTGTCATACTCTGACCAATTTTTAGGCCAACCACTTTCATCATATTCAGGAATTTCTCTTTTTTTATCAACACACATTTCTGGGATTTCATTGTCGCACTCTTCAAGTTGTTTCTGTGAAGCTGACAAATCAGCAACATCATTTGCAGTAATTGCACCTATTTTCAACAACTGATCAAGTTCATCTGTAATGTTATCAGTTGGATCACCAGTCCCTGTAATGTCACCGTCCCTAGACGGAAAGTCCTGTGGTAAAATTCCCCATTTCTTCAATTCACATAATTCTTCAGAAATTGACTGATCATCTGAACATGAAGGAAACTGATCTCTGTCATTCAATTCAGGTGCTTCCTCCTGTTTTGTAGCAAGTATTCGGTCAATAGAATTATCTCCTTCAAGACTTGGTCCAAACTTTCTGTTCCGCCGTAAAGTTTTTGATCTGGCGGCCATCTTAATAAGGCTTTAGTCTGGAATCTTTAGTACCATAATGGATTCCTAAATTAACAAAAAAAAAAATATAAAACCTCAAAAATTAATCAAAGTTTTCTCTAATGAAATTCACTCTTTTATATGTTGATGTCGCTAATTTACATCAGAGCGCACTCAGTGACCATTCAAAATCAAAGGAAAGTAGGTTATTGTAAACAATGGCTGTTCATGTGAGGGTTGTTGCAAAACATAGACTATAACCCTTTTAGAAATACTTTTTGGTCTTAAATTTTTCACCAGGCATGACAATAAATGGTTCATTGATCATTATCATAAGGCGTTTTAGGGATAGCGTTTAAGATCTGACAGTCAACAAAGCGCCATTACTTGCGTCGAACTTTCCTTTGTATCCTAGTGTAAGCAATAGTCACGCACTTAAGGCTTTGTGCCTTATTATCTGTTGAAAGGCTTATCTAATGAGACAATTATCTCTATTAGTGTTTTTTTATACTTAGTATCTTGCTCAAACACCAACAACAAATTAAAAGAATCCCCTTTTACAAATTTTACAAAGTAATTAAAAATTAGGATATAAAATCCTTATCTAGTTTGAGAGTAATCAATAGTCACTCGTAGGAAAACCTGGTTGGTAAAAATGTAATATAGCTTACAGCAAGTCTTAGAAACTCTTGTATTTAAAAAATCAACTTTTTGTACACACAAAAAGTGCATTTAGTTGTTGATTTTTTTTTTCTAAATATGAAATAATTAAGCATTTTAAAATGTAGGGAGTTCTTTCCCACAAACACCTTACTGAACTTGGAAAATTTGTAGGGTAGCTTCAGAAAATATACAATAATTTCCTTAATGAAATCACCAGATTGACCAAATTTGCAGGACTTGAGGAAGAATGTTTGCTCTTTGCTCTGGTATATAACACAAGACTATAAAACTGTACATTTCATTTTACAGAGGTGATAACTTTTGGTAAGAAAATCAGCCGCCATGTTTAATCATCTTATTTTTCATATAAGGACTGTGGCAAGGTTGGTTGCCATCTTACTTTTTATTGCCAAACTATAAATACCTACAAATTCTATGATTCTAAAGCTAATTGAAAGAGGAAATTAGATGACATAATGCCATAGCACGTGCAAGGGCAAAAACCAAAATTATGCGGTTTGAATACTGCCTAAAATTCAGATATAAGAGAATTATCGCAAAATTGCACTGGTCTCAGTAAAAAGTCAAAATATTCCCAAAAATATCTTGTTTTGCTGCCTTTGTGGTATTATTTGAAAGAAAAGTGCATAGTTTCTCTAAACTTAGTAAGAAGCTTTGTTGTCCCTATCACAGACAATGCTATAAGCATAAACTCTCAGGTGCGTGACTATTGTGTAGCGTGAAAATGCATGCTGTCACGATATTTGAAAGGTAGTGACTAGTGTGCTCTGATGTAAATGAGCGACATCAACATATCAAAGAGCGAATTTCATCAGAGAAAAATCGGATTACTCACAAATCTGCTCTGGGCAACAAAATAGGTGTTGATAAAATTGTGTAGAACATGGTAAAATGTAGCTGCGATATCATAGCCACAAACTTGATGATGGGTATTCAAAACCCAGATCAAAATTCAAAAAAGTTTCGTTGACATTATTGCAACTAGGTAAAATGTAACAGACAATATTTATCCAAAAGGAGCCAATGCTGAGTGTGCAAAACAGCTTGGCATGCATTTACCAGGGTGCTATGATGCAGACAACAACATCACATAAATGAAATTTTATTTTTTCTGTCTCTCTCAGTCTAGGTAGAAAATACTAAAGGGACAAGAATAATACAGCAATTCAATGTCACAAATATTTTTCTTCATTCCCCCAAAATGCTTTCTAAATCCTTTATCTAGTGGGGTGTCGAAAAGGGGTACAAAATAGCTGCGATATCGTAGCCACAAACTTGATGATGGGTATTGGTTTGTGCGAAACCCAGATCAAAATTAAAAAAAGGTTTCGGTTACTTTATTGCAACTAGGTACAAAAGCGCCAATGTGCATCCTGAATGGATCAATTCATTTCTTGACAGATGACCTCAATAAACTTCAAAAAGAAAACGAAACTCGAAAGTCGAAATGTCTACACAGCGGAAGACAAACCAGGCTGGAGAATCCAATCGTCAATGGTGAAAAGATGTTTACCTCTAAATAACCAGTGCGAAAACTATATGTGCCTGATCAATCAGTCTGTCAAGCATTTTGTCTGAGTTTTGTTCAGTTCCTCAGAAAAATTCTAAAACGAAAGTATCCGGATTTCCGGTTTCAAGAGTTGTTGTTGTTGTCGTCACAAAGGTGGCAGTGCACTCACAAAACTCTCAAAACTCTGTAAATTTTTTCTACGTTCTTTGCCAGGCTTTATGGTCTAAGGGAAGTAAACAGGCGACCATTACAACATTTTGGCTTATAGCTCAGTCCATGAGTTTGCAGCAATGATCCGACCTACCTTAAATTCTAGAACATCCATTGATAAACCCGAAAAAATGAATTTTAGTATGGCATGAATCCTTTTCTCTATGACCTTTGATCCCATTTTTGAGATCACCCTAACTGCGGCAAAATTTTAAGATGCTCCAATTCAAGAGCTAAGCACAGGCAACAACTGGAATGTGGGTGAAAATCGGATTTGTGTATAAAACACCATAGAAAATAAGAGGCTAAAGGAGAAAATGCTGATTATCAGCATTTTCTTTATTCGGCTCAAATTTTTCCAAAGTCTATTCTATTATTCAGGAATGTCAAAACCAGGCCTTGTTTGGGAAAGGGTTGAAGATGAATGTAAAAGATAAGAAATAATTTGGGAAAATATTGGGACAACACAAAAGGAAATGCTGATATTATTTTCTGTGCTATATTTAAAACATCCAATTCTATCTTTATAAATACTCATTTATCCTGCAGCAGCTTTCAACTTGGAACAGTCTCCAATTTTACGCTGTGTGGGAAACAGTCAATGGCATGAAAGTATAAGAGACAACAAGAGCTGTCTCTGGACAGAAAATCGCAACTATCAAGTGCTGGATAGCGAAAACCTCTGTAAAGGGTAAAAATTCCATTAACCCTTTCCCAAACAAGACCGGGTTTTGACGTCCCTAATACAATAGGCTTGGGAAAACATTGAGACAAAAGAAGACAAGAGGACCATGATGGTCCTTAATCGCTCACCTGAACCAAGATGATAATTATGAAACACAGTTTTATTCAAATCATTTAATAGTTGTGATTTTAAGACTGAAAACAAACTTATGGCCACGAACATTGTGTCCAAGTTTTGTCTTGATTGGTCACTGCTTGTGGTTGTTAGAGAAGCAAGACAAATGTAACTCATTAGTGCCCTTTTCCTGTGATATCCATCGGAACATTCCCATTTGTGATAGGGATCATCCTTGTGAAATTTCATGAAGATTGGATCAAAATTGTAGCCCCTAAAGTGCTAATAAGGATTTTGTCATTAAGGCCCCTTTTCCCGTGACACCCAGCGGAACATTTCCATATTTGATAGGTTTTATCCTTGTGACTAGACAAAGATTCTGACCAAGTTTTTTGAAAAACATTCTGATTAAGTTTCACAAAGATTGAACAAAAATTGTGTCCTCTATCATGCTGACAAGGATTTTGTCATTAAAACCCCTTTTCCTATAATATCAGACAGAACAATGCCATTTTCAATAGAGATAATGCCAGTGACTAGACAAACATTCTGTTAAAAAATCACAAGAATTGGGCCAAAATTGAAGGCTTTAGAGTGCTAACAAGGATTTAGTCATTAAGGCCCCTTTTCAAGTGATATCTGACGAAATGTTCCCATTTTCGATAGGGTTCATCCTTATGACAAGACAAAAATTCTGATTAAGTTTCAGGAAGATTGGGCCAAAATTGTGGCCTCTAGAGTGCTAACAAGGATTTTGTCTTTAAGGCCCCTTTTCCCATGATTTCAAACGGGATGTTCCCATTTTCCATATGATTCATCCTTATGACAAGAAAAACATTCTGACCAAGTTTCAGGAAGATTGGGCCAAAATTGTGGCCTCTAGAATGCTAACAAAGATTTTGTCTTTAAGGCCCCTTTTCCCGTGATGTCAGACGGAATGTTCCCATTTTCAATAGGCTTCATCCTTATGACAAGACAAACATTCTGACTAAGTTTCAGCAGAATTGGACCAAAATTGTGACCTATAGAGTGCTAACAAGGATTTTGTCTTTAAGGCCCCTTTTCCTGTAGCCTGGGTCCAGTCGTCAATATACAATTTGGTCTGTAAGATAGCGCATAAAAAATCGATACCCGTTACATATTGCGGCATCCGTTTTTGATCGTGTTGATATTGACGCCTGGGAACAAGCATGGTATTTTCCAATGATAAGCCGATAAACCGAATGATCTATTTTTAGCCGTATAATCTATGTAAAGCCTATCGTTTTAAAACGAGGCTCGTTAACGGGATAGAGGCAACATCTGCTATAATGGATTGAATTATATTTGAAATGTTGATAGATAATTAAATTTCTGCAAATTCTAGCATTTTCTCATTATTTTCCCATAATTTTTCTAAGGTGCTTCTTTCGTTTTGCTTGTAAAAATCACAAATTCAGTGTCAGGTTAAATTTGGTTTTGCACGGATGAATAAATTTTTAATAATGCATTCTGGGGAAAATGTTGAAAAAATGTTTAATTAAAACGTTCAAAACGTGCAGACAGTGGTCTTTATGTGAGCCATGGCAAATCCAATGCTGATAGATTAGCCATTCCCAAACTGCATATATTTATTCTGTAACAATTACAAAACAGTTTTTAGTTCGAACACTAGTTCGTTTAACTATCAAATTCCTTCATATTTACGACTGAAGGAGAAATTAATGTTGTTAATAATGCTATGTTCTATTTCTTACTTTCGAAAAAAATGGCTTTTTTTTTTTTTTTTTTTTTTTTTTTGTAAAAACTAACGCATCCATGCGTCATTTAAACTATTTAATCGTTTGCCGAACTTGACCTTCCCGATAGAAAAGGCTAGGAAGATATTTTGATACTCACCATTTTCTCCTTTTGTCTGAGTATTTTCTTGCATTATTTTAAACAAATCCTACCTTTATCATCTCAAATTTTGTCGCCTGCAAGCATCTTCTAAAATGGGAAAGTCTAAATTTCAGCCGTTTGTTAAAGGGTTAATTGGTGTATAAGATGAACAGACTGATAAGAAGAGGTGTTATGTTTTATTGTCTACTGTAAGTGTGTCACACATTAACCCATTCCCACACATTGACGCTTTTGACACCCCACATGATAAAGCTTTTTAAAAACATTGTGAACAATGAAGAAATTGCTTGTGGCAAATAGTTTCTTCATTTCTCGCAATATTTTCTACATAAAGAAAAAAATTGTTACATATCATTTACTTGAAATTGTCGTCAGCGATATCTTTGAATTGAGACAAGATTGAAATTTTATTTTCTGGTTATTAGTCAACCCTTTCTAACAGGAACAAAGCTTAAGATCGACTGATCAAATTTGAAAACGCTGTAAACCACAAAATTGTTGTTGATAAAGATGGCATTTGTTCACAGTAAAAAAATATTGAGACGAAAGGAGAAAACTGATTGTAATAAGAATTTTCTTCTTTTTTCTCCATCTTTTAGATCAAGCGTTTCCAATTACGGTCTTTTTCGGGGAAGGGCAAACCTTTTCTCAAACAAGACCTGGTTTCAACGTGTTTAATTGAAAGGGCTTGTGGAAACGTTGAAGCGAAAGAAGAAATTGCTGATAAACATCATTTTCTCCTTTTGCCTCAGTTTTTTCTAACCTGCTTGGTTCACAAATGCTTTTCTGTTCAACATTCCTGTCAGCAGTATTTAAAATAAAACGGTCAAAATTTTTGCCGTTTTTAAAAGGGTTAAGCGACGGACACCATAGGATTTGTGGCCAACCGTTTAACCCTTAGCAATAACACTTTACCAAAAGATATGAAATCCAATAATTGTTGAATTGTGCAATATTTGTTAGCCTTATGAGAATTATCTTCAAAAAGACGGGTACCTGATTTCCATGAAGAAATACGGGGACCAGTCTAGTCATTGGGGATTTCTGTTACTAAATATAGCACTAAATAAATTTCTGAACGAGTTATCGTTCGTGATTTCATCCCCAAAAATTGGCGAAAATCATAGATGGCAGTGCGAAGTAAATTCGTTTGGCCCCAGACGGATCTTTGGACCGGAGAAAGTAAAGGAGGGAAAAATGATCAGTCTGGAACCCAGTCTACTTTTCCTGTGATATCCAACGGAATGTTCCTTTTTAAAGAGGGTTCATCCTTATAAGACGAACATTCTGACCAAGTTTCAGGAGGATTGGACCAAAATTGTGGCCTCTAGAATGCTAACAAGGATTTTGTCTTTAAGGCCCCTTTTCCCGTGATATCAGACGGAATGTTCCCATTTTCAATAGGGTTCATCCTTTTGACAAGACAAACATTCTGACCATGTTTCAGGAAGATAGGACCAAAATTGTGGCCTCTAAAGTGCTAACGAAGTAATTGTTGACGACAGACGACGGACATTCAATGATCAGAAAAGCTCACCTTCGAGCATGCTGTGCTCAGGTGAGCTAAAAAAGCTGGTGACCAGCACTTTCTCCTTTTGCCTTAATATTTTCTGGGCTATAACATGCATATTTCCTCCTTTTGATATAATTTATTTTGTTGTCTGCAACCCGTTTGGATTTGGACCAACCCAAAATTTTATCGTTTGGTAAAGGGTTAAATCAAATTTCAGAGTAACAAATACTTGCCTAGAGGCTGATATTATGGTCACATTAGCATGTGCAAAGTTTGAGAGCAATTTGCTGTTGCAGAAAAAAAGGTTATCACAGTTAAAAATTATATGCAAGTTGCATGCAAAAACTTTGCCAAGAAAGTCAAAAAGGATAAAAATTCCATTATCAGGGTAAAGAACCTTTGCCCAGAGGCTGATTTCATGGTCACAGACGCGTGTGCAAAGTTTCAGAGCAATAGCATTAGTAGAAACTGAGATTTGACAAACTTGCACATAAAAACTTAACCAAAGTGTAATGCTGACACCAACGCCGACAACTGGGTGACTAGAATAGCGCTAAAAAGCAGAAGTCATACAGGGTTTATTATTGCACTCTGTTTAATATAAATATTATAAAATACATGATTATTTGTAGAAAATTAACCCTCTCCAAAACAAGTAATGGTCTTGACTTCAGTATTTGTAAAGGTAATATTTCTTAACCTTTATCGAGCCTACTTAACCCTTTCCCAAACAAAACCTGGTTTTGATGTCAGTAATAGAAAAGGCTCGGGAAAACATTGAGGCAAAGAAGAAACTGCTGATAACCAGCAGTTTGTCCTATTGTCTAAATATTTTCTTGGCTATATCACACACTATTTCAATCTTTATTAACATCCATTTTGTATTTTGCCACAGCTTTTGAATTGGAGCGCTGAATATTTTGCAATTTTTATAATATTTATTTCATCATTTATCACAAAAAGTTCTAAAATATTGTTTTCAGTATTATTATGAGCATAACTGTAAACTCTGTATTTCAAAGTAAAGTCTATCTATATTTCAAGGTCATGTTGTTCATCTGACTTAATCCTTTCCTTAACAAGACAAGGCCCCGGTTTCTCGAAAAAACTTAAGTATATACTCATGAGAACATGCTCAACTTCAAAGGAATACTCTCCAACGTTGAAGGGTATCCGATTGAAGTTCACATGGATTTCATAGAATATCCTTGGGAAAATATTGAGGCAAAAGATGAAAATGCTGATAACCAACATTTTCTCCATTTGCCTCAAAATTTTCTTTACTATATTTTACACAAACTCTTTCTTTATTATCACCATCCATTTTGACATCTACCGCAGTCTTTAAATTTGACTATCACAAAAATTTGACTATCATAAAATTTTGTCATGTGGGAAAGGGATGAACAGCCCTTTTTTGTGTTATGGCACTATCTTTTTTCCATCTGTTTCAGTCCAGTAGTTAAATCCTTCATGACTCGTAATGTCTGTTCCTCCGTAAAAGGCAAGGTAACACATTGAACACCCACTGGTAAACCTTCACTGCCTTGTGTGACCTATAAATAGAAAACAATGTCGTAAATGGTCATCCTTTTTGAGATTTTTTTTTCAAGTCAGGCACAACTTGCAGATAACTCAGCAACTAATGATTTTGAAGAGAGGAATTTGTCTGCTAAAACAAAGACGGAAATTTAATTGCTAAAAAAGAAAATATTTGAGAGGAACGAAGAAAATGCTGATCAGCATTTTCTTCTTTCCTCTCAATATTTTCTGAACCTTTCTATAACAGGGACATCAAAACAAAAGTTTGTTTGAGCAAGAATTAAGTCTGTTCCTCCGTAAAAGGCAAGGTAACACATTGAACACCCACTGGTAAACCTTCACTGCCTTGTGTGACCTATAAATAGAAAACAATGTGGTAGAGGTCAATCCTTTTTTTGAGATATGTTTTGCAAGTTTGACTCAACTTCGGGGTTAAAACAGAAAATATTTGAGAGGAAAGCAGAAAATGCTGGAGATCAGAATTTTCTTCTTTCCTCTCAATATTTTCTGAAGTTTTTTTTTAAGAGGTACATCAGAACAATAGATTGTTTGAGCAAGAGCAATGTCTGTTCCTCCGTAAATGGCAGGGTAACACATTGAACACCGATTGGTAAACCTTCACTGCCTTGTGTGACCTAATTAAATAGAAGACAATGAATTAAATGGTCAATCCTTTTTGTTGTTGTTTTTTCAAGTCAGACTCAACTTGAAAACTGTTGCAGATTACAAAACATTACAATTCTAAAGGCAGAGATGTTTGTATCAAACAAGAGCTGTCACTGTAGGATGACAATGCCCCCGACACCGCTTTGATTTTAAATTATGGCCAATCTATGTTCAAGGTCAAGGTCATCCAGGGGTCAAGGTCACCAAAGTATGTGCCTACAGAAAGGTAATGTACCAAGGAATGTTGTGGTAAAGTATGAAGCGAATATGTTAAGTAATAAGGAAGTTATGGCCAATGTTAAAGTTTTTGGACGGAATGACGGACAGACGGACGGACAAGTCAAATTTATGATGCCTCCCTATCGGGGGCATAAAAAGAAAACATTTTAGAGGAAAGAAGAAAATGCTGGAGATCAGGATTTTCTTCTTTCCTCTCAATATATTCTAAACCTTTTTATAAGAGGGACATCAAAACGAAAGATTATTTGATCAAGGGTTAATCTTCATGACCCGTAATGTCTGTTCCTCCGTAAATGGCAAAGTAACACATTGAACACCCACTGGTAAACCTTCACTGCCTTGTGTGACCTATAAATAGAAAACAATGTGCTAGAGGTTAAACCTTTTTTGAGATTTCTTTTTTCAAGTCAGGCACAACTTGCAGATAACTAAGTATAATGATTTTAAAGAAAGGAATTTGTGTGCTAAAACTAAGACTGAAATTTAATTGCTAAAAAAGAAAATATTTGAGAGGAACGAAGAAAATGCTGATCAGCATTTTCTTCTTTCCTCTCAATATTTTATGAACCTTTTTATAAGAGAGACATAAAAAAAAAATATTGTTTATGCAAGGGTAAATCCTTCATGACCCGTAATGTGGAGGGAAAATTCACATATTGAACCAGTAGACCTTCATGGCATTTTGCGTCAAACTAGATTCAAATTGGTCATTTGTTAACAGAATTATCAATAATGGACAAGTTTCAACTTAAACACCACCCCACACACACAACAGTCTCCAGAAGTCGTCCTTAGAGGCAAAGGGCGAAATTTTTAAACGGGGAACAGTTTACTGTAAATCCAATAAAATAACCATCTTACCGGCTATTAACGAATTTATTCAATTTCATAGTTTTTGTTCAACTTAAAACTTCGCTTTATCGCTGTATATTGAATGCACATGTTCTTTATCGCTGTATATTGAATGCACGTGCTTCGTCATTGTTTTCTCCGCATTTTTGGGAGCCTCGTTTTGATAATGTCGATTTGTTACTATTTTTAGTAACATTTCTCATGTATACAATGTTGATTTCCCGTAAACCCGGGGTTTGCCTCCGGAAGTTAATCCTAGTCTTCTCTGATGAAAATTCTCTCTTTGATATTTGGATGTCTCTATTTACATCAGAGCGCTGTCCCATCCAAAAACAAAAGAAAATTCTGGCACAAAATATGTCGCTGTGTCAGATTTTTCTTTTGTTTTGAATGGGATAGGCTCATCATCGCGCTCTGTTGTTAATAGCGACATCCAAATATCAACGAGCGAATTTTCATCAGAGAAGACTCGGATTACCGGAAGTGTTCTGCGGGTACGGACTAAAACATAAATGAAAAGGAGTCAATTCTCTTAAATTATTGTGTCATATGAATCCCAGACACATAATGATCAAAGTGTATACCTGATGCATAAATTTCTGACTAGCAGATGACTTGGGGTAATTTTTCATGTTTGAAATGTCGTCTGCTAATACCCTGGTGACTGGTACCGTTCCAGCGGGGTAGTTCAGAATATTATATAACATGGAATAGGAACCAGCAGCACCTGAAAGTACAAGTTTTACTATCATTTTACTATCATTGTCTGTTTTTTAACTTTTATATAGTGGAATTATATGGCAATGAAAACAATGAGAGAAAAGAATAAAATGCTGATAAACCATCACTTTACCCTCAATGATTTCTTTTCTCAATTGCTAACATTCTAGTGACTCTGGTAACCCACCAGTGGAATAAGACAAAATTACTACGCCTGGCGTAGTAATCAGGTTAACAAAAAATAGTTCACTTAACTGCAATTATTTGACAATATGGCATATTAACAAGCAGACTGCAAGTGAATGTAGATATTTTAACCCGTTACCAGACAGGAACATTTTAAAACTGGTCACAATTTAAAAATGTTTCAGACGACCGTTTCATATGAATGCAATTTTACATTTTTTGGTCTTGCTGTGTAGAAAACATTGTGAGAAACAAAACAAAAAATGTTCATCACAAGCGATTTCTTCATTTACCACAATGTTTTACAAAGTGTTTTTCTAGTGGGGCATCAAAATGCTCCCTGTGTGGTAATGGCTTAAAAATAATTGCTGATAAATAAACAGACCATTATAGACTGGGTTCCAGACTGATCATTTTTCCCTCCTTTACTTTCTCCGGTCTAAAGATCAGTCTGGGGCCAAACGAATTTACTTAGCACTGCCCTCTACCTTTTTCACCAATTTTTGGGGGTGAAATCACGAACGATAACTCTGTCAGAAATTTATTTAGTGCTATATTTAGTAACAGGAATACCCGAGGACTAGACTGGTCCCCGTATTTCTTCATGGAAATCAGGTACCCGTCTTTTGAAGATAATTCTCATTAGTCTAACAATTAAATATTGCACAATTCAGCAATTATTGGATTTTATATATTTTGGTAAAGTGTTATTGCTAAGGGTTAAACGGTTGGCTACAAATACTATGGTGTCGGTCGCTTAACCCATTACCAAACGACAAAATTCCGACAAGTCCAAATTCAAAGATGTTGCAGACGACAAATAAAAATGGATGATAAAGTACATTTTTAATCATTTTGCATGGAATATATTGTGGGAAATGAAGAAATTGCTTGTCACAAGCAATTTTTTCATTTTCTACAATGTTTTCCCTAGCAAGTTTCTTGAGGGGAGTCAAAAAGAGTCACTGTGTGGTAATGGGTTAACCCTTTTAAAAACGGCAAAAATTTTGACCGTTTTTTTTAAATACTGCTGAAAGGAATGTTGACCAGAAAAGCATTTGTGAACCAAGCAGCTTAGAAAAAACCGAGGCAAAAGGAGAAAATGATGTTTATCAGCAATTTCTTCTTTCGGTTAAACGTTTCCACAAGCCCTTTCAATTAAACACGTTGAAACCAGGTCCCGGTTTCTCGAAAAAACTGAAGTATATTCTCATGAGAACATGCTCAACTTCAAAGGGATACTCTCAAACGTTGAAGGGCATTCGATTGAAGTTCACGCGGATTTCGTGCGATTTGAGCACGGTGCTCAGATTTGAGAATGAGAACGTACTTTCTTCCAGAAACCGGGGCCAGGTCTTGTTTGAGAAAGGGTTTGCCCTTTCCCGAAAAAGACCGTAATTGGAAACGCTTGATCCAAAAGATGGAGAAAAAAGAAGTTAATTCTTATTACAATCAGTTTTAACAAATGCCATCTTTATCAACAACTATTTTGTGGTTTGCGGCGTTTTCAAATTTGAGCAGTCGATATTAAGCTTTGTTCCTTTTAGAAAGGGTTGACTAATAACCAGAAAATAAAATTTCAATCTTGTCTCAATTCAAAGATATTGCTGACGACAATTTCAAGTAAATGATATGTAACAATTCTTTTCTTTATGTAAAAAAATATTGCGAGAAATGAAGAAATTATTTGCCACGAGTAATTTCTTCATTGTTCACAATGTTTTTAAAAAGCTTTATCATGTGGGGTGTCAAAAGCGTCAATGTGTGGGAATGGGTTAATGCGTGACACACTTACAATAGACAAAAACACATAACACCTCTTCTTATCAGTCTGTTTATCTTATACACCAATTAACCCTTTAACAAACGGCTGAAATTTTGACTTTCCCATTTTAGAAGATTCTTGCAGGTGACAAAATTTGAGATGATAAGGGTAGGATTTGTTTAAAATAATGCAAGAAAATACTCAGACAAAAGGAGAAAATGTTAAGTGTCAAAATATCTTCCCAGCCTTTTCTATTGGGAAGGTCATGTTCGGAAAATGATCAAATAATTTAAATGACGCATGGTTGCGTTAGTTTTTACATTAAAAAAAAACAAAAACATTTTTTCGAAATAATTATTTTCTTTTTGTCAAATTGTGTCTTCATAATCATTCATTTTTTTCTCGACGGACCATTTTGTTTTACATTTTGTATCAGACAATAGTAAGAAATAGAACATAGCATTAACAACATTAATTTCTTCTTCTGTCGTAAATTTGAAGGAATTTGCTAGTTAAACGAACTTGTGTTCGAAATAAAAACTTTTTTGTAATTGTTACAGAATAAATATATGCAGTTTGGGAATGGCTAATCTATCCGCATTGGATTTGCCATGGCTCACATAAAGACCATTGTCTGCACGTTTTGAACATTTTTTCAACATTTTCCCCAGAATGTATTGTTAAAAATCTATTCATCTGTGCAAAACCAAATTTAACCTGACAATGAATATGTGATTTATTACAAGCAAAACGAAAGAAGCACCTTAGAACCATTCTGATAAAATAATGAGAAAATGCTAGAATTTGCAGAAATTTAATTATCTATCAACATTTCAAATATAATTTATTGCATTATAGCAGATGCTGCCTCTATCCCGTTAACGAGCCTCGTTTTAAAACGATAGGCTTTAAATAGATTACACGGCTAAAAATAGATCAATCGGTATATCGGCTTATCATTGGAAAATACCATGCTTGTTCCCAGGCGTCAATATCGACACGATCAAAAACGGATGCCGCAATATGTAACGGGTATTGATTTTTATGCGCTATCTTATTGACCAAATTGTATATTGACGACTGGACCCAGGCTAAGACCATTAAAAAAAATTATGATATTCAAAGGAGCTTATTGAAATAGATGATGATCATGTATCAAACCTATGCTTATTATTTGTTGAATAATAAAAGTAAGAATAGTTCGCTTAGACCTCATTAATCGCTTTATACAGGGTTGCCACAAACCGGCGGAAAACAAATTTCCTGACAATTCTCTGACATTTCCTTGACAAAATCTAAAAATTCCCTTACAAGTTGCATTACATTAATTTTGGCCTATCAGTATTGATTCTTGATAACTTTAGGAAAAGGTGATAATAAAGATTGAACATATGGAATATGTATCTCAACCTATTTTTGAAAAAAAAAAAGAATCGCCAACAATCCCCTGACTTTTGTCTTCATTTCAAAATTTTCCCGACACTTAACATACTTCCCTGACAATTCCCTCAACTTGGAAAAAGTTCAATTTCCCTGACTCTCCTTGACACTTACCAATAATTTTCACAACAGATCGATGAGGAACTGCAGCACAAGCAAATGGCGGACAAATCACAGCATCCAGCTTCTTCTGCTGCCAGGCTGCAAAGAATTCATGTCTGTATTCCTTAAATAAGAGAACAAATAATTTTCACAACAAACCTTCATGGGAAACTGCAGCACAAGCAAATGGTGGACAGTACAATAGATATTTGATTTCCAAGTTTTGAAAACACACATAAGTGTTAGCATGTTTTAATTAGCTTATAAGCCACATTTTGATGAATGTCCATTATCCATAAAGCTTATCATGAAAATATAATAACTATAGAAGGAACAAGATTTGTTTGTGAAACACAAATGGCCATTTTTGTAAAATGTTAAGTTTTCGTAGAGTAAAGGGTTGGTAAGGGTTAACGGATGACCTTGAGGAAGGTCAAATTGCATGGAATAGATAGATATCATTGAAAGGAAGTTGCATACTAAATTTGAGCTTTGTATGTCAAATACTTTTGGAGAAAAGGAAAATGTTAAGTTTTCGGAGTAAAATGTTAAGTTTTCATAGAGTAAAGGGTTAATAATGGTTAACGGACGACCTTGAGGAAGGTCAAATTGCATACAGCAGATAGCTATTATTGAAAGAAATTTACATACCAAATTTGAGCTTTGTATGCCGAATACTTTTGGAGAAAAAGCCAATGTTAAGTTCTCATGTTAAGTTTTCGGACAGACAGACAGACAGACGGACAGACGGCCGGATGGATAGACGGACGGACATGAGTAAAACAATATGCCCCCAAATCTCTCGATACGGGGGCATAAAAAGAGAAATAGACTCTTAATCCTTTCCCAAATAAGACCAGGCTTTGATGTTCCTAATAGAAAATGCTTGGAAAAACATGGAAGCAAAAGAAGACAAGAGCCGTCACAGACGGATTATGCTCCCCGAATAAGTGTTTGTCACAAAATAAAAACTATCATATATTAAGCCCCCTTTTCACATGACAGATTTTTTGTACACACTTTATTTATAGAATATGGTCTAGAACATCTCATTTATAACATAAGTACAAAATTTCATTAAGTTCTGCCCATTAGATGAAGAGAAATTAGAGAAAAACTAATTTTTACATTAAGGCCCTTTTTTCCATGACACAGCCTCAAATCAAAAAAACGGAGAAAAAGGCCCCTAGGGATTATCCCAGGGAGTTCACATGTGAAGTTTCATTGAATTTGGTCCAAGGGTTGCTGAGATCTGGCTGTGGACGGACGGACACACGGACGCACGGACAGCGTGGCGACTATATGCTCCCCCGAAATTTTTTCGGGGAGCATAAAAATGCTGATCATCAGCATTATCTCCTTTTGCTTCAACATTTTCTGTGTTTTACTGAACAGAATCATCTTTATTGACATTCTATTTTTTTTTTGCCTGCTGTAGCTTTCAAAGGGGGGGTCTCACCCTATTAGAAATTCCCATAGGGTTGTGCCCACGCTCTGAATTTCATGAAATTTGGTATGAAGTTAGTAATTTTTATTACCACGTTATTCCTGAAATGTTTTTTAAAAATCTTTTCTGGAAAATATTTTTTTAAGAATTTTAAGATTTTTGCTTAAAAATGGGGGATATCCTTACTTAACGAGGCCATATACACCCAGCTTTGTCGTATTCGAGCCAAATTGTCCCCAAAAATAATGTCTAATAATTTCTCATCGTGTATAAACCAGAAAAGTATATATTACTCAACAAAAAAACAATTTTCTAGAAGATTTTGTATGATATCATCGCCAAATTTTTTAGTTTTTAAGTATTTCGACCAAATTCAGGTCTTAATTTTACCTAGTTCCAGTTTTTGTCAACCTATAAAATTTACATAAAAATTGCCCTTATATATGCCCATGCTTATGGTAAAATATCAAGAAAAAATAAAACCGGTAACAGTGTTGTTTTTGAATTAAAGTGTAAAGGGTCCAGATTTCTAAGAATGTAAAAACTAAGATCTTACTTAATTATTTTCAAATACATTTGTAAATAGCCCATTATGCTTTGTTGTGTCTTTATTTAACATAACCAACTTACACATGGCATCAATTTTAACCTTTTTCACACAAAAACATGATTTTAAAGAATAATGGGCACATTGTCGTACCCCACCCACCAATAATATAATGGAAGAAAAAATCCTTAACAGCAGAGTAAATTATAAAATGTGGGGATGAAAAATAAAGGAGATGCATAATGTTACATATTTAATCTATTATGTCACCCTTTTTAACTATCCTTTGTGGCTTATCAGCACTTAGACTACTTTCTTCTTCTTCCGGTTACAGTGCTGGGCCCTTATAAGAGCATTATCGCACAGTTATTAAAAATATAAACATTTTTTTCTTTACTACACTGCTCAAGATAATAAAAAGAACACAAAAACAGTTTTTATTGTACATTAATTGTGCCTTGAATGCAAAATTGCTAATATTTCTATTGTAATGATGAACTAGCCACTGCTTTGTTGACATATTAACTTTTTGATAATCTCAGATTTGAGAAGAACATGCATCATTTTCGCATGTTTGTATCAACAATATTGATACAAAAATGTTGTACGATGACTCCTCTTGCTATTCTGATTTAAGATTGGGGACTGATATCAATACTATGTATGCAATACTGAGCTTTTGCTAGATGGGTACCATTAAAATCTGGGAGCATTCTAAGGTGCCGTTGTTCACAATTCTCATTATTTGACAATGTTACCGGTTTCAAATTTTCACCAAATTTTGCATACGACTAGGAGACATATATGGCTAACCTTTTTATCAATTTCATAGGTTGACAAAGACGGGAACATACAAGTAAAATTATTTGAATTGAAGGTTTTGAAAATTTCTCGGCTATTTTTCTGACAATTCCTGACCAAATAAATTTCTGAGATTTTTTTTTTTGCATGTTGTCATCA
>OY804606.1:35904153-35979153 GCA_963680895.1 Fragum sueziense
AGTTTGAAATTGGGTCATCTGGGGTCAAAAACTAGGTCATGGGGTCAAATCTTAGAAAAACCTTGTGTGCACTATAGAGGTCACATTTTTTGCCCAATCAACCTGAAATTTGCTCAGAATGATTGTCTTGGTAAAATCTCGGACAAGTTCGAAATTGGGTCATCTGGGGTCAAAAACTAGGTCACGGGGTCAAATCTTAGAAAAACCTTATGTGCACTCTAGAGGCCACATTTTTTGCCCAATCAACTTAAAATTTGCTCAGAATAATTGTCTTGATAAAATCTCGGACAAGTTCGAAATTGGGTCATCTTGGGTCAAAAACTAGGTCACTGGGTCAAATCTTAGAAAAACCTTGTGTGCACTATAGAGGTCACATTTTTTGCCCAATCAACCTGAAATTTGCTCAGAATGATTGTTTTGGTGAAATCTTGTACAAGTTTGAAATTGGGTCATCTGGGGTCAAAAACTAGGTCACGGGGTCAAATCTTAGAAAAACCTTGTGTGCACTATAGAGGCCACATTTTTTGCCCAATCAACCTGAAAATTGATCAGAATTATTGTCTGGATAAAATCTCGGACAAGTTTGAAATTGGGTCATCTGGGGTCAAAAACTAGGTCACGGGGTCAAATCTTAGAAAAACCTTGTGTGCACTCTAGAGGCCCCATCTTTTGTCCAATCAACCTGAAATTTGCTCAGAATGATTGTCTTGATGAAAGCTCGGACAAGTTTGAAATTGGGTCATCTGGGGTCAAAAACTAGGTCACGGGGTCAAATCTTAGAAAAACCTTGTGTGCACTCTAGAGGCCACATTTTTTGCCCAATCAACCTGAAATTTGCTCAGAATGATTGTCTTGATAAAATCTCGGACAAGTTTGAAATTGGGTCATCTGGGGTCAAAAACTAGGTCATGGGGTCAAATCTTAGAAAAACCTTGTGTGCACTATAGAGGTCACATTTTTTGCCCAATCAACCTGAAATTTGCTCAGAATGATTGTCTTGGTAAAATCTCGGACAAGTTCGAAATTGGGTCATCTGGGGTCAAAAACTAGGTCACGGGGTCAAATCTTAGAAAAACCTTATGTGCACTCTAGAGGCCACATTTTTTGCCCAATCAACTTAAAATTTGCTCAGAATAATTGTCTTGATAAAATCTCGGACAAGTTCGAAATTGGGTCATCTTGGGTCAAAAACTAGGTCACTGGGTCAAATCTTAGAAAAACCTTGTGTGCACTATAGAGGTCACATTTTTTGCCCAATCAACCTGAAATTTGCTCAGAATGATTGTTTTGGTGAAATCTTGTACAAGTTTGAAATTGGGTCATCTGGGGTCAAAAACTAGGTCACGGGGTCAAATCTTAGAAAAACCTTGTGTGCACTATAGAGGCCACATTTTTTGCCCAATCAACCTGAAAATTGATCAGAATTATTGTCTGGATAAAATCTCGGACAAGTTTGAAATTGGGTCATCTGGGGTCAAAAACTAGGTCACGGGGTCAAATCTTAGAAAAACCTTGTGTGCACTCTAGAGGCCCCATCTTTTGTCCAATCAACCTGAAATTTGCTCAGAATGATTGTCTTGATGAAAGCTCGGACAAGTTTGAAATTGGGTCATCTGGGGTCAAAAACTAGGTCACGGGGTCAAATCTTAGAAAAACCTTGTGTGCACTCTAGAGGCCACATTTTTTGCCCAATCAACCTGAAAATTGCTCAGAATGATTGACTTGATAAAATCTCGCACAAGTTTGATATAGGGTCATCTGGGGTCTAAAACTAGGTCACAGGGTCAAATCTTAGAAAAACCTTGTGTGCACTCTAGAGGCCACATTTTTTGCCCAATCAACCTGAAAATTGCTCAGAATGATTGGCTTGATAAAATCTCGCACAATTTTGAAATTGGGTCATACAGGGTCAAAAACTAGGTCATGGGGTCAAATCTTTGAAAATCCTTGTGTGCACTCTAGAGGCCACATTTGTTGCCCAATCAACCTGAAAATTAATCAGAATGATTGTCTTGGTGAAATCTCGGACAAGTTTGAAATTGGGTCATCTGGAGTCAAAAACTAGGTCATGGGGTCAAATCTTAGAAAAACCTTGTGTGCACTCTAGAGGCCACATTTTTTTCCCAATCACCCTGAAAATTGATTAGAATGATTGTCTTGATCAATTTTCAGACAAGATTGAAATTGGGTCATCTTGGGTCATAAACTAGGTCATGAGGTAAAATCTTTGTAAAACCATGTGTGCACTCTAGAGGCCACATTTTTTGCCCAATCAACCTGAAAATTGATCAGAATGATTGTCTTGATCAATTCTAGGTCACGAGGTCAAATCTTAGATAAACCTTGTGTGCACCCTAGAGGTCACATTCTTTGTCCAATCAACCTGAAAATTGTTTTACAAAAAAAAAGTTATTATATCAGGTGAGCGCTTCAGGGCCAATGGCCCTCTTGTTTCAATAATCCATGCGATAATCAAGTTAATTTCCATCCCTAGACTAGTGTGAGGCATTCAAAAATGGGTCAGTCAATTACAAAGCATGGGTAAAATCAAACATCAATGTTTGATATGTTGAAAAAATGTTGAAAATGTGTCTTATTTTTCTGATGTTTCAGTCTGACAGAATTTCTTTCGGTCTGACAGATTATTTAGAATTGTCAGACCGAATGTCTGACAAAAATTTCCAGGTCTTCGCCATGTCTGATTATAAACATGAGGCAAATAATCTGTTAGCAAGTCTTGTCTATTGGGACTGCAGGAATCAATAGATCTATTAGGCACTAATAATGATGCTCATTATAGGCATGAGCATGATGCATGTCCCTGTATCAAATTCTGGTCATATTGGAGCTTTGCAGGGAATCACGAGACAATAGCAGAAAATTTTTCCATCGGAGCTGTCTGAGTTCGGCCAATTGTATTTTGACCAATAAACATGAGGTAAATAATCTGTTAGCAAGTCTTGTCTACTGGGACGGTAGGAATCAATATATCATCACTTTTCAACAAAAACCTTGTAACTGCAGCTTGTTTTAAGCTGCAGTTACAAGGTTTTGGTTGAAAAACATAAATATCTAGTCTATTAGGCACTAATAATGACGCTCACTTAGGGATGAGCACTTCTTTGTATCAATGTATCAAATTTTGGCTATATTGATACATGGTGGGGAATCACAGGACATATCAATAGCAGAAAACAACCAATTGTTACAACAGTTTTGGACTTACCCGTCAATAATTGTATTTTGACCAGTATTATAAATATGAGGTAAAAACTACTAATTCTGTATAAAAACATTATGGGAAATGAAGAAATTGCTCAAATTGAGCAATTTCTTCTTTTCCCATTATGTTTTTATTCACAATTATTTGCATGAACACCTTGTTTGCAAGTTTTACCAATGTCACTACGGCTTCAAAATATTCTGCGGAGAACCCTGATGCTCACATAGGGATGAGCACTTCTATGTCCAGAGCTTCACGTATGAGAGGTTCACCATTGCCAAACTATGACACTTTTTGATGCCCTTCAACAAAATTGCTTGGGAAAAGCAATTTCTATGATGTTTTCCAACCCAAAGTTGATCATCAACTTGAATTTGTTGTCAGCAACACCTTTCAAATTGGAACAGTCCAAAATTATGCCGTCTGATAATGGGTTAAGGCATTTCAAAATTGATATTACCTTTCAGTGTTGCTCAAACCATAATTATGTTGTGGGTACTCATTGGGTTCTCATCACAACACAGGGTTTGGATGGAAAATAAGAAATTTGTAATGCATCTACCCCCTGTTGTTAATCAGCATTTTCTCCTGTTGTCTAAATGATTTTTCCAAGCATATTCACAGGTTGATCTTGATCCAGGTTGGCATCAAATGCAAGTTTGTCCCTACAAAAATATGGGAGATAATCAATGCTTTTCAATGAAAACCTCATAAATGCAGCTTAAAACAAGCTGCAGTTACAAGGTTTTCATTGAAAAGTGACGTAATATTACATTATTTTGTGTCAATATCTGACATGTACGAACTGGGTTGTTAGAGAACCAAGAATCAATCTTTATGTTTACATAGTATTTGTGGCTCTAAAAGCTTTTCTTCATAATTGGAATATTCTACAATAGATGAAAACATGCATTCTCTATTATCTGGACAAACATTGGGATCAATTAACCCTTTCCCAGACGACAAAAATATAGTGTGATCTACTTCAAAAACAGCAACAAATGACAAAATGGAAGTTACTAAAGATAGAATTTGTGTAAAATATAGCATAGAAAATATTGAGACAAAAGGAGAAACTGCTGGTTATCAGCAGTTTCTTCTTTTGTTTCAACGTTTTCCCAAGCCTTTTCTTTTAGGGACGTCAATAAAGGTCTTGTTTGGAAACGGGTTAAAGCTTTTCTTCATAATTGGAATATTCAACAATAGATGAAGATATGCACTCTCTTTTATCTGGACAAACATTGTGATCAATTAATCCTTGGCCATTTAGGGATTGTCATAAAATATGTAAAGAAACAGAGAAAATACATCAATTAGGGAACACAAATCAATTTGGATCTTTACATTTTTAGCTCCACTGGCCGAAGGCCAGCGGGGCTTATGTCATGGCCCTGTGTCCGTCGTCCGTCCGTCCGTCCGTCCGTCCGTCCGTGCGTGCGTAAACTTTTATCTTTAAACATCTTCTTCTCCAAAACTACTGGACCAATTCCAACCAAACTTCACAAAAATCATCCTTACATGAATCTCTACTAAATTCCTTCAAAAGAATAAAATCTATGTAGAACTTGAATTTTAATTAATTTAATTGAATTAAATTTTCCAAAAATCTTTGAAAATTCTTCTTCTACAAAACTACTGGACCAATTTCAACCAAACTTCACAGAAATCTTCCTTGCATAAATCTCTACCAAATTCTTTCAAAAGAATAAAATCCGCGCAGAACTTGAATTTTAATTAATTTAATTGATTTAAATTTTCGAAAAATCTTTAAAAATTCTTCTTCTCCAAAACTACTGGACCAATTTCAACCAAACTTCACACGAATCATCCTTGCATAAATCTCTACCAAATTCCTTCAAAAGAATAAAATCTATGCAGAACTTGAATTTTAATCAATTGAATTGATTTAAATTTTCGAAAAATCTTTAAAAATTCTTCTTCTCCAAAACTACTGGACCTATTTCAACCAAACTTCACACGAATCTTCCTTGCATAAATCTCTACCAAATTCTTTCAAAAGAATAAAATCCGCGCAGAACTTGAATTTTAATTAATTTAATTGAATTAAATTTTCAAAAAATCTTTAAAATTTCTTCTTCTCCAAAACTACTGGACCAATTTCAACCAAACTTCACAGAAATCTTTCTTGCACGAATCTCTACCAAATTCCTTCAAAAGAATAAAATCCGCGCAGAACTTGAATTTTAATTAATTTAATTGATTTAAATTTTCGAAAAATCTTTAAAAATTCTTCTTCTCCAAAACTACTGGATCATTTTCAACCAAATTTTACAGAAATGTTCCTTTCATTAATCTCTTCTTAATTCCTTAAAAAAAAAATATATTTAGAACTTAAATTTTGATTAATTAAATTAAATTAAATTTTCGAAAAATCTTCTTTTCCAAAACTACTGGACCAATTTTAACCAAACTTCACACGAATCTTCTTTGCATTTATCTCCTCTAAATTCCTTAAAAAAATAATTTCTGTGAAGAACTTAAATTTTAATAAATTTAATTAAGTTGAATTTTCGAAAAATTGTTAAACAATCTTCTTCTCCAAAACTACAGGACCAATTTCAACCGAACGTCACAGGAATCTTCCTTGCATGAATCTCTTCCAAATTCCTTCACAATTGGATGAAAAGCATGGCTGTTGTGGACTAGGATTTTTTTTGCTATATGAAATAGTGAAATTTTAAGAAAATTTTAAAAACATGTCTGCTCCTTAATCACTTATTGGATTTCATTCTGGTGTAGCATGAATCTTCTTTGAATAGACCTCTATTGTATTCCTTGAGGAAGTTAGTAGTCTAAATGTCTAAAAGCCAGTGGAGCGATACAGGGCCATCTTGGCCCTCTTGTTATGGTGATTCTGAAAGCTTTTCTTCACCATTGGCATATTCGACAATAGTAGAAAACATGCATCCTCTTTTATCTGGACAAATGTTGTGATCAATTAATTCTTAGCAATTTAGGGATTGACATGAAATATTCAGAGAAAGGGAGAAAATATGCAATTTCAGAACCAAGAATCGATCTTTATGTTTACATAGTGTTGTTGGCTCTAAAAGCTTTTCTTCATGATTGGAATGTTTGACAACAGATTGAAACATGCACTCTTTTATCTGGACAAACATTGTGATCAATTAATCCTTAGCAATTTAGGGATTGACATGAAATATTCAGAGAAAGGGAGAAAATATGCAATTTCAGAACCAAGAATCGATCTTTATGTTTACATAGTGTTGGTGGCACTAAAAGCTTTTATTCATAATTGGAATATTCGACAACAGATTGAAACATGCACTCTTTTATCTGGACAAACATTGTGATCAATTAATCCTTAGCCTTTTAGGGATTGTCATGAATTATTTAGAGAAAGGGAGAAACTATGCAATTAGAGATCAAGAATCTATGTTTATGTTTACATAGTATTGGTGACTCTAAAAGCTCTTCTTCATAATTGGAATGTTCTACAACAGATGAAAACATGCATTCTCTTTTATCTGGACAAATATTGTGATCAATTAATCCTTAGCCATTTAGGGATTGGCGTAAAATATTTAGAGGAAGGGAGAAACTATGCAATTACAGTACCAAAAATTAATTATTTTGTGTACATCTAGACTGTTGGTGGCTCTTAAAGCTTTTCTTCATAATTGGAATATTCGACAATAGATGAAAACATGCACTTTCTTTTATCTGGACAAATATTGTGATCAATTAATCCTTAGCCATTTAGGGATTGTCATGAAATATTCAGAGAAAGGGAGAAAATATGTAATTAGAAATCAAGAATCAATCTTTATGTTTACATAGTGTTGTTGGCTCTAAAAGCTTTTCTTCATGATTGGAATGTTTGACAATAGATGAAAACATGCATTTCTCTTTTATCTGGACAAACATTGTGATCAATTAATCCTTAGCCATTTAGGGATTGTCATAAAATATTTAAAGAAAAGGAGCAATTACTTCAATTAGAGAATGAAGAATCAATGTTTCTGTTTACATAGTGTTGTTGGCTCTAAAAGCTTTTCTTCATGATTGGAATGTTTGACAATAGATGAAAACATGCATTTCTCTTTTATCTAGACAAATATTGTGATCAATTAATCCTTAGCCATTTAGGGATTTCATTGAATAATCAGAGAAAGGGAGAAAATATGCAATTAGAGATCAAGAATCAATCTTTATGCTGACATAGTTTGGTGGTTCTAACAGCTTTCCTTCATATTTGGAATATCCTACATATAGATGGAAACATAAATACTCTTTTATCTTAAGACACATATAGTACAATTATAGACCTTCAGCCAAACAGTCTAGAATTGAGACAGTGCTGAAATTAGATAAAAAAATATGTCAAGGTTGTTTAACTAATCTAGAGAATGCAAAACAGAACTTTATTAGAACTTTGTTCTGAGACTATGGGTCTACATCAAAGTTTTGACTCCCTAATTCATACTTGTAATTGGCCCAAACAGACCATAAATGTGTCAAAGTGGACAGGCCAATTATACCTAGATGTCAAAGTGACAACTGTGTCTGACCTTAACATGAGGGCATCTATGTTATGATCCATGCATTGGTGGTTACAGTATAACTCATTATTAGCTCACCTGAGCACGAAGTGCTCAAGGTGAGCTATTGTGGTCACTTTTTGTCCGTCGTCCGTCTGTCTGTCCGTCTGTCTGTCCGTCTGTCTGTCCGTCCGTCCGTCCACAATTTCGTGTTTACACTCTAGCATCTACAAATATAAGCCAATCTTGACCAAACCTGGTCAAAACATGTATGACCATAAGATCTCGGATGAGTTCGATTATGGGTCAGATCGAACCAAAAAGTCTGGAGTTATCTGCCCTTGAATGTGAAAAATAGCTAGTTTTGACATTGTTTACACTCTAGTACCTACAATTATTGATCAATCAAGACAAAACTTTGACACAATGTTGTTGACTATAACATCTCACATGAGTTCAATTTTCAGTCTGATCGTACAAGAAGGTCTTGAGTTATGTGCCCTTGAAATTGACAAAATTGCCATTTTCGACCGTTTTCGACTTTGTTTACACTCTAGAAACTACAAATATTGACCAATCAAGACAAAACTTTGACACAATGTTGGTGACCATAAGATCTAGGATGAGTTCAATTTTCAGTCTGATCGGACGAGAAGGTCTTGAGTAATATGCCCTTGAAATTAACAAAAATTGCCTTTTTCGACTGTTTTCGACTTTGTTTACACTCTAGCATCTACAAATATTGACCAATCAAGACAAAACTTTGAGAGAATATTAGGGACCCAGGGTTCAACACTAAGGCACGTCCGACAGACATTCACTGCCTGTTGCTTGGTGCGGGCTAGTAAGACCTGCAAGATGCTAGCCCGACTGGTCGTCCTAACTTCAGATCTAAAATTTACTTTTGCCTTGAAAATAAATCATTTCAGATGTTTAACTTTACTTTTTCGCTTATTTAGAGATTCCCTGTTTGGTTTGTTTACATTTTTGCAATATCCGCTATCCGGTAACGATGCGCATGAGTAAGGAAGAGATCGATGAGAAATTTGCATAAATGGGCGGAACTTATTATCACCTGACGTCTTGAGTAGGTTATCGGGCGAATAAATCAAAGAGGAAAATTCAGAAACCTACGATTGTGCTGAAAACGATCGAATACGCTTCAAATTCAGTTATTTTCCGGAAAGTTACACCAATTTCCTACAAAAACAAAATACATTTTGCATTTGTTCCTTCGTGTGAACTGAAATGCCTTCATTGATAATTTTTCCGACCCGATTTGACTTGTTTCAAAATAGACGACTCCACGCACCTGCCAGATCGGAAAAACACTGCCCGAGTAATTGATCAATTAACTTCATTTAGAGTATCCCTCTGGGAGTAAGGTAATTTACTCATGATCTTTGAAACGCTTTTTTTGGGTTCATATTTACTTAGAATCAAGCGTTTATTGGACTCTTTTGTTATTAATTTTGATTCTACTTTCGTTTTTAAGAAAACTATCGTAAACAGTTGATAGTGGAAAGAACTATCGTGATATTTATTGACTTTTAAAAGTTCTATCGACCTATCGCTATCGTAAGGTAAAATATCGCAAGACTGCCATAAGTCAACATATCGTAACACCACTTTCTCCCGAAATGGAAAGTTTTGGTCAGGGCTAGTTCACATCTGGTCCGGGCTAGTAGCATCTGGCAGCAGCAAGCCCGGCGGTCTTGTAGCCAAAAAAGGTAATGTTGAACCCTGGGACCATAAGATCTTGTATTAGTTTGATTTTCAGATTGATCGGATAATAAAGTCATGAGTTATACGCCCTTGAATTTGACAAAATTGCCGTTTTTGACTGTTTTTGACTTTGTTTACACTCTAGCATCTACAATTATTGACCAATCTAGACAAACCTTTGAGGCAATGTTAGGCACCATAAGATCTTGTATGAGTTTGATTTTCAAATTGATCGGATCATAAAGTTAAGAGTAATACGCCCTTGAATTTGACAAAATTGCTGTTTTTGACTGTTTTTGACCTTGTTTACACTATAGCATCTTACAATTATTGACCAATCAAGACAAAACTTGGTCACAATGTTACGGACTAAAATATCATGTATGAGCTGATTTTCAGATTGATCAGATCAAAAGTTCATGAGTTATACACCCTTGAATTTGACAAAATTGATGTTTTCGATTGTTTCGGACCTTGTTTACACTTTAGCATCTACAATTGTTGTCCAATCAAGACGAAATTTGGACACAATGTTGCTGAACATAAGATCTTGCACCAGTTTGAATTTCAGCTTAATCATAGTAGAATTTGCTGAGTTTGCTGAGCCCTTCAAATTGACAAATTTGCTGTTTTTGACTGTTTTTACTCTAACAACCACAAATAGCGACAAACCGAGACAAAATTTGGACACAATGTTGTTGACCATAAGTTTGTTTTCAGTCTTAAAGTCACAAAACTGAACAAAACTGTGGTTCAGGTGAGCGATATAGGACCATCATGGTCCTCTTGTTTTTATTTTGGAAAGGATTAAGCATCTCTTGCAGGAGTGCGAACGCAAACATGAAATCCAAGCCAACAGCTGTTCATCCAACATAGGTGGAGAAAATGATTAAGGCAAAAAAGAAGATGCTCATTAGCTTACTTATAATCTTATAAGATAACAAAAGTAGGCCTATTTTAGATCCTCAAAATTAAACAAAATAAAATATAGTTGTTCATTATATTTCAACACACCAGAAAGACAGGAAAATGATGGTGACTGGGACATAATTGTCTCGTCCATGTATAACCACGGTGTATAATCACGTGATGCAATAATTACTAAATATCTCCAATAACTTTGTTAATATGGGACCGATTTGAATTCGGTTTAAAGCAGAGAATGTGGACAGATCTCACGCATACAATGGACATGGTTGATTTTTGAAAAATCAAATGATAAAAAAGTTATTGAAGATAAACCAAAATTTTGGTTTATCTTCAATAACTTTTTTGTCAGTTGATTTTTTAAAAAATCTACTACATCCATGTTATTCCTGATATTTTTCCACCTTCTCTGCTTTAAACCGAATTCAAATTGGTCAAGTATTGACAAAGTTATTGAAGATTATCGGAAATTCTAAATCATGTGATAATACACCGTGATAACTGCAATTCACATTATTTTAGTGAAACATTAAATCATCAAATACTTGTTTTTAACCCTTTCCCAAAAAGCAAAATTAAGGGTTTTCCAATTTGAAAGCTGCTGCAGACGACAAAACAAATTATATCAAAGGTAAAAAATGTGTATTGTACAGCATGAAAAATATTGAGACAAAAGGAGAAAATGCTGATTACCAGTGTTTTCTTCTTTTGTCTCAATGTTTTTCCTAGTGTTACCTAACAGAAAGGTCATATACCGGTCTTGTTTGGGAAATGGTTGAATTGGTCTAAGGTTCAGAAACTTTGATGGTAATTAACAGTCATATTTTAACTATAATGTTACAGTTGTTTTAACATTTAACCCATTACAGGGTGCCCAGTGACTTGCGGTGTTGAAAATATAGGTATGTCCCAATAATATAGGTATCACTTAACCAAAAATATAGGATAATATAGGTCGTGTTTCTGATGACGAAAACACTACTTTAAACATTTCTTTACCACCACCACTACCTTCCAGCTCTCTGTTATTAATACGACAACAGGAGAAACAGACAATACAGCCATTTATTAGCTATAATTGCTTTCTATTCTGAAAATTAAGGTGTTCAAGAGAATACCATAAACTTATCAGGACATGAGAGCCAAGAAAGCCATTTATCTCTCACCGTAAAGAATATTGAGGCTTGAGGAAATGATTGTATTTGATATCTTCTGTCTCATCCTAGACCCACAACTTCTAACCAATTTTCATTGCAAGAAGGCAATTTGAAGAATTTTGGCAGAGAGTCATGCTGCCAATATAAATACAAAAACCTCAATATAGGGTCTCTGAAAAAATGATTTGTCAAGAAAATTTTGCTCTAGATTTCCTTCTCCTTCTAAGATCTTTGTCTCTAAATGGTATCTGATATGGAATCTCTACACAACAAAGAGCCAAATTTCATAATACTATAAAACATTGAAGTGTTTTGATGGAGGGTCATTAGACAATTCTACACACCACATTTGAAAGTCATTGGTTAAATAGTTTTGGAGTAGAAGATGAATGAAAGAAATTTGATATTCTACAACATGGGGCAAATTTCACAGAACCAAACATTTTGATGTGCTTTGGTAGTGGGCCTGAATTAAGACAATTCTACAAACCAAATTTCAAAGACATAGGCCAAACTGTTTCTAAAGGAGAAAAAGAATGTGCATGATTTCCTACTTTGTCTCTCATGAAATCAAATATCAAACAACATATGACCAATTGTCATTGTACCACAAAATGTTGAAAGATATTGGTAGAGGGCCATGATGTGGTTCTACACAGCAAATTGAAAGCCCTAGGTCAAATGATTCAAGAGTAGAAGATTGTGTAAGATTTCCTACTTTGTCTGTACATGAAGTCTGATACTCAAACACACAGGGCCACTTTTCATGGTACCAATATAATTTGAAAAGTATTGGTAGAGGGCCATGAGACAAATCTTTATACCAACTTTAAAGCCCTAGGCGAACAATTTAGGTGAAGGAAATTTTACAAGATTTCCCTCTTTATCCATATATGAAATCTGATATCCCACAACCACAACATAGGACCAGTTTTTATCATACCATAAATTTGTGATAATAAGTATTTCGGTAGAGGGTAAAAATAGAGTTTCACATACCATTTTCAATGCCATCTATAGGCCAATACCCCCAGAACATAGGGACAATTTTCATAATATCACAATGATCTTAAGTATTTCGGTAGCAGGCCTTTGGCTGTTGCTACAAACCAAATTCTAAGACACTTTGCTGTATTGTTTGAGAGAATATGTACAGGCAGATGGATGGATGACCATGGTAAGCCATCACAATACCTCACACTTAGCACTAATTGCTAGGGTGATCTGAAAATAAATGTTTAATTTTATTATTTTTAATTTTAAGCATACTGGCTGTCTCTTAAACATAATATGACAAGCAACTCCATGTACAAATTTCAATCAGTCTCTGTGTCAGCATGATGAAAATTAAAACATTTCTACCTAAATTTCGCTTCTAGTCATTAACAGTGAATACAAAAGAAGGTTCTCTATTCTTTAATCTTTCATGGAGCTCAAATGGAAGACTGGTACTGACTATGTGATAACTTCAGGACAGAAACTCAACCTTAGCTTTGTATATCAGAAGCAAAACTGACCTGCTTCAAGTGATAAAGGTTCATCCCCTGCATTAATATAAAGATATCATTATTCATTTGTCCATAAGTAATACTTGCACAAAGTTATTTGGACAGAACTTTACTGTTCATAAAAGGAACATACCCATTTAATAAAATGTTCAAGACCAGTAAGAAATAACAAAACATACATGCAAGCTTCTTCAACAATGATAAATATTATGCTTGATCAGTCTTTCCCTGGCATTAAAGTTTGAAAGAGGCCTGAAAGGAATATACTAATTTCTACTGTATATTGATAGATAATAATTACTCTTAAATCATAGAAAACTGCTATTTTGAAAGTATCTGTTTTAAATTTGTAATCATCGCTTGGCAAGACACAAAAATATAGGTATTTATAGGTATTTGGGGCAAAATGGGTGATATAATAGGTTTTTATAGGTAAGGCCCAGAAATATAGGATAATATAGGTATTTATAGGTATTTATAGGTTACTGGGCGCCCTGCCATTACCAAACGACAGAATTTTAGACTTGCCCAAATTCAAAAATGTTGCAGACGACAATTTGAAGTGAATGAAATTGAATACATTTTGGTGTTTCTGTGTAAAAAAAACACTGTGAGAAATGAAGAAATTGCCTTTTAACAAGCAAGTTCTTTATTTTCCACAATATTTTCCAAAGCCTTTATCTTGAGGGGTGTCAAAAAGTGTCATCGTGTGGGAATGCAGGCCCGTAGGAAGCAATTTCATATTGGGGGACTAAAGCCCTTGTCCTGAATATTGAGGGGGCTAATTTGGATTTTCCCAAAATTTTCAGTGTAAAATTAAGAAAATTCGACATTTTTGCCAACATCCGATTAATATTCATGGCCAACATTTGAGTGATTTGAGTAGTTTTCACAATGACACATTGTTGTGCACGGTAGTCCAGCTTTTTTGCACAAACACTTGCTTGATTCACAGGTCATTTTGATGCACCCACATTGAATGCTGTGAAGAACTGCCTTAGGAGCTACAGGTATACTTGACCATTTGAAAGAGAGCTGTGATTCTAACATTGTCCACCCATGTCCATCCGGAGAGGGCCACACTGTTTGGAGCATGCATGTTCTGTATATATGGGCCTGAAAAGTTGCTCTTTGCATATGTAAAGCAAGGGCATCACTGTTTGGAGGCATGCTTGAATCACCAGTACACCCAAACCTGAAGCAATTGTACCGGACATCATTGACCCTGACACATCCTGGCCATCCACACAGTTCACAGACAAACTTTTCCAGATCTTCCTTCAGGTCTTGAGATAATGACAGATGTTTTTTTTTCCAATTTGGAGAAGGCATGCTGATATGACACATCTTTCTTCAGCAACTTGAGAGCTTTTACTTTCCCTTTCCCTTTGAATCCGAAGCCTGAAAGACATTAAAATATTTATGATTCAATGTGTTATTCATTTATTAAACCGAATAAACCGATTAAAGGCTTGGGAAAACATTGAGACAAAGAAGAAAATGCTCATTATTAGCATTTTCTCCTTTTGCTTCAATATATTCTATGCTATATTACTCATAAAAACTATCTTTATAAGCATTCATTTTGTCATCTGTAGCATTTTTTCAAAATGTGATCAGTCCAAATTTTTGCTGTCTGGGAAAGGGTTAATTTACCAAATTTATTCAACTTGAAAAATTTAAGAAAAAAATTGGGCATAGCTTCTGCATGCCCGGCTACCTGCCAGGTCTAGGGGCTTCAAACTGCCAGAAAATAGTAGGATAAAGGCCTTATAATTGTAAAGAAAATGAAAGAAGAATTGTTTACATGTATGTATATTTTGTAGCTTTAAATTTGTTTAAAATGGTTTGCCATTTCTCATTTTCATAGTCATGTTACGGTATCCTAATGTAAATAGCCGTGTTTTCTAATGAAGGTTACTTTACAGTACAAAAAACAAATTATGTCCTACTAATCGAAAACTGGAAATCACTGTATATTTGAACATTCAGACACTGCAAACGCTCCATAGAAATACCGAAACGCACAGTGATTACCAGAATGCACAGGATTGACCATACACATTTAACCCAGTAGACTAGCAGACAGCAAAATTTTACTTATCCAAATACAAAGATGATGTAGACGACAATTTCAAGTGAATGAAAAGTTATATTTTTTTGTCTGTGTAGTAATACCAGTATCCCAGCAAACATGCTTATATGGGTCCTATATGGGATGTGTATGGGTAAGCCCATGTGGGTAGGCCCATATTGGACCCAAATAGGACCTATGTAGGTAAGCCCATGTTGGTTTGATCATAAGGGACCCAGATTGGTCCCACATTCCCAGCATATGGGCTGTGTATGGGCAAGCCCATATGGGTATGCCCATATAGGACCTATGTAGGAAAGCCCATGTTGTTTTGACTATGGGGGTCCCAGTTACAATAATCGGCTTGCGCCCATTCAAGTACAACAGAATAATTATGTATACATGAGCATATCTGAAATATCCATAATCTGAATCATGTAGCCTATAGAATTATAAGTTTTCAATTTGAATGACGATCTTATTTATATCCATCAAAATTAATGACCATCAAATCAATACAAATTGAAAAAACAACAACATTAGATTCAGCAAGACAAGTAGCCTAAGGCAACATCAATAAGACATGTCTAATCCTTTCTCGAACAAAACCTGGTATTGACTTCTCTAATAGAAAGGTAGGCCTAAATTGCCAAAAAAAACCATAGGCCTAGAGATATTAAATAGCAAAAGTTGATAATCGGCATTTTCTTCTTTTGCATACGTTTTTTCTGCGCTATATTGTACAGAAGTACATTCTTTGTCAATATCGTTTTTTAAACATGGTCTTCATGTTGGATCATCCGAATTATTTTGTCGTTTTAACGGTGTTTAAACTGTAATTAGTCTGTTCAAATCACTAACATAATCTTATCAATTAGTGTGTTACAAGGAGTTTTATGTATATTAAAGGGAAATAATTTAAAATCTTGACAATAAATCATGTTTTTACAAAGCGTTTATGTAAAGAAAGCATTTGGCTTGATAATCCTATATGATTCTGTTAAAAGAAATTAAATTGTGTACACATTTTCAAAAAAGATAGAAATAAATCTAGACATAAAAATATATCAAAAAACATATACATAGTTATAGAAAGCCTCGAAAATGTTATGACAGTTAAGACCAAATTCCTAGGTATCAAACCTTAGAAAATGTGTCAAGGTCGTCAGACATACCTGGCGAGACCTTAATCCTCTATGGTGGGGAATAATTACCCCTTCTGAGCGAGAAGCTCTGGAAGGTTTTCATCTTCGATCAACACCAAACGAAAGCAAATAGAAATGGGTTAGATCAGGGCTGTCTATATGGGTCTGCCCATTTGGGACCCATATGGGTCTCAGATTGCATGTATATGGGCTGCCCAGATAGGACCCATATGGCCCCCGGTTGCACATCCTAAATGGGTCCCATATGGGTTACCCTTATGGGACCCATAAAGGTGCCCATAAGGGACCCATATGGGACCCATACAAATTGCTTGCTGGGTATGGGCAATGAAAAATTGCTTATGACAATTTCTTCATTTCCACAATGTTTTCTTAATCTGTTATCTTGTAGGGCGTCAAAAGGAGTCATTATGATCTTCATCATCCATTGGTATAAACTGAAAAGCATAGAACCCTTCCCCAAATAGATCTACTACCTTAGTAATGTTCCGGTAATTACTGTGCGTTCCGGTATTTCTATGGACCCCTGCTAAACACAATTCTTTAAAAACAATACTCACCTGACATTCACCTTGTTGGTCCACAGATGATCTTAGACGTGCAGTGTCCCTCCGCTTCGCCCCACATTCAATTGACCAAACGCCAATCGACAGATCGCTCCGCCCAACATAGAATTTAAGGCAAACAATGTGCATGTGGTCGGTAATAGGGAACGATTTTATCTAGTTAATCGTGACTTAAATTCGGACAAACAAAGTAGTATTTTGTAGTTCTTGTTATAAAATCTCGTAACTACGGCTTATTTTAAGCCGTAGTTACGAGATTTTATAACAACACCGACGCGGTTTATCAAAACATAGCTGGAACCTAGTCTATTGTTAGCACAAAATTCTTTGCCATTGGTATGTCGATTGTTTTGATTGTCAGTCGATAAATCGATACAAAACCACGTGCAACAATGAACAATTGGGGCAAAACGTTTTTGTGATCGTCCATTGGCTAATCGATGTTTTTGATTGACAGTCGGCGTTTGGTCAATTCGCTTACTGTTTGTGTACTTCTGGTAGAACTGACGATTGAACCCAATGTCAGGTAAAACTTTGTTACTCTAAGTCAAAATACTCAGGCAATTTCTTTTTCTTTACCATCCACAGTTGCCCAAACATTTTAGCTACTGTACAGCTTCGTCCATGTAACGTCTGTGCATGAAATAAGTGCGCCTACATCAAAATCTGAGGTTTGACAGATGCATTCCTATATGGGGGCGGCCATTTTTCAGGACCGGGCTGAAGCCTTTTAGGCTAAATACTCTCATCTGATTGGTCAATTATGGGCATCTTCAAAGACACTAAAATCGCGTTTTTCTAATTAGTGACCACATGATTTAAGGTAAACAATCCTGATTATGACTTTATACATTAATATCTTAATTACTAAATCAAGTTTTCCCCTTCACCCTCCAGCCTGAAGCACTTTGTCACAATTTGCCGGCTCGGCCCATGGCCTATTTGGCATTATTAAAACATTACTCAGGTGAGCGATTTAGGGCCCTCAGGGTCCTCTTGTTATTTTGACCTTTTCCCATTTAAGACCCGCTTTTCACTTCTCTAATAGATAATGCTTGAAGAAACAGGAGGAAAAAAAAAGAAGAAAATTCTGATTAGGCCTATCAGCATTTTCTCCTTTTCCCTGAATATGCTCTGTTCTACATTATACACAAATCTCACCTTTACCATTGTGCGTTTTGTGGCCTGCAGCAGGTTTCAAATTGGAGCAGCTTAAATTAAAATGTTGCCATTTGGGAAAGGCTTAACCCTTACTCTCAACCTCCACTCTAGCAAACTTGGTTGTTCTGTGGAAGATTTGGGTCACCATTACTGCCTTTCAATATCATTTATATGTCCGCTTATTTTTTACTCGTATTTACGAAACTTCTCTTTAACCCTTTGTCAAACAAAGCATGGTTTTGACGTGTCCAACAAGAAAGGTTTTAGAAAACATTCAGACAAAAAAAAAAGAAAATGCTGATTACCAGCATTTTCTCCGTTTGCCTCTACATTTTTTGAGCTGCATCGTACACAAAAACTATCTTTATAAACCACCATTTGTCATCTGCATCAGCTTTCAAACTGGACCACCCTAAAGTATTTCCGTTTGGGAAAGGATTATACAAATTGCAAAATATTGTATTGTCATACAATATGCATAGAGAGAAAAAAATCATAACTTTGTGATTAAGGTGATCAATTTATTGTTATGATGTATGATGAAAATAATGGAACAAATTTCAATGTAGTCCATCTATAATGAGATTCACACGACGCCGGAATTCTTCGTGCGACGTTGTTAACATTCGTAACTTAGGCTACCTGAACCTGTTCGGGCGACGTCGTAAACATTCGGCGGTGGAACATTCCACCGCCGAATGTTTATGACGTTGCCCGTATAATTCCGACGTCGCATGAATATCATTAGGGATGGTGTACGATGTATGATGAAAATAATTCAACACATTTCGAGGTAGTCTGCCCATAATCAGCTGGAATTTTTGTGCGATGTTAACATTCGTTACGTACCCGAAACTATTAAGACGACGTTGTAAACATTTGGCGATGGAAAGTTCCACCGCCGAATGTTTATGACGCCGTCCGAATAATCCGACGTCGCGTGAATCTCGTTAGAAATGGACTACCAATAACACAATACAAATTATGACAAGTTATCATTTAATATTTATCGCAGTTTCTGCTAGAGTATTGTGTACAAATTTTGTCACTAGTTGTCTCTGTGAATCCGGCCTCTGTGTGAAGTCCTGCGCCTGGAATGATAATCATCATAGTGATTCAGTATGTTTGAAAAAAAATGACTAAAATTGGAAAATGGAAATCGAAAGAATGCTAATCACGTGATTATTACGTAAACAATTTTTCGTTAAAAGGGAAAAATAAACAAACGAGGAGAATGGTGTTTTTAATGAAATATTGAACAGACAATTTCCAAAACGGAAATCTACTAAATAGGTCTAGTATGCCTCGATTAGTCAATTTGCAAATAAAAATGTGTCTTTAAAAACAAGCTCTTTCCTGGTAAGTATAGCATATCATTACACAGTGCAAAGATAACATTGAGAAAATGTTGGTACAATGTATTTGCTAAGTCAGACATAATCAACTGGAAAGGAGTTTCAGATGACGAAATCGGTGTTATATTCCGGTTTGAAACATCTAAATATTCCGAATATAGGATTGCCTTCTGTTTTCTTTATGCATGCCAAAGCTGTTTTGATAAGAGGCATTGCAACCTAAGACTCTTATTATCAACGATCGTACGACAAATTACAATCCTTATTTTGGTTTCTCGTCCAACTTTGCCGTACGTTCGGGCCTATGTCTTGCTTTAGAAAAAAGTGAAATGATAATGATAAAAATAATAAGATACCGACCTTCAATAAGATTCCTCATGTTGCAGTAGTTAGTGCTATAGTCCAGGATAGCGTACCAAGTTTGGGACGAAGAGTAACCCTGCAAATATAATAACGAATTTAAGCCGGGATCTGGAAAAACGTCCCTCATAGCATTTTTCAAGATTGAGTTTCAAGATCTGCCTGTTGTCAAATGGAGTCCAATATGCATCAATGCTGCTCTCTTTAAGTTGCTGCAGGCCACGAAGAAGCTATTGGAGAACAATATGGATCCTGATCAGACTGTGCGTATGCACAGGCTGATCTGGATCTATGTCTGACTCAAAAGATGTTTTTCCGGATATTGGCTCAAATATATGTGTAGTCACAGTACAAGTATTTAGTGATTTTATCAAACTGGCGTAGCTTAAGGTATTCCATCCATCAATATCTACAAAACACGTCGCGCAACCTCGAGCGTCATCCGTAGCAACGGAAATTGACGAGTGTATCCCTCGTCGATTTCCGTTGCCACTTATGACACCCGGAATTTGACGAGGGTTACTCTCGTTACTTTCCGTTGCCATGGATGACGCACGAAGATGCATGTTTTGGCGTCTAACGATGGGTTGTAATCCTTAGCTTCAATTTTCATAACTTTACACTTTTGGGCTGTTTCCTAACGAAAGTTCGGTCACATTTCCCTGTATTCTTTATTTTATCGTGTAATAAGATTTTAAAGGTTTATTTGGTGTATATATGTTAAACTGTTTGCCAAATATGAACATGTCTTTCAATTTTAAACCATTGCCTTATAATGACGCCTGGTGGCATATTTCTTGTGAAAACATTGTGGAAAATGAAGAAATTGCTTGTTACAATCAATTTCATCATTTGTCGCAATGTTTTCTACCACAACACACAAAAAGAATAGTTAAACTCATTCACTTGAAATTGTTTGTGCGGCATCTATGAATTTGGACCAGTCTAAACAAAATCTCCCTTTGGTAATGGGTTAACGTATGTACTTACGTGAACATTGCAGGAGCCGGCAGTACTTCCCTGAGCGAACGTAAACTTAACGTCATCTTTGTAATGATGGACGGGTGTTTCGTGTACCAAAGTTAGAGTTGTAGCGGTCTCCGAACCGTACTGAAAACGACAAACAGTGTATTTAATGGTGTATTTAAACGTTATGTAATTATGAACTAGCGTTATAGGTCTACGTTGCGAACGTAAACTTAACGTCATCCTTGTAATGGTGGACGGGTGTTTCGTGTACCAACGTTAAAGTTGTAGCGGTCTCAGAACCATACTGAAAACGACATACATAGTACACATTTATTTACTGAGATCAAACATTGTAAAATATATATAAACGTTAATGCCCTAGTTAGTGATATACGTCGCGAACGTAAACTTAACGTCATCCTTGTAATGATGGACGGGTGTTTCGTGTACCAAAGTTAGGGTTGTAGCGGTCTCCGAACCATACTGAAAACGAGAAACATAGTACACATTTATTTACTGAGATCAAACATTGTAAAATATATATAAACGTTAATGTCCTAGTTAGTGATATACGTCGCGAACGTAAACTTAACGTCATCCTTGTAATGGTGGACGGGCGTTTCGTGTACCAAAGTTAGGGTTGTAGCGGTCTCAGAACCATACAGAAAACGACATACATAGTACATAATTATTAACTGAAATCAAACATTGTGCGCTAATGTCCTAGTTAGCGATATACGTTGCGAACATAAACTTAACGTCATCTTTGTAATGATGGACGGGTGTTTCGTGTACCAACGTTAAAGTTGTAGCGGTCTCAGAACCATACTGAAAACGACATACATAGTACACATTTATTTACTGAGATCAAACATTGTAAAATATATATAAACGTTAATGCCCTAGTTAGTGATATACGTTGCGAACGTAAACTTAACGTCATCCTTGTAATGATGGACGGGTGTTTCGTGTACCAAAGTTAGTGTTGTAGCGGTCTCCGAACCATACTGAAAACGACAAACATAGTACACATTTATTTTCTGAGATCAAACATTGTAAAATATATTTAAACGTTAATATAGGGTTAATTCACGTTTTTGAGGTCGTTAACATTCGCAGAGGCCCAAGAAATACGTTAACGACCGAGTGCGAAGCACGAGGATCGTTTTCGTATTTTGCGGGCCTCTGCGAATGTTAACGACCGAAAAATACGTGAATTGACGCTATTATTGCATAAAAAGCATAAAATTCCAATGATTACTTACCCCAAACCCCTTGATATGTGCGAAAAATGAACCGAGGTGAGATAAGAAAATGTCTGCCATTGTTGTTTTGTTCTGATAAATCTTCCAAGATTTTTTGTTATGCATGACGTCGGTAAAACGACCATTCGAATATTCTCGGATCTTATCGTTACTCAAGATCCCCTCGAACGTATTACAGTAGCCGCCATGAGCCGATCCTGCCCATATCTCTCCGCAAGCATAACAACGGTAGTCAGGTCAATAACAACGGAAGCAGACCAAACAACCATTTAAATCTACGCCAGAAAAATATTTGAAACAAACAGCGTTCAAAAGTCGACTGTATCCTCATAAATGTGACAAAATTTTACCAGATAAAATAATTGATGTGATTTACCGATTATTGACAGTATATTTCACTTGAATTATAACGTTAACTAAAGGATTGATTTGTTTTGATGACGTCATTTACGCGCGTCTACTTTCACGTTCAATATGGCGGTCACTGTATTACGCTCGAGATCATGTTGCAACCACGTTCCAACGCGGCAAAAGGTTGCAAACAGTCTCGAGGGTCGCGATTGTAAAACGACGTTACGTCATAAATTGGCGCCAAAAGGCGAACGTCGCTGATTTAACGTAAGACGTTGAGAATTTTTCGGGAAAAGAGATAATTGTTTATTTTGAAGGATCAAATCGAGGATATTTGAGTGCAAAACCGGTCCGATATCGCACTGAATATAGACCGGTTTTCACGATATCGGACCGGTTTCTTCTCGTTATTCAATGTCGATAACGGCCCAAAAACACACATTTTAGGCAATAATGTGAATAAAGTCCTAGTTAGCGTTATACGTTGCAAACGTAAACTTAACGTCATCTTTACGAGGTACAGTCAGAAAGTTCCCGGACTGCCTTCGTACGGAAATTATATGCATTCGGATATTTCTAAAACTTATATACCTAAAAAAGGAAATCATGTCCGATAAGTATATATATCATTTATATTGATACAATACATATAACATAATATTTTACAGTCGCAAAAACATACATAAACAATGTACGGATCACTTTGACGTCGCACAGCGACGTTTACATAACGACGTATTTTACAGAGCCAAAATCAATTATTATAGGGTTAATTCACGTTTTTGAGGTCGTTAACATTCTCAGAGGCCCAAAAAATGCGTTATCGCCTGAGACCGGAGGTCGAAGGCGATAACCCATTTTGTGGGCCTCTGAGAATGTTAACGACCGAAAAAACGTGAATTGACGCTATTATTGCATAAAATATGAATAATTTGCAAAGAAATGTAATAAAATAAGACGAATGACTAAAAAACTTAGTGAAAATTTAGCCACATTTACACCGGCAGATACCAGAGTTTTCCGGCATTCGACTCGACATTATATCGAGTAAGTGCGATATCCACTAGACGGGCCGTTAGATTTTCATCGTGTAGCTATAGTCAAGTTTCATCGCATTTTTACTGACATAATCTTCATTTGGGTTGGCGAAATCCTAACAATATTCGACTTAGTTTTCTTTTGGAAACATGCTCCGGTTATCCTAACGTTCATTTCAGTGCGAGTAATAAATTAAAAGGCCGGAATTTCCAAGGTAGATCTCTGGACCGTTTGGTTCGTTTCAGACATTCGTTCATTTCAATAAAAACAAAGTTGTAAAGGAAAAATTGCAGTAATTAAAAGAAGAACAAGAAATACATAGGCTTACCACCACATTTGACCTTGACCACAACCACTCAATTCTAATTTCTATCCTTCCATGTCCACGAAATACACTTTTAGTTTAAAATCTGTCAGCTGCCCGTTTGTTTACTTTTTGATTCCAAGAATTAAACCTACGTCACTATAATTATTACGTCATCAGATATGGTTAGTTACACTGGGAGACCTAGTTTATTTATTGGGATGTAAACTGGAAATGGGGTCTTACAAGAATTTACATCGCGGAAAAGGGAAATGACAAAATTTCGGCTTTATTTTCAATTTTCTGAAGCACTCACAACAAATCCCCGATCGAGGATATTTGAGTGCAAAACTGGTCCGATATCCCACGTGAATCTGCCGATTAATGCACGATTTCTCTGGATATCCGCCCGCTTTCTGCTGGTTATACAATGCCAATAACAGACTGAAAACACACATTTTAGGCAATAATATAGGGTTAATTCACGTTTTTGAGGTCGTTAACATTCGCAGAGGCCCAAGAAATACGTTAACGCCCGACTGCGAAGCAGGAGGGTCGTTTTAGTATTTTGCGGGCCTCTGCGAATGTTAACGACAGAAAAATACGTGAATTGACGCTATTATTGCATAAAAAGCATAGAATTCAAATGATTACTTACCCCAATCCCCATGATATGTGCGAAAAATGAACCGAGGTGAGATAAGAAAATGTCCGCCATTGTTGTTTTGTTCTGATAAATCTTCCGAGAATTTTTTGTTATGCGTGACGTCGGTAAAACAACGTTACGTCATAATTTGGCGCCAAAAGGCGAACGTCACTTATTTAACGTAAAACGTTGAGAATTTTGCGGGAAAAGTGACAATTGTTTATTTTGAAGGGTCAAATTGAGGATATTTGAGTGCAAAACCGGTCCGATATCGCACGTGAATCTGCCGATTAATGCACGATTTCTCTGGATATCCGCCCAGTTTCTGCTCGTTATCCAATGCCAATAACAGACTGAAATCACACATTTTAGGCAATAATTTGGGTTAGTTCACAACTTTTCAAATTATTTATCAGATTGATCTAGATTCTTCCCGTCGCGATACACATATGGAGCAAACGAACGAATTCGGTGTCATAACATTTCACAGCTGACCTGGTCGCAGGCCAAAGCTCTTCGTTTTACTCAAACCTGCAACATCGGGGAAATTTCAATAAACGAGAGAAATGCTGAAATGACATTTTACTGAGTCCGGGCTGTATTGCGTGTGGGACAGACGGTCTTTCATAGCTTAGAACATACATGTATGTGGTTCTTATTTTCATATCGGCACGATTATTGCATTAGGTTGGTAAGGTACAATTATCCTTGTAAAATCAGCGTTCACACGCTTCATAGGAAACGTTCAAAGACGCGGGTCTTTTGCTCATCGTCCGTCTAAAGCCGCGTCTCCCGCACTGTGTACAGTTTAGACGTATTTTATTTTATCGAAATTAGTTTATGGATTGCACCACGACAAATATTCGAACAATATTAGCTAAATCGCCGAATGATTTCTATTGGTCGGCGAGAATGTCGGTCTTCATGTCTAAATGAGCACGTTTTAGGCCGCTCATTGCTAAGATCATCGCTTTTTTTCCGCGTGGTAATTCAAAAATTTCTTTTGTCAACTAAACAAAGTTGTCCTAGACTAAGCACTGAAGCCGTTGCTTGATTTAAAGAACTTCTAAATTTCCATAGGCGTCATTTCGGCCTTCACATAGACGTTAATAGCACAGATTTGTTCCGTACGCTGTGATGACGTCGCCTTGATTTCAGTTGACTTTCATCCATTGCTATGAGAAATATGTATGAAACGCAGAATTTTTAAGCCACGACGTTAAAATTTTGAAATTGTTCAGAAAGTTTGTTGATGTGATGCCATATCGAGGCTGCGTGTTAAAGCGCCTGTAATTTCTAAGATATGGTCCTTTAAATGATAGTAAGAATATTGGGAGAAAGCGTTATTTCAAAGTGATCCGTACTCTTGAACACTATGCTCTAACGTCTTAGAAAAATTTTATTTTTAACAATTTAAAACCACAAAAACTTATCAAAGTGGAAGTTTACATTTCGAAATTACTTATTGAATAAAGACTTGAATAAAATACGTTGGAAAAAATAAAATTCAAAGGCAGTCCGGGAACTTTTTGACTATACCTCGTATAATGGTGGACGGGTGTGTCGTGTTTCAAAGTTAGAGTTGTAGCGGCATTGTGAGATAATCAATGCAAAAAACTCCGATAATTAATGCACTTTTCTAGTTTATACAAATATAAATGTCACCCGAATAGGTTCGGATACGTAACGAATGTTAACGACGTCGCACCGAAAATTGCCGACGTCTCGTAAATATCATGGGAGGGGGTGTGCTTTAAAGACCTACTTACTTGATATAGACATTTCTCATTATCAGCTTTAGGACAGTTATCAGCTGTGCCCCAGGCCTGAATCTGTGCCACCAGTCGCTGTTTTACTTGATCACATGCAACGTTAAACGTCCTGAAAATCAGACCCAACAGATAAAAGGGTGTAAAGACATTCTAAATTTGTATTTCAAATTCAAACCAAATGTTATGGGTACTCATTTGAACCATCTCGGTGAATCTGCGCCGCGAGTCGCTGTTTTACTTGATCGCATGCCACGTTAAACGTCCTGTATGTAGAAAAATACGAAGAATAATAACAAGATGCGTAAACACAAATACCCCCCCCCCCTTCCGAATGATCAATGTTAATTAAGTGTTCACATTAAGTTTCGGACAGACAGACGGGCACGTGTAAAACAATTTGACTCCGATCTTTTGATACTAGTGCATAAAAATCTTCCAAGGCTCTAACTATTTCCAATGAAAAATGACAAAACATTGAAATATCCTGAAGAAAACAAAATGGGTGCTTATTAGAAAGCATTGGTAGGTATATACGAAATAGAATAAAAACAATATCGAGACAAAGGCAAATTATCAATTTTTCCTTTATCTCCAAAGTTTTCCATATTTCTGAAGTTCTATTTACTACGTAAAAACTTTTTTGGTAAATACTAACAGAAAAGGAGAAATTGCTGATCATCAGCAATTTCTTCTTTTCTCTCAATGTTTCCTAAAATATTTTAACACTAGGTCTTGTTTGTGAAATGGTTAAAATAATTAAACTTACCAGTCAGCTTTGCACGATGCATGCAGTGGTCCGGCGTAGCTGATTCCAAATAGGCAAGCTAAAAGAATTAAACTTTTCATTTTCTCAAAATTAAGCAAAGCCTACGGTTGATTTCAAACTAGAATTTTGTCCCGGGTGATAGATAGTAACCGAATACGGCCAGTTTTATAAAGGCCCGGGGTCTGAAATACGTCACGTGTTATCCCTTTCCCAGACGACAAAATATTGGCGCTTTTCTTTAACATCGTAACTACAGATTGTTTTAGCCTTAGTTACGAGGCTTTTGAAACAAGCGGTGATATGGCATTACCAAAAGCAAGAAAGAATCGTTGCTTTGCTTCCAAAGCAATAATCGATGACTCTGCGCGAAACGGTTGTAACTGCCTACATATAGGCCTAAGTGGGGGGGGGGGTGAAGACATTATAACTTCATTATTTCATTTCCAAACTCTATGTTGTTGGTACTCATTTGAATCGTCTCGACGAGACGATACAAATGAGTACCAACAACATAGAGTTTGATGAACAATATCAGAATTATAGCTATTTGAAAAGTCATCACTCCCTCTTATCTGGAGTTCTGTGCCTATAAACATATAGGCAGTTACAACAGTTTCGCACTGAGTCATCAAATTAAGCTGTAGACAGTAGTTACGAGGTTTTGGAAGGAAATAGACGAAATACAAATGAAGTTGCAGACGATGAAATGAATTTTATACGAACATAAGAAATCTTTCTAGTGAAACATAGTGGGTATTGAGGGATATGGGAAATGCAGATCCAAATTCTTTTTCAACAATGTTTTCTAATGTTCTAGATTCTTAAACTATCTCGTCATTTTGGAAAGTGTAAGCAATTAAGGGTCACCGATAAGGAATTTCTGTAGTAAACAGAATAAGTTGTGTGTCAAAAAAGAGCTCGTTTCCAAATTATGTAGCCTAGTCATGACGTGCTAGTTTAAAACCCAATTCAAAAGTGTTATCACTGAAATTACATGTAATTACTTTGACGAGTCTATTTTTCATGTAAAAATGTAAATCTGTGAAAAGATGCTGTCTGAAACACAGGGAATTTTAGCGATTTTATGTAGACTCTTAATAGAAAGAGTATGTATAAAAATCGCTAAAATTCCCTGTGGTCTGAAATAGGATAATCAAGAGGGTAATGAGCGTTGATCATTTACCGTGTCTGGGTTAAAAGGTAGCCGCTCCTAATGAGATTCATGAGACCTCGGAATTTTTCGGACGTCTTGCACATTCGGCGGTGAAGCGTTCCACCACCGAATATGTACGACGTCACCCGAATAGGTTCGGAAACATACAATGATTGTAAACCACGTATTTATGTTTGTGTAGAAATTAGAAATAATACATTTCATTATTTACTATTTGTATATTTGTTAGGGAACTAACTCCAAAATTAGACACAAGAATAAGTTCAATTGTTTCAATCGAAGTGTTAAATTATTTACTTTTACTATACATCATAACTATTTTGATTTGAGTGGATTGTTTAAACAACAAGGTATACCAAATATTAATATTGGTTAAAATTTAATTTCTAATGCATTTTTGATAAGATATTTGAAAATACACACTATATCTCTTAATTGGAGTTATATCCCTACCATAGACAAATAAGTTTTAGCATTTGCGTGTACTTGTATGCGTTTATTTAATTGTTTGTTTTGTTATATCTTGCCTTTAACCCCTAGAGGGTATAAATGTGCAATGAAATATAATCTATTCTATTCTATTATATTCCACGTTGCATGAAAAATTCCGACGTCATGTGAACTTCATTAGCGGTGGAACACCTTAACTCTTTCGCTGCCAAATGTCCTGGAATTATGCTATTTCCAGTGCCAATTTTTTTTTAAACTTCATAGCAGGGCTTATCAGTTTATAATGTAGTAAAATCATTATTTGATGAATTTTAAGCTGAAACCATCAGGAATGATTGCACATAAACTATTTTGTTGAATAGCGTACTTTTTATCAGGCAGTTTGATCAGATGACCATGACCTTGACCTTGAATGACCTAATTAAGCTATTGTTTTGAAGTCGCCAAAAGGCGACATTGGCAGTCTCCTAATAGGTCGCTTTTTGGCGACATTGGCAGCGAAAGAGTTAATCCATATATACGTAAACTTTAAAATTGAGTGTCAAAGGTCAATGTCACTGTGAAATTTTAACTTGTGTCTCCTCCAATTTGATTGCTCAACGTTATATCTAACCCTTTCCAATGGGCCCGCGTCAACATTTTAAGACCAAAATGCAAAAAATTAATTGTAATTGAAGACGACATAAAAAGTTCTTACAATTTGACATGCTTGTGCCGTGTAGGCCTAGTACAGACTAGACAGCCCTGGCGGTATGGTCCAAATGCTCCACGGGCCTGATTGTCTGTCTTGTTGAATGCAATTTCAAAGGTTCAGGCTGTGCAAACAAGCAAATGCATGAGTTGACCAAGCTGAAAATTACAAGCAAGTAAGATCATATGGTCAGTAAGATTCTATGAAAGTTCTGTATTGATTAGTTAATACTAATGGTTGAAAAAGCTGAAAATGGCAATTTTGTCAATTTCAAGGGCACATCACTCATGATGTAAAATTCAGATCAAGCTAAAAATTATTCCAAGGTAAAGGTAAGATCTTATAGTTACCAACATTCTGTCTTATTTTTGTCTTGATTTGTCAATATTTGTAGTTGCTAGAGTGAAAACGAAGTCAAAATAGAGCCGAAAATGGCAATTTTGTCAATTTCAAGGGCACATTACTTATGATATAAAATTCAGATCAAGTTGAAAATCATACCAATGCATGATCTTATGGTTATCAACATTCTGTCCAATTTGTGTCCTGTTTGGTCAATATTTGTAGTTGCTGAAAACAAAGTCGAAATAGAGCCGAAAATGGCAATTTTGTCTATTGCAAGGGCACATAACTCATGATGTAAAATTCTGATCAAGCTGAAAATAATACCAAGACAAGATCTTATAGTCACCATCATTCTGTCAAAGTTTTGTCTTGATTGTTGAATATTTGTAGATTTTGGAGTAAAACTAAAGTCAAACCCAGCTATTTTTGACATTCAAGGGCAGATAACTCAGGTTATTCTAATTCAATCCAAATGCTTTGAAGGAATCTGAGAGAGGGTCACCCAAGTTTGGTTGAAATCCATCCAGTAGTTTCTGAGAAGATTGTAAAGACTAGAAGACCTGAAGGTCTTGAGTCTCTCCACAGGCCTGAATTTCATGTAATATTTAATCCAAGTTTTGATTAGATTGTTCAATGCTTGTGTTTCATAGAGCTAAAAGAAAGTAACAAAACTAGATTGTTCAAAATGTGTGGTACTTGAAGCAAAGAAAGTAAAATTACATATTTGCCATTTGAGAAAGGGTAAAAGGAAATGGGAGAACATTATAGCTTAGGATGTCACAAGCAATTAAAATTTTCCTTCTTCCCAACAGATCTAAATTAACAGAACATTGATTACTCCAAAATAGTTCATATTTCTAAAAATAGATTTTGAGCTAAAAATAGATTCTGGGAAAAACCCTTTTCCAAAAATAATGCAAATGGCTGTCAAACCTGAATTTCTTGTAATATCAAGTACAAGTTTTCACTAGATTTTTCAATACGTGTTGCTCTTAAATCAATTACAAAGTAACTTGAAAGCTGAAAATACATTCATATAAGATCTATTAGTTACCAAGCTTTGCAAGTCTTTATTAGAGTGAGTTTGGCTGTTAGAGTGGAAAATATTCACAATTAGCAATTTTGTCAAATTGAAAGGCATATAACTGATGATTTTATATTCCTATCTAGCTAAGAATCACGCTAAAGCAAGATCCTAACTTTACCTACATCTTATTTAAGTTTTGACCTGATTATTCAATATTTGTGGGTGTAAAGAGTGTAAAATCAAAGTCGAAAACAACAATTTTGTCAAATTCAAGGGCAGATAAATCATGATTTAAGATTCATATGAAGCTGAAAATTACACCAACACAAGATCTTATGGCCAGTAAGATAATGTGAAAGTTTTTAGCTCCACTGGCCTTTCAGGCCAGCGGGCTATTGTCATGGCGATGTGTCCGTCGTGCGTCAGTGCGTGCGTGCGTCCGTAAACTTTTTCTTTAAAAATCTTCTCCTCAGAAACTACTGGATGTATTTCAACCAAACTTCACAGGAATGATCCTTGGGTGACCCTCTCTCAGATTCCTTCAAAGAATTTTGATCGAACCAGAATAACCTGAGTTATCTGCCCTTGAATGTCAAAAATAGCTGGTTTTGACTTTATTTTTACTCTAAAATCTACAAATATCAACCAATCAAGACAAAACTTGGACAGAATATATATAAGCATAGTATCCTGCCTGGGTGTAATTTTCAGCTTGATCGGAAATATATATCATGAGTTATGTGCCCTTGAATTTGACAAAATTGCCGTTTTCAACTCTTTTTTGACTTTGATTTCACTCTAGCAACTACAAATATTGACAAATCTAGACAAAACTTTTACAAAATGTTGGTGACTATAAGATATTGCCTTGTATAATGATTGGTGGATATTTATGGTTGTTTGAGTAAAAATAAGGCCAAAAATGGTAGTTTTGCCAATTTGAAGGGCACATAACTCAAGACTTAATATTCAGATCAAGCTGAAAATTGCACTCAGCAAAGATCTTATCAGCACCAACATTCTGACCAAGTTTTGTCTTGATTGATCAATATTTGTAGTGGCTAGAGTGAAAACAAGTGAAAACAGCCGTTTTTTAATTCAAGGGCAGATAACTCCAGACTTTATGGTTCAATCAGAATTAATTGAAAGAATCTGATAGAGGACCACTTAAGGATCATTTCTGTGAAGTTTGATTGAAATCCATCAAGTAGTTTCTGAGGAGAAGATTTTTAAAGAAAAAGTTGACGACCGGACGCACGCACGCACGCACGCACGACGGACACAACGCCATGACAATAGCTCGCTGGCCTGAAGGCCAGTGGAGCTAAAAAAGTTTACAGACGGACGCACGGACAGACGGACGGACAGACGCACGCACGACGGACACACCACCATGGCAATAGCCCGCTGGCCTGATGGCCAGTGGAGCTAAAAACCTAAAGGCTTTCTAGAGCGAGACATAAAATACTGGTTACTAGCATTTAATACCCCTCTTCGCAAGGTTTCTCTATTGGACATGCCAAAATCAAGCTCTATTTTCGAAAGTGCCGAATTAAGTTTTATAACACGGATTTTCCATTGCAAGACGGCAAAGTTTAAGACAGATCTAAATTTAAAGATGCTGCAGACGACAATTTCATGAGAATATTACATTTTTTCGTCTTCTCTGTGTAGAACACTGAGTGGAAAATAAAGAAATTGCTTGTCAATTTCTTCACTTTCCACGATGTTTTCAAAAACCCTTATCTATTTGGGCGTTAAAAAGCATTAATGTGTGGTTATGGTTTAAATTAGTTAGCTATATAGCTAACTTAATCCGAGTTTTGTATGATGTAATTCGTTCTTTGATATGTTGATATCGCTCATTTAAATGAGCGACATCAACATATCAAAGAGCGAATTTCATCAGACAAAACTCGGATTATAGCTAACTACAATGTATACTGATAGCGACCCCCTTACTCAATGGCACTTCTATGCCACCGTACATACAGTCGTATTATCAAGAAATTTCAGGGTTTCTAAGGTAATCACAAATTCACGTTTAGTGGTCACGGGCTGGACCATGTGTGTTCTAATTTGTTGTCCAAGATTCGACATTAATCTCTTCACAAACGACAAAAATTGGGTGGTCCAATTTGGGAGCTGCTGCAGACGACAAAAAGGGTGTTGATAAAAATTTGATTTGTAAACTATATAAGGGTAGAAAATAATTAGGCAAAAGGAGAAATGCTGATTATCCGTTTAGATCTAAATTTTGAATTCCATGAAATTTTATAGTTTGGGAAAGGATTAAAAAGATTAAGACCATGTAACAGTCCCTGGACTAGGCTCCATTTGACTGAAACCGAGTGAGATGTAGAACTGATAACACAGAGCATCGTGAAGGTGCTAGTTGGGGAGCTTAGTCTCTTATCTGGTAAGTTTATTTGGTAACAGATAAGAAACACCTAGATAAACTAAATACATGTAGCCGTTTCACTAAAGACAAAATTTTAACCCGTCAAAAAACAAAAGTGCTGCAGACGACAAATCTGATCCTATTGTCAGAATGGTAACTATTCTCTTTGACAGGGTGAAAACTATTCAGGAATTGGCAGTATGCATTTTTCTACTTCTTTCTCAATATTTTCCGTACTTTTAACTTTTCAGTGCGGTTTTTTTTTTGGGGGGGGGGGGGGTATAGACAATAGACTGATTCTACGGTTTAAACCCATTACCACATAACAACGCTTCCAAGACTAAGGACTTGGAAAATTTTTTTGACAAGCAATTTCTTCATTTCCCACTACGTTTTCTACCGAGAAAGACTTAATTAAAATGTAAAAGTCCATTCGCTGGAATTTGTCAACTGCACAAAATTTGAATTTTGGCGAGTCTTAAGATCAAGGCCATAGGTTTATTCGGTATGAGATAGGAATCACTTGTTTTACACTAACCCCCGGTCCCATTGAGTCCGATTACTAAATCGGGTTACTTCGGGAGAATCGTAGTTCATCCCGACACAAATCGGCACCAAATCGGGATCAGAAATAAATCGGGACAAAAATTTCAACATGCGCAAATTTTTCTCCCGATTTTGAAAATCATGGTAAAATCGGTGCTCCTCGTAATAAGTTGTAATTGTTCGGATTAGTTAATCGGGGTTATTCGGCAGTTTTAGCCTTGTACGTACTTACTTCGGCGATGAACAACTCATAACGGCGATGCACTACGAATACTCCCGATTCTTGCCTGTGGCGGAAAAGACTGGTCTTATAAGGAAATACGCCCATCCATAGATGAATGGAAAATGTCGGCTCAAATTCGTAGTAAATCGGTGACAATGCGCTCTCCCGACGGCGAGGCACTGCGAATATTTCGGAAATCGGGCTCAGTGGGACTGGGAGGTTAATTGGCGCAAATCCGTCGGCTGATTTTCACTTGACCATTTCGACATCAATGACGCACTCCCAAGTTTGAAATAGCTTTGGAAAATAGGGAAGAAAGTGGTAATTACTACCACTTTTTTCCTTTCCCTCAATATATTTGACGTACCAAATAGCATTGCCATATTGACAAATCGGATTCATATCATAGTCTGCAACATCTTTGAATTTGAATTTAGACAATCCCAAATTTTGTTGTTTTTAAACGGTTACACGACCTGTTGTTTGGTTCTTCGACAACTTGGAGCCCTCTCGACTTTACTTTCTGGCAAGGATCTGCACCGTAACTCGCACCTATGTTTCACTTTGGGCTAGCGAGAATTCCAAGAACAGCCTCCAATGCCGGGGATCGCACTCGAGGCATTTTAGTCGCATAGTATCCCATTATCTCGCAGTGACGCCTTACAATTGCATGGCTTTTGAAAACATCGTGGAAAATGAAAAAAATTGCTTGTGGCAAGCAATTTCTTCATTTCCCACAATGTTTTCTTAGACCATAAAACTTAAAATTTCATTCACTTGAAATAGTCATATGCAACATCTTTGGATCTGTCTAAAATTGTGCTGTTTGGCAATAGAGAACTATTCTATCCAGTTAATCGTGGCGTAATTTCGGGCAAACAATAGTATTTCGTAGACCTGTGTTGTTATAAGATCTCGTAACTACGGCTTGAATATAAGGATACCGACGGTTTATCATCCTTAAGCCCAGTCTAATTTAAGCACAAAATTCATCTCTTTTTGATAGCTGATTGACACTCTACCTCTCGACCACGTGCATCATCTGACCGTACGCGATCATGTAACAATACACCCAAATACACTTCCAATTTGTTACTAAAAATAGTAACACTTTTCTATGCCAGATCGAGGCTCTGACCCAAATGTGAGTAAAGCATCCAACGTGCAATGGAAATGAACGGAGGAAAGAAGAAGTTTAAGAGGCTTCACACCCCGTTTAGTGATGATTCCTCTGTGAATCTCGATGGGATATCATTGACTTCCATTTATGGCCTTTATCGGCTTTTAAGTCATTTTTGACCCTCCAAAAAGTAGTATCCTCGGATCTTTTGAGGACCTAGCCGCAAGGTTAAACTCTCATATTCACGTAAACCCCCCTTCCCCAACAAAAAAATAGTACGAAACATGCCATTTTCAGTGTGAAGATGATTATGTCAGTACCGAAAGGTTTATGAAGAAAGATAATTCATTATGGTAGATCAATTTGATAATAACTAGAAAGACCTGAAGGTCTTGAGTCGCTCCACAGGCCTGAGCTTCATTTAATATTTAATCTAAATCTTGATTAGTATGTTCAATACCTGTGGTTCTTAGAGCAAGAAGAATGTAAAACTAAATGTTTAATACTTGGGAAAGGGTTGAAGGAAATTCCAGCTTAGGTCCATATTAGAAATGAATATTTTCCTTCTTCCAAACAGATCTAAATTTATTTATCAATTGATTCGGTCAGCACAATCCCTTCAGCCAATCAAAAATGTCGTCAGTCATAAAGTGCTGACCTGCACTCATTCGGTGGAGGTGAAAGCTTCGGTCTTTTTCGTTTAAGCATTACCAACTTTCAGCATTAATATCTCGACAACTAAGCCTGATTATTAAAAATGCGTTGGTAAGTAGAAAGTTTAAATCACATTCTTTAAAGAAAGAGTTTTGTTGATGAATTTTAACGATGGATTTTTGAAATAATTATGCTGCCTCAAAAATGGTATCCCGTAACGATAAAGATCGAGGAAGTACCCTCGATGAAAAAATGAAAGTGAGGCTATGACGTCATGCCGACTGATTCTATTACTCTTTAATATCCTAACCAGATAATTGCCATTTCGGAAAGGGTTAAATGAAATGGGAGATAATTCCAGTTTAGGATGATACTGGTAATGAAAATCTTCCTTGTGCCAAATAGATCTAAATTTACTTATGAATTGTAGATCTTCCTAATTATACTATATTTCTAATAAATGTTTTGCCATTGGGAAAGGGTGAAATTCCATTCACTGTTAAGGTCTTTGAATTTACCCAGCCTAAAAATTTGCCATCTGCTAATGGGTTAACACATCACTATGACCCTTTGGTGACCCTCTCTGCACTCTCCAAATACACCCCTCATACCTCTAAGATAAATATACTGCAAACAGTAACCCTTCCACCTATTTCACACTTTACTCATTACCTGGCTGAGTTTATGCCATATAAGTGAGCTTTTAACTCAGGCAGTGAAATTCTGATCAAACTGAAATATACACTCATGTAAGATCTACCAGTAATCAACATTCTGTCCAAATTTTCTATTGATTGGTCAATATTTGTTGTTGCTAGAGTGATAAAAAGCCAAAACTGACATTTTGATATTAAAGGGCAGATAACTCCAGACTTTCTTGTTCAATCTGAATCATTTCGAGGAATCTGAGAGAGGGTCACCCAATGATCATTCCTGTGAAGTTTGGTTGAAATCCATCCAGTAGTTTTTGAGAAGATTTTTAAAGAAAAAGTTTACGGACGCACGCACGCACGCACGCACGACGGACACACCGCCATGACAATAGCTCGCTGGCCTGAAAGGCCAGTGGAGCTAAAAGCATAGCTGTTAAAGCTCATTTCCCAAACGACAAATTATTTAGACTTTTCAAGTTTGACAGCGGCTTAACCCTTTCCTAAACGGCACCTGATTCAATTTGGAAGCTCTTGCAGATAACAGAATGGGTATCATGAAAGTAGGTTTTTTGTGCAAGAGCGGATCTAGAGTGGGGGGGGGGTCGGGATGTCCGCATCCCCCCCCCCCCCCCCTGGAATCAGCCGAAAATTGAATGTTGACTATATAATTATTTAAGCGTCAATATAGGCTTATATATAATTTGACACATTTAAGTCATCATTTGGGCGTGGACCCCCCCCCCCCGCCCTGGCAATTGGTCTTGGACCCCCATGAAAAATATAGTAATATAGTAACGAAAACCTTGAGGCAAAAGGAGAAAATGCTGATTAAAAGTATTTCATTATTTTGCCCCTTGAAATGATTTTTGAAACAATCTCTGTAAGACAGACAAAGACGGATCTAAAAGGGGGTCGGGGGTCCGGACCCCGCCTTGAATATGTCGAAAATCGAATTTTGACTACACAGTTAGTATGGTATCTAACATTACAAAATTCACAAATTCAAAGCCATCTTATAGGCTAGACCCCACCCCTTGAAAAAAAATCCTGGATCCGCCCTTGACAGTCAAAACATTAAAATTTCTTGTTTGGTAAAAGTTTAAAACACTTTTCTTTTCAATTGTTTTTTTTAATTTAACGCCTCTCAACAATATTTCCGCAATAAGTTAATTTATAATTGTCCACGCTCCGCGGCTGGGAATCCATCCTGTGACCTGTCCATTATTGGCTCTAATCTAGAGCACAAACACATGCAAAATATTACCACTCACACTTGGACAGTACTAAGGAGCTCACTTGCTCCTGCAAAATTTTTTTAATATGGTTTTCAAAAGCAGTAGCTCATCCTGAACTTGCAAAGTGGTAATGGGCGATGGAGACAGGGTACGAATAATTACAAGCCAAAAAATCTCTTTTTTTCAATCAAAGTTGCAAAAATATTCCTGTAACTGAAAACTCTAATAATTAACGCAAATGACTGTATAAAATATTCTTAATACTTAGGCAGAATAAATGAAAAATGCTCGCGCGAAAATAACGACTCGCACAATGAATTATATAGTAAAAAGACCACGAGACCTTTTGTTTGCTCTCTTCATGCGCAGGTCACGGTTAAAAATTTGGAAGTGTATTTGGGTGTATGGAAGCTGCATGGAAGAAGTTTAAAGAACTGATGCCAATACTTACATCACGCCATCTCAACTACCAAACTCGAGGCAAGGTATACTCAACCTGTGTCAGAAGTGTGATGCTCTATGCTAGTGAGACATGGCCCCTGTCCAAACCAAACCTGCAACGCCTGCAACGTAACGATCGTGCAATGATCAGACAAATTTGTAACGTACGCCCCCAGGATATACCAAACACAAGATCCAGCAAGCTACGTGAACAGCTTGGCCTCGAAGACCTGGAACCCATCATAAGAGAAAGGAGACTTCGATGGTATGGACATGTTGAGAGGTCAAATGGGGCAATCAAAACAGCTCTGGACATGCAGGTCCCAGGCGCACGCAAACCGGGAAGGCCCAAGATGTCATGGAGACAGCTGACAGAGAGGGACCGACGAGATTGGAGCCTAACCAACATTGATCCTCGAGAGAAAGATAGATGGAGAGCAGGTGTGAAGACAGCCATGCGTGCAGCGAGCCAGTTTTCTGGAAGGGAGCCCACTGACGTGGACCATGCTTCTACCCCTGCACGTTAAAGATGAAACCCGGGAGTTAGTTTAGTTAGGAACTGAAAGTGTCTTCACTTGAAAGTACTCGACTTCCATGAATGTGAGGTTTAGATGCACAAAATTGATTTATTGGGGTTTAATGCCTCTTTCAACGACTATGGCCATATCACGTAGGCTGGAGCACCTAACATAGATTCCTGTTATTTCTCGCACCAGTACTACAACAATATCCAAACCGTCATCCAGTTGCTCTCTCACATACATGATTCACATTCATCGGTGAGGGACAAATGACTTTACAGTTTTGTCAAATGTCAGAATAGCTGGGGTTTGAACTCACAACCCCTGGATTGACAGACTTCGATGTTAATGACTGAGTTATCTGGGCTCCGCTAGATGTACAAAAAGATAGATAGATAGGACTAGGTATCATAAGAAAACGAAACATGACATTTTTGTATTTTAAATAGTTTATGAAAAAGCTATTGCACATATATCATTTAAAACAATAATTTTGGAAACAAAATCAGCCCATACAAAATGTGTTGAAGGACTGTGAAAACATGGAATGGGTCTAACGATTCTTACTTGTCAAAACTTGAAGTCTATTGGTCCAAAATAGTAATGCATAATGATGAGCATTTCAAACTTTCGTTTCACATTTAGACACTTCTAGTAAATTGTGTGTGCGTTTCTAGTAAATTAAATGCACAATGCTCGACACAAAACTCTTCATTAGTTTATGTGATGCCAAAAGACAGAGGAAAAGATTTCAGTGTTGAAGAGTTCAGATAAACATGCGACTGGGTGAATTTAGAATATTCGATCAATACTGATATTGAAAGCATTGATCTATACACCAAACATAAAAGTAATTATCGTCCCTTTCCAACAAAAACCGCCTAACTGCAGCTTAAAACAAGCTGCAGTTACGAGGTTTTTGTTGAAAAGCATCATTATACTTTAGGGGTCTGTTGGCGATAATTTCAGCCAAAACAGTGTTCTACACCTATCCATTATTTCAAATGTCATATTTCTGATGATATTTATCACTTGTTTATGTTTTTCTACCTTTTAATCTCCCCAAATAACTCCTGGTTTTGATGCCATTAGTAAAGAAAGGCAAAGCTTATGAAAATGTCACAAAAAAGAAAATGCATCTTCTTCGTCGTTTCCATTAAGCCATAACACAGATTTGTTTTTTTCCTCTAGGCAGCATTTATTTTGTTTTCTGTAACGTCCCCCATGAATGTTGACAACCCCAATATTTTGGTGTCAGGAAAGCATTAAATCCATTTTTTTTGTCACTCACTGTATGTTAATGTTTTTTTTCACACATTACTTATTCCAAGTTTTTCTGCCTGTTCGATAGCTTGTTGTAAATTTGTATCAAATAAATCACATCTGAAAGAGAAAAAAAGAAAAAATATATTGTCACTTTTCAACAAAAACCTCGTATCTACAGCTTTTGATACGAGGTTTTTGTTGAAAAGCAGCGATATGTAGTAAGTAAAATCTTTGTCACAGAAGTCATTCATAAGAACTTGCAGCATATGTGTGGAAAATCCGTGTGTATTTAAAGAAAGCAAAGTTTCATGATTAAGGTTTACGAACTGAGAATGAAATGTAGAGCCAGAGGCGAAATTTGAAAAGTACCAGTAATTCCTAAACTGTGTTACATTTCCATTCCAAATACAGACATAAGCATTTTGTATGGTTTAGAATTTTGAATTAATGCATACAGCATACTTATGGAAATATTTGACAAAAATGTTCAAAATTATCTCCCTTGCATGTGAATATAGAGTGAATAATATTTGTAAATTATTTTCTTCTTGAAGCATTATCTTGAAATCCAGTACGGTGAATCAGCTTATTTGAAGTGTATTTATAAGTGTGTGTAATTTGATGCATTTTGTATGGCTAGAAAGTGGTGTTTTCTTTCTCAGTTTGTAAACCTTGAGGCCATTATCATCTATTTGTGGCCTGTAACTGCCTTTTAAGCCATTACCAATTTACCAAACTGCAAAATTTTAGACTGGTCCAAACTCAAAGATGCCGCAGATGACAATTTCAAGTAAATGAAAATTTTACATTTCTTTAATCTTTTTGGGTAGAAAACATTGTGGAAAAAAGTAGAAATTGCTTGCCACAAGCTATTCCTTCATTTTCCAAAATGTTTTCTTTAGCCTTTTTCTTGTAGGGCGTCCGAAGGCATCATTGTGTGTTAACTATTTCCCAAACATTGACGCTTTTTGACGCCCTTCAAGATAGAGACTTTGGAAAACTTTGTGGAAAATGAAGAAATTGCTTGTGATTTCCCACAGTGTTTTCTACCCCAGAGGACTACAAAAATTTAAATTTTATTCATTTGAAATTGTCGTCTGAAACATCTTTGAAAAACCAGTCCGAAATTTGTTGTTTGGTAATGGGTTAATGGGCTATATTGCAAAAGCATCTATGCCATGTGTTCAGGCATCTCTTGCACCAATCCAAACACAACAAGAGCTTCGCAGAGTGGCGCATATACGCCCGAGAGGGGCTTGTCAGTAAAATTGGCCATTTTTTTCGATTCAAGGGCAGATAAATCAAACATGAAAAGTTATCAAAATTTTGTTTGCATGACAAGACACCATAGAGATTCATTGTGGCTAGTTTGATTAAATTCCGGTTGAAACTGTAGGAGTTGCACACAGGAGAAAATGGACATTTTTGAGAAAATGGGCATTTTTTCTTAAATTCAAGGGCAAAAAATTCAAGAACAAAAAGAGTTAATTGAATTCCGTAAGCGGTGTACACAACTAGACACCATGGAGATTCCTTGTGGCAAGTTTGATCGAATTCCGATCAAAACTGTAGGAGGAGTTGCGCACACAAGAAATTGCTAACTGACGGACGGACAGACAGACGAATGGACAGACAGACGAGCGGGGCCATAACATAATACGATATTATACGTATAATAACATCTAATCCAAACCCTAAGATACTCAGTCTCATCTAATCCTGGGTGTGTGCTTACATTAAAATTCATTCCTACACAATGACGCCGATTAACGCCCCACCACATGATAATGGCTTTGGAAAACATTGTGGAAAATGAAGACATTGCTTGTGGCAAACAATTTCTTTATTTCATACAAAGTTTTCTATCAAGAAAGACCAAACGATATAATATTTCATTCTCTTTAAATTGTCGTCTGCAACATCTTTGAATTTTGACCTACCTAAAAATTTGCCGTCTACGGCGTCTAGTAATAAGTTAAATTATTGGGGTTTTTTTTAAAGTCAGGTTTATTGGCAAGGCCAGATATTAAGGTTATCTACCCCTAATGAGATTCACTCGACATCAGAATTTTTCGTGCAACATTGTTGACACTGATAACATATCCAATCTATACAGACATGTTAGGACTAAGAGAAAATCTGTCTTTTCCATTACTGAATGTGTATGATGTTGCCAGAAAAATTCTTATGTTCCGTGAATCTCATTAGGGGTGGACTACCTAAAAGACAAATTTTGTCTTTGTCTTGCGATATTACTACCACAGCCTTCCCACAAAACATATTGCATATAATTTACCTATATAATCACAGCATTTATACAAGAGCCGTCACAGACAGATTATGCTCTCCGAATAAGTGTTTGTCACAAAATAAAAACTATCATACATTAAGCCCCTTTTACACATGACAGCTTTTTTGTACACACATTATCTATAGAATATGGTCTAGAACATCCTATTTATTACATAAGTACAAAATTACATTTAATTCTGCCCACCAGATCAAGAGAAATTAGAGAAAAAATAATTTTTACACTAAGGCCCCTTTTTCCATGACGCAGGCTCAAATTATGAAACCGAGAAAAAGAGTCATAGGTATTATCCCAGGGAGTTCACATGTGAAGTTTCATTGAATTTGGTCCAAGAGTTGCTGAGATCTGGCTGTGGACGGACGGACGGACAGTCGGACGGACAGCCTGGCGACTATATGCTCCCCTGAAATTTTTTCGGGGAGCATAAAAACAGAACCTTACCTAATAGGCATATCTATGGAATAAAATGGATTCTTCAGGGCATAATCAGCATATACTTCGTATAACTTTTTTAACAGAATCTCTACCGCGGTTGTCTAGGATCAGCGATCACTATAAACTTTAAACCTGCAAAACATTGAATATAATGTAACACGTCACGCCAATGTTCTCCCCAGACAAATAAGCTGTATAGGCCCCACTACAGCCTCATCTAAATCGTCTTATGCCCCTACAGCTTCAAAAGCAGCCCACTATTTAATTTCTACAAAACGGCTACCAAATAGAGGAATTTGAGGTATTTACCCGTATTATATATGTCAAATTCTGATAAATTCAGGCATTTTATACAATAAATCAGCAAAAAAACATGGTCCATGAGCAATTTCTTCGTTCCCCATTATGTTTTTATTCATAACTTTTTTTGCATAAACACTGTATTGTAAGGTTCAATGATACTTATATAATTTGCCACTACAGCTTCAAATGATTCTTGGTAGAACCCTGCACGCTAAAAAGAACCTTTTGTGATTTCAGTGAAAACAAATTTCAAGAAATTATCCAGACTAAGCAAAGGTCAACCAGTTGTCATATTTGGAACATGTAAATATAGTATGATTGGAAAAGCATACTAGATTCCGAAAATAACCTAAGAGTGAAAAGTTTTGATCCTAGTCAGTTTGTGCAGTCCTCGCAGACTGACTAGGGTCGATACTTTTCACACTTCCCATAATGTCCCCTTTAACGTGAGGGGTCACATATTATGAGGGCTATGCTGTTACAACCTGAATTGTAATAAAACCGGAATTGTAATAAAATTATTACAAAACCGGTTGGGATGCAAGATTTTTGTTACATTTGGAAGACAACCGGTTTTGTAATAAAACCGGTTTTGTAATAAACTTTTTTCTACCTATCCACGATACTCAATAAGGCTTATCGGTACTCCAAATGACATCTACGTGTATATTCACTCTATCAATGATCAGTAATTGCACTAATCACTCCCTTTTGTAAAACTTTGCATTTTTGTCACAAACATGTTGACTTTTCTTTACAATGTTGGAACTGCTCAGGGGTGTTATTTTCGCCGTAATTGGGGTTCTCTATCGTATTAGCACGATTTCATCACCGAACAAATCTAATATTCCACAATTAAATTCTTATTACAAAACCGGTTGGAATGCAAGATTTTTGTTACATTTGGAAGACAACCAGTTTTGTAATAAAACCGGTTTTGTAATAAACCTTTTTCTACATATCCACGGTACTCAACTAGGCTTATCTGAAATCCAAATGATATCTATGTGTATATTCACTCTATCAATGATCAGTACTTGCACTAACTACTCACTTTTGTTTAAACTTTGCATTTTTGTCACAAACATGTTGACCCTACTATACAATGTTGGAACTGCTCTGGGCTGCTATTTTGACCGTAATTGGGATTCTTCAACGTCTTATCCCGATTTCATCACGAAACCATTCTAATATTCCACAATTAAATTTTTATTACAAAACCGGTTGGAATGCAAGATTTTTGTTACATTTGGAAGACAACCGGTTTTGTAGTAAAACCGGTTTTGTAATAAACCTTTTTCTACCTATCCAGTATCCACAGTACTCAATCAGGCTTATTGGTACTCCAAATGACATCTACGTGTATATTCACTCTATCAATGATCAGTAATTGCACTAATCTCTCACTTTTTTGAAACTTTGCATTTTTGTCACAAACATGTTGACTTTACTTTACAGTGCTGGAACTGCTCTGGGGTGTTATTTTCGCCGTAATTGGGGTTCTTTATCGTCTTAGTACGATTTCATCACCAAACAAATCTAATATTCCACAATTAAATTTTTATTACAAAACCGGTTGGAATGCAATATTTTTGTAACATTTGGAAGACAACTGGTTTTGTAATAAACTTTTGTCTACCTATCCACGGTACTTAACCAGGCTTATCGGTACTCCAAATGATATCTACGTGTATATTCACTCTATCAATGATCAGTAATTGCACTAATCAATTTTTGTCTCAAACATGTTGACTTAAATATACAATGTTGGAACTGCTCTGGGGTGTTATTTTCGCTGTAATTGGGATTCTCTATCGTCTTAGCACGATTTCATCACCGAACAAATCTAATGTTCCACAATTAAAGTTTTATTACAAAACCGGTTGGAATGCAATATTTTTGTTACATTTGGAAGACAACTGGTTTTGTAATAAAACCGGTTTTGTAATAAACCTTTTTCTACATATCCACGGTACTCAACCAGGCTTATCTGAACTCCAAATGATATCTACGTGTATATTCACTCTATCAATGATCAGTACTTACACTAATTACTCACTTTTGTTTAAACTTTGCATTTTTTTCACAAACATGTTGACCCTACTATACAATGTTGGAACTGCTCTGGGGTGCTATTTTCACTGTAATTGGGATTCTCTAACGTCTAACCCCGATTTCAACACGAAATCATTCTAATATTCCACAATTAAATTTTTATTACAAAACCGGTTGGAATGCAATATTTTTGTTACATTTGGAAGACAACCGGTTTTGTAATAAAACCGGTTTTGTAATAAACTTTTTTTCTACATATTCACGGTACTCAACCAGGCTTATCGGTACTCCAAATGATATCTACGTGTATATTCACTCTATCAATGATTAGTATTTGAACTTATCACTCACGTTTTTTTAAACTTTGCATTTTTGTCACAAACATGTTGACCAAACTATACAATGTTGGAACTGCTCTGGGGTATTATTTTTGCCGTTTTTGGGGTTCTCTAACGTCTTACCACGATTTCATTACGGAACAATTCTAATACTACCACAATTAATTTTTTATTACCAAAGCGGTTGGGATGCAAGATTTTTGTTACACTTGGAAGACAACCAGGTTTTGTAATAAATATTTTTTCTACTTATCCACTGAAACTTTGCATTTTTGTCAGAAACATGTTGACTTTACTATACAATGTCAAAACTGCTCTGGAATGTTATTTTCGCCTTAATTGGGGTTTCTCACGTCTTACCACGATTTCATCAGGGAACAATTAAATTTTTATTACAAAACCGGTAGGAATGTAATATTTTTGTTACATTTGGAAGACAACCGGTTTTGTAATATAACCGGTTTGTAATAAATCAAACAACTTTAACATAACAACAATCATTTTTTATTACAAAACCGGTTGGAATGCAAGAATCTGTTACATTTGAAAGACAACCGGTTTTGTAATAAAATCGGAATTGTAATAAACTGTTTTTTTCCCTTTCCATGGTACTCAACCAGGCTTATCTATACTCCGAATGGTATTTAGATGTAGGATATTCCCGTACTAGCAGTAATAACCCATCGTTTTTTAATATTAATGTAAAAACTACATCATCACGTAATTGTCCAACGTTTCGGCGTATGCCTTCTTCAGGAAACATTTTTGAATTAACGTAAACAAACGTGACGTCATGTACTTAACATTGATTTACAATTTGGTGGTAAAAAACAACAGACAATAACGTACAGGCATCGAGTATATAGATATACGACGTAAGAGAATGTGTGAAAACATTAAGTAAAACAGTTTTTGTCTAAAGCATACAGGTAATTAGACCAAGATCAGGTTGCACAAATGTGCAAGCTAATCAAGATCCAATATCCTATAAGAAGGAAATGGCATTAACACATAGCGAACTATTGGATATAGAAATGCATAATTTCCTATATAATTTCTATCATTTAAAAAAGGGGGATTATAGGAAAAAACGATTACATTGATTATTTATTTTTAGATACGCACTTTTATCACAAACATTTTGACCCAACTATACAGTATTGGAACTGCTTCGGGGTGTTACTTTAGTTTTAATTGAGGTTCTCTAACGTTTAACAACGATTTCATTATTCTATCTTAATCGTTTCTCAAACGAAATTTTAGTCTTGGTCTTATTGAGAGCAATTGCATGTTACAGAATATAGTCTAAAACAAGCTGATTTTTGTATGTTTTAACATAGAAATCTCTGTGAAAAAGGACGAAATACTGATTTAATTATCAGCATGTTCTAATTAAATGAGAAATGATTTCCCAAGTCTTTTCTGGTAGCGAAGTCAAAATCAGGTAAGGACGTGGTAAAATCAATCTAATCCTGGACTAAATAATTATTAAATAAACAAACTCAAATATGATTATGTATGCAGACAACAATTTCAAAAATAGTCAACGCAAAAAATATAAAACGATTAAATTAATGAAAACAAATGTGTAAAATATAAATGTCACGACGTGAAAAAGGTTGACAGAAAATAAAAAAAAGCTGAAAATCAGCGCTACCGTCATTTCTTGCAATGTTTCTCAAAATGAATTGAGTATGGGCATTGGACAACCAATATAGCTATAGCTTAATTTCAGCATGTTTGCAGTGTGATCAGGGGCTAGCTTTTAATGCTGACAGTTCAATTCAATTAGATGATGGGGAATCCTAGAAGATCAATGTGAATATCGACCAGAATGGGCGTATTCTAAGGCTACATGTTGTTCATAAATGTGAGAAATATCCTTTTTCATATCTCAGAATAGATTTATCTTAATTTGATTACATGAATGACAAAAAAGTCCAAACTTGAATATTGTTACCATTTCCATTCAATCAAATTACAGGGTGATCCAATTTATTCCCTGCTTTACAGTAACATTTTCTTCTTTTGTCTCATGTTTTTCTCATGCCTTTTTCAATAAGATACGTCAAAACCAGAGTTACTCCTTAAAAGGGTTAGCAGACAGTGGATTGCTGCACGTATTCGAGCCAATGTATGGAAAAGTGACCCTTATAGCATTTATTTCATTTTTCAAGATCAGACTGTGCATAAGTGCATGCTAATCAGGGTCCTCATCTCTGTTGCAAAAGTTACAGACCATAAAATCTAAGCTTTTTTTAAAAGAAAAAATGCACAGATCCAGAGGTGGGATCAACCTCCACCCCTCCCCCGATCCAATTTGTAAACAAGAGTGCCTGAAAGTGCCTGATATCACTCACCTGAGTTTTTCGTGTATTTGATTGTGTACAATATAAATTTTGTGGTAAACAAAATTATGTCACATTAAATTATAGTAAATTAAGTCTCATAATTTCCAATGAATGCAATGAAGTAACAATAGTATTCAATCATATTGCATGTAGTAGCATTTGCATACATATTTAAAGTTGAATATCATGTCTGATAAGCCCCGCCCTGTCACACCCACATTTTCTGACAAATCAAACATTCAAGAACATCCATTAAAGATAGTCACTCGAGAAACATTCCTGCCAAGATTGGTACAATTGGAAAAGTAGTTGATTTTTGAAGAATTTTCTCACAATTTCTCTATGTCTGATAAGCCCGCCATGTCACGCCCACATTTTTGACAAATCAAAACTTTGAAAACAAATTTTGAAAAGGGTCACTTAAGGAGCATGCCTGCCAAGTTAGCTAAAACTTGACCAAATGGTTAAGGAAGAGAAGATTTTTGAAGAATTATTCAACGATTCCTCTAAGGCTGATAATCCCCCTGCCACGACCACATTTTTTGACAAATCAAAAATTCATGGACGTGTATTGAAGACAATCTTTCAATAAACATTCCTGTGAAATTTCGGTTCAAATTGGACCAGTGGTTGATTTTTAAAGAATTTTCTCATGATTTCTCTAAGCCTGAAAAGCCCCCCTGTACCACGCCCACATATTTCGACGAATCAAAAATTCACGAACAAGTTTTGAAAAGGGTCAGCCAAGGAACATTCCTGCCAAATTTGGTAAGAATTTGCCCAGTGCTTAAGGAGGAGAAGATTTTTGAAGAATTACCAAGCAATTTCTTTATGTCAGATAAGCCCCGCCCTGCCAAATTTGGTAGGAATTGACCCAGTGGTTAAGGGGGGAGAAGATTTTTGAAGAAATACATTAAGTTTGATAAGCCCCGCCCTGCCACACCCACAATTTTTGACAAATCAAAAATTCACAAACACGTTTTGAAAGGGGTCTCCAAGGAACATTCCTGCCAAGTTTGGTTAGGATTGGCCCAGTGTTCAAGGAGGAGAAGATGTTTAAAGAAATTGTTGACGACGGACGCCAAATAGTAACTGCCTCGTTGAGCTCAGGTGAGCTAAAAAGGCTTATCAAAGTGATATTTGGTGAATGTTAGGTGGTTAATGCAGTGCACCTATGGGAAAATTGGTCCATCTAGCGAAAACGTCTGGATTCGCGCATTAATGACGGAGGTTGGTGAAGATCTATAGAAGTCGCGCACGATGTTCGGCTATTGCATACGTAATATTTCTGTCCGCATTTACACACAAACTCACAGTAAAATTCGAGAAAATGGTCTACGTAAATTTCTTGCCCCCCCCCCCCCCCCCCCCCCCCCCCACACACACACACACACACACATACACACACAAAACACATGCAGCTAATTCTTGTCATAGTAAATTCAGGGGAGACTTGAATGTCGTTTACTATCTAATTTCCGGTTTTTAGTATGGGTATATCTTGTGTAAAAACTAGATAAAAAATGTTCCGTTCCATAAAATTAAGTATATTTGTTGCTTTGGGATGGCTCTTTAACTAAGAAATATAATATTTCATACAAACAGGTCAACTTGAAATTAACTTAGGAATGATTATATTGTCTATAACTTGAATAATAAGCAAATCGCCTTCAATTTATAATTTTCTTGTCTAACGGATTTGCAAACTTTGTTCAATTGTTGGGGTGAGCATATAAAATTATATATTTTAAATCATTAGTCGTATTGCATTTTATTTCAACATAAGATAGGAAAATTGTACTTAAACTTATGAAAGCAAACAAAAAACCCAATTACGGCGAAAATAACATCCCAGAGCAGTTCCAACATTGTATAGTTAGGCCAACATGTTTGTGATAAAAATGCAAAGTTTCAACAAGCAAATTCGTTGAATTGATATCCCCCGCCGAACATATTTTCATTGTCAATGGATTAGCGCGGAAACGAATATCACTCTGTATGTATATGGCTTCAACAGAACAAATATCACTCTGTATGTATATGGCTTCAATAGTCAGGGGCAGTAACTCTGAATTCAATGGTCGAACCAGGTAACCCCGACGATATGCACATGTTCTCTTTGTAGGGAAGCTGTGCACAAAGTTTCATTGAAATCATGTCTATAGTTTTCAAGAAATAGCACCTAAACGAATATCACTCTGTATGTATATGGCTTCAACAGTCAGGGGCAGTAACTCTGAATTCAATGGTCGAACCGGGTAACCCCGACAATATGCGCATGTCCTCTTTGTAGTGAAGCTGTGCACAAAGTTTCATTGAAATCCGGTCTATATTTTTAAGAAATAGCGCGGAAACGAATATCACTCTGTATGTATATGGCTTCAACAATCAGGGGCAGTAACTCTGAATTCAATGGTCGAACCAGGTAACCCCGACGATATGCGCATGTCCTCTTTGTAGTGAAGCTGCGCTCAAAGTTTCATTGAAATCCGGTCTATAGTTTTCAAGAAATAGCGCGGAAACGAATATCACTCTGTATGTATATGGCTTCAACAGTCAAGGGCAGTAACTCTGAATTCAATGGTCGAACCGGATAACCCCGACGATATCCGCATGTCCTCTTTGTAGTAGAACTGTGCACAAAGTTTATTGAAATACGGTCTATAATTTTCATGAAATAGCGATGAAACGAATATCACTCTGTATGTATATGGCTTCAACAGTCAAGGGCAGTAACTCTGAATTCAATAGTCGAACCGGATAACCCCGACGATATCCGCATGTCCTCTTTGTAGTAGAACTGTGCACAAAGTTTATTGAAATACGGTCTATAATTTTCATGAAATAGCGCGGAAACGAATATCACTCTGTATGTATATGGCTTCAATAGTCAGGGGCAGTAACTCTAAATTCAACAGTGGAACCTGGTAACCCCGACGATATGCGCATGTCCTCTTTGTAGTGAAGCTGTGCACAAAGTTTCATTGAAATCCGGTCTATAGTCTTCAAGAAATAGCGCGGAAACGAATATCACTCTGTACTTATATGTCTTAAACAGTCAGGGGCAGTAACTCTAAATTCAATGGTCGAACCGGGTAACGCCGACGATATGCGCATGTCATCTTTGTAGTGAAGCTGTATGCCAAGTTTCATTGAAATCCGGTATGTAGTTTTCAAGAAATAGCGCGGAAACGAATATCACTCTGTATGTATATGGCGTAAACAGTCAGGGGTAGTAACTCTGAATTCAATGGTGGAACTGGGTAACTCCGATGATTTGCGCATGTCCTCTTTGTAGTGAAGCTGTGAGCCAAGTTTCATTGAAATCCGGTCTATAGTTTTCAAGAAATAGCGCGGAAAAGAATCTCGGACGGACGGACGGAAGGAAGGACGGACGGACGGACGGGCGGACATGGCAAAAACAAAAAGTTTAAACAAAAGTGAGTGATTAGTGCAAGCACTGATCATTGATAGAGTGAATATACACGTAGATACCATTTGGAGTACAGATAAGCCTAGTTGAGTACAGCGGATAGGTAGAAAAAAGTTTATTACAAAACAGGTTTTATTACAAAACCGGTTGTCTTCCAAATGTAACAAAAATATGCATTCCAACCGATTTTGTGATAAAAAATTAATTGTGGAATATTAGAATTGTTTCGTGATGAAATCGTGCTAAGACAATAGAAAACACCAATTACGGCGAAAATAAAACCCCAGAGCAGTTCCAACATTGTATAGTAAAGTCAACATGTTTGTGACAAAAATGCAAAGTTTAAAAAAAGGGAGTGATTAGTGCAATTACTGATCATTGATAGAGTGAATATACACGTAGATGTCATTTGGAGTACCGATAAGCCTTATTGAGTACCGTGGATAGGTAGAAAAAAGTTTATTACAAAACCGGTTTTATTACAAAACCGGTTGTCTTCCATATGTAACAAAAATCTCGCATTCCAACCGGTTTTGTAATACAAATTAATTGTGGAATATTAGAATTGTTTCGTGATGAAATCGGAGTAAGACGTTAGAGAATCCAAATTACAATGAAAATAGCAGCCCAGAGCAGTTCCAACATTGTATAGTAGTGTCAACATGTTTGTGACAAAAATGCAAAGTTTAAACAAAAGTGAGTAGTTAGTGCAAGTACTGATCATTGATAGAGTGAATATACAGGTAGATATCATTTGGAGTACAGATAAGCCTGGTTGAGTACCGTGGATAGGTAGACAAAAGTTTATTACAAAACCGGTTTTATTACAAAACCGGTTGTCTTCCAAATGTAACAAAAATATTGCATTCCAACCGGTTTTGTAATAAAAATTTAATTGTGGAATATTAGATTTGTTCGGTGATGAAATCGTGCTAAGACGATAGAGAACCCCAATTACGGCGAAAATAACACCCCTGAGCAGTTCCAACATTGTATAGTAAAGTCAACATGTTTGTGACAAAAATGCAAAGTTTTACAAAAGGGAGTGATTAGTGCAATTACTGATCATTGATAGAGTGAATATACATGTAGATGTCATTTGGAGTACCGATAAGCCTTATTGAGTACCGTGGATAGGTAGAAAAAAGTTTATTACAAAACCGGTTTGTCTTCTAAATGTAACAAAAATATTGCATTCCAACCGGTTTTGTAATAAAAATTTAATTGCGGAATATTAGATTTGTTCGGTGATGAAATCGTGCTAAGACGATAGAGAACCCCAATTACGGCGAAAATAACACCCCTGAGCAGTTCCAACATTGTATAGTAAAGTCAACATGTTTGTGACAAAAATGCAAAGTTTTACAAAAGGGAGTGATCAGTGCAATTACTGATCATTGATAAAGTGAATATACACGTAGATGTCATTTGGAGTACCGATAAGCCTTATTTAGTACAGTGAATAGGTAGAAAAAAGTTTATTACAAAACCGGTTTTACTACAAAATCGGTTGTCTTCTAAATGTAACAAAAATATTGCATTCCAACCGGTTTTGTGTAATAAAAATTTAATTGTGGAATATCAGATTTGTTCGGTGATGAAATCGTGCTAAGACGATAGAGAACCCCAATTACGGCGAAAATAACACCCCTGAGCAGTTCCAACATTGTATAGTAAAGTCAACATGTTTGTGACAAAAATGCAAAGTTTTACAAAAGGGAGTGATTAGTGCAATTACTGATCATTGATAGAGTGAATATACACGTAGATGTCATTTGGAGTACCGATAAGCCTTATTGAGTACCGTGGATAGGTAGAAAAAAGTTTATTACAAAACCGGTTTTATTACAAAACCGGTTGTCTTCTAAATGTAACAAAAATATTGCATTCCAACCGGTTTTGTAATAAAAATTTAATTGTGGAATTTTAGATTTGTTCGGTGATGAAATCGTGCTAAGACGATAGAGAACCCCAATTACGGCGAAAATAACACCCCTGAGCAGTTCCAACATTGTATAGTAAAGTCAACATGTTTGTGACAAAAATGCAAAGTTTTACAAAAGGGAGTGATTAGTGCAATTACTGATCATTGATAGAGTGAATATACACGTAGATATCATTTGGAGTACCGATAAGCCTTATTGAGCACCGTGGATAGGTAGAAAAAAGTTTATTACAAAACCGGTTTTATGACAAAATTGGTTGTCTTCTAAATGTAACAAAAATATTGCATTCCAACCGGTTTTGTGTAATAAAAATTTAATTGTGGAATTTTAGATTTGTTCGGTGATGAAATCGTGCTAAGACGATAGAGAACCCCAATTACGGCGAAAATAACACCCCTGAGCAGTTCCAACATTGTATAGTAAAGTCAACATGTTTGTGACAAAAATGCAAAGTTTTACAAAAGGGAGTGATTAGTGCAATTACTGATCATTGATAGAGTGAATATACACGTAGATGTCATTTGGAGTACCGATAAGCCTTATTGAGTACCGTGGATAGGTAGAAAAAAGTTTATTACAAAACCGGTTTTATGACAAAATCGGTTGTCTTCTAAATGTAACAAAAATAATGCATTCCAACCGGTTTTGTGTAATAAAAATTTAATTGTGGAATATTAGATTTGTTCGGTGATGAAATCGTGCTAAGACGATAGAGAACCCCAATTACGGCGAAAATAACACCCCTGAGCAGTTCCAACATTGTATAGTAAAGTCAACATGTATGTGACAAAAATGCAAAGTTTTACAAAAGGGAGTGATTAGTGCAATTACTGATCATTGATAGAGTGAATATACACGTAGATGTCATTTGGACTACCGATAAGCCTTATTGAGTACCGTGGATAGGTAGAAAAAAGTTTATTACAAAACCGGTTTTATTACAAAACCGATTGTCTTCTAAATGTAACAAAAATATTGCATTCCAACCGGTTTTGTAATAAAAATTTAATTGTGGAATTTTAGATTTGTTCGGTGATGAAATCGTGCTAAGACGACAGAGAACCCCAATTACGGCGAAAATAACACCCCTGAGCAGTTCCAACATTGTATAGTAAAGTCAACATGTTTGTGACAAAAATGCAAAGTTTTACAAAAGGGAGTGATTAGTGCAATTACTGATCATTGATAGAGTGAATATACACGTAGATGTCATTTGGAGTACCGATAAGCCTTATTGAGTACCGTGGATAGGTAGAAAAAAGTTTATTACAAAACCGGTTTTATTACAAAACCGGTTGTCTTCTAAATGTAACAAAAATATTGCATTCCAACCGGTTTTGTAATAAAAATTTAATTGTGGAATATTAGATTTGTTCGGTGATGAAATCGTGCTAAGATGATAGAGAACCCCAATTACGGCGAAAATAACACCCCTGAGCTGTTCCAACATTGTATAGTAAAGTCAACATGTTTGTGACAAAAATGCAAAGTTTTACAAAATGGATTGATTAGTGCAATTACTGATCATTGATAGAGTGAATATACACGTAGATGTCATTTGGAGTACCGATAAGCCTTATTGAGTACAGTGGATAGGTAGAAAAAAGTTTATTACAAAACCGGTTTTATTACAAAACCGGTTGTCTTCTAAATGTAACAAAAATATTGCATTCCAACCGGTTTTGTAATAAAAATTCAATTGTGGAATATTAGATTTGTTCGGTGATGAAATCGTGCTAAGACAATAGAAAACACCAATTACGGCGAAAATAACACCCCTGAGCAGTTCCAACATTGTATAGTAAAGTCAACATGTTTGTGACAAAAATGCAAAGTTTTACAAAAGGGAGTGATTAGTGCAATTACTGATCATTGATAGAGTGAATATACACGTAGATGTCATTTGGAGTACCGATAAGCCTTATTGAGTACAGTAGATAGGTAGAAAAAAGTTTATTACAAAACCGGTTTTATTACAAAACCGGTTGTCTTCCAAATGTAACAAAAATCTTGCATCCCAACCGGTTTTGTAATAATTTTATTACAATTCCGGTTTTATTACAATTTAGGTTGTAACAGGGCTACCAACAAAGTACCTAAATCTATATATGCACTTTTAACAATGTTGGTGCTAAGCCCTTTAAACCTGTCCAAACGAAAAAAGTTTAGACTATTCCAATTTGAAAGCTCATACAGATGTCAATATGGATACTCACTTCAAGGATGCATCGTTTAATTTCTTAGCTAATACTCTATGAATTTTGAAGAGATAAAGTGCACCATATGTGCCTTTGAGAGGGCCATTTCCGTGTTAACTCATTTTGCACTGAATCCCATGGTTCCTTCCAACATTCAAAATGAATGTTTTCACTTGAATGTTTGAAGAAACCATGGGATTGGTAATGAGTAATGCGTACCCAGGGCTTTTTCTTAGGATTGGGGGGAAGACACAGGACGCTGGTAGAAAGTGGAAAAATCACATGCGGTATCCCAGTTTTGGGGAAAATTGTATAATATAGAAAAAGAGCACTTGATAGACTAAAACCCTCTTATACCCACTACTGGCTGTAGACTTGTAAACAAGCAGGGCTAATTTCTAAAGCTGCAGAAATTGTAGAAAAGGTTTCCCTGTTATTTTATTTGGGTTTTTAGTGTGATTTTCGAAAATATAATGTTGGGGAAAATTTGTTTTTTGGGGAAAAAATTGCATTTTTTTTCCAGGAGTGGAACATGTTGGAAACCAGTGTCACTTTCTTAAGGGGAAAAAACCCTGGTACCTGTCATAGTTTGTTGGCAATGTAGTTTGAATGTGTCAGTTTCTAACAGTTCTATTCCAGAACATCTTGGTTCAGGGGACAGTTGAGAGCCAATAGCAAACAATCTGAAACAAGATAATTAACAAGATTTAACCCTTTCTCAAAATCATTTAATGATAAAATATTAGACTGGTCCAATTTAAGGCAGTCCACCCCTAATGAGATTCGAGCAAAGTCGAAATTATTCATGTGCGGTCGAAAACATAAGGTGGTGGATTTGATATATTGGGGTTTTACACTGTTTTCAACTACTAAGGTCATATCACGACGGTTGGAGCACCTAACCATGGATTCCTGGCATTTCTCATAACAATACTACCACAACACCCGTACCGAGCCTCCAGCTGCTCCCCCACATAGGTTCACGATATCAAACCATTGATGGGTGACATTTTTGTCAGTAAGGGTATTTGCCGCGGCCAGGTATCAAACCTGGGACCTCTCGAATGAGAGGCAGATGCGCTACCAACTGCGCCATGGCCGCGGCCCATAAGGCGGTGGAACTTTCAACCGCTGAATGTTTACGACCGCACACAAATATGTTACAATAAGTAGCGCTGACACTCGAAAATAAAGATGTTCAATAAATATCAAAATGGCCACATTACAGGTATTCTACCGTAACCCATTACCAAACGCCTATGTGACTGCATTGGTACAAAAAAGTTCTGTAAAGATTCACCTAAAGCATTTTTTACAAATTCCAGCAGGAGCCCAGCCCTCAGGCCTTAGCCCCCTTGATCTGTGCATTTAGTAACACAGAAATCTGTCTTATTGAAAGACAAAAAGATATGAGTAATTTTCGAGTTAAAAATTTGGTTGATCAGAATTCATACGACAATAATTGGTCATAAAGATATTTTGTTAAGCTAAAAAACTTACGAATGAAACATGCTGGCAAGCATAATTTTCTCATTTGTTGTGAGTTTTGGTCGTCCAAATTTCAAATTAATTGGGAAATTTTCCTCCTGTTTCAAGACGTCCAGAATGTCTCTGCCGTCAGGTAGGTATTTTCCTTCAGCTAAATTCCCGTTCACTGATAGTAAAGTATGGCCAACTGAAAAACATGGAACAAAAGGGATCTGCATTGGTTTGTTTTACCCTTTCCAAAATGACAAAATTTTAGAGTGGTTCAATTAGAAATCTGCCGCAGACAAAATACATATCACATAAAGTAGATTCTGGAAATATTATAACACAGAAAACATTGAGGCAAAAGGAGAAAATGCTGATCATCAGCATTTTCTTCATTTATCACAATGTTTCCCAATCCAATTCTAAATAAAAAAAAATACCAATTACTAATAGTAAAGTATGGCCAACTAAAAAACATGAAACAAAAGGTGTCTATATTCATTGTTAATCCTTTCCCAAATGACAAAATTTAAGGGTTGTCCAGTTTGATAGCTGCTGCTGAGGACAAAATAGGTTTTAAAGATAGATATTGTGTGAATATAGCCCAATATAATTGCTCAGAAAATATTGAGAAAAAAGAAGAAAATGAAGATCATCAGCATTTTCTTATTTGTCTCAATGTTTTGTGAGTTTGTCTTTAATATTGTGGACATCAAAAGCAGGTCTTTTTGGGGAAAGTATTAATAATGTTCTAGTCAGTGGATTCTCATAAGAATTGTCACACAAAATGAGAAAGAGTTAATTATTTCAAACAACACAAAAGACCAATTAAAAGTAAATTTTACCGTTAAAGCCGCTGCAGAAGATAACAAAAGCTGTCCATAAGACAGCGCGCTCGACTTTACTACCTCGCTTAGACGCTATTTTCTAAGTATAAAGGGGCATAACTCCAAATATAGTGGAGCCAGGGTCATGGGCCCCGGTAGTAAGGTAGAGGGTGTGATGGTGAATAAGTATTCCAAGTTTGGGTTGAATCCCTTTGATAGTATGGAAGTCATTGATGTTTGAAAAAACTTTTACCTTTGTTGCAACGCCGACGCCCGGGTGATAGTATAAGCTCTCATTTTCTTCGAAAAGTCGAGCTAAAAATGGTGTTAATAAATATGGCACTTGTGTTTCTTGTATAAATATTGATGCAGTCTACTGAGAAGATGCTGATCATCAGTATTTTCTTCTTTTATCGTACCTAACTTTTGTCTACTGGGAACTTTGTAACCCCTTAAGCCTGGCGCAGTGGCGGATCCAGGGGGGTTTGGGGGGAACCCCCCTCGGTAGCCTGATTATTTCATTTTCATGCAGAAACTCAGTCAGAATTGTGAAATACTAGAAAAACGAAACCCCACCCCCCCCCCCCCACCCCTATTAGAATAAATCCGAACCTCCCTATCGTAGACTGCCCTGCTTTGGTGACTGCCCTAAATCGGTGACCCTTTCTTACTGTATGCAATTTTCAAAATGAATAGTTCCATCATGTCAAGAGGTCTTAAAATCATCCACGAAAACAAAATCCGGTCATTTCTGTTGTTAAAATTGGAGAAATTCAATCTAAAGACCGATTTACATGACTGACTTCGTTTTCGGTATAAAATTACATATCCCTCTCTAAACAGCCTTTTTAAACATCCACAGAAGTGCCCTATAAATGTCATATTTTCAAGTTTGAAACTAATTTGACCACAGTCTTCATTTCTGGAATCAATTTCGACATAAAATGTGTACAAAAGATACTCATGAGGTTGAAAGTAAAGGGTTACTGATTCTGGTCATACTAATTTCACGTGCTAAAAATATATGGGTCAATAAAATTATTGCTCTTTCGCAAATTTGGTAATCCTTAAAAGCGACATTCTTAGGATTAAAGGAAGATAAGACAAACTAAAGATGCATTGCATTTTTAACTCATATTCATTAAAGTTAGTGAAGGAGTAAGGAAAAGTTCTTAAGGTCACCGAAACTAGTCAGTCGACTATAACAGATATCCTGGATCCGCCGTTGTGGCGTAACCGAGTTACGGGTTGTCCTTTGTCCAAATTGCATTATTCCTAAGAAATTGACATCTCGGAGAGAAAAAGCCATGGGAATATATTAGTGTTGTGTCGATAGTCGCCAGCTATCGAAAGCTATCGGATTGAGCCCAAAATCGGCCACAATCGATTGCAATTTGCAACTATCGATAGTTGCACTTTTTCTTTTACAGTTAATTTTCCAGACTTTTGGTTCTAATAATCAAAAAAGAAAATTGATGAATGAAAGTTCCAGGCTATTTCCTTACTCTCACCCAGTCTCTTGCAATAACTTTTACGAAGTGAAAGTAGAAGTTTATGGGTCCCGAAGTTTATGCAAAGTAAACAGAAAGAATTACTTGATTGGTAGTCTGCTATTTACCAAAATTAATCGAACATTAACAATGACTTTTGATGGATAGATTCCAGCATTTAAAGCTATAATTAAGTAATGAAAATTGCTTAATAGTTTAATCAGTTATTTATTTATCATGCAAGTGCTTTAAAAAGTGTTAACGATCGAAATATTTTATTCATAGCATTTCAAAGTACATAATTCCAAAAAGCAAATCTAGTAGGGGGGTACCACTTGATTGGTAGTCTGTGATTTCAGTAAAATTAATCAAACAAGAACAATGTCTTTTGATGGATAAATTTAAGCATATGAGGTGCATTTAAGTAATGAATATTGTTCAATCAGTTGTAATTAATTAATCGGGTGCTTTAGATCGTATAAACGATCGGAATATTATAATCATAGCATTTCAAAGAACATAATTCTCATCCTAGACTGGCATACTCATCTGCAAACAATAAAGCACATCATCAATAAAAGAAGTCTAATTGACCCGGTCGGCACAATTCTTTCAGCCAATCAAAAACGTCGTCAGCGGACCTGCACTCATTCGGTGGAGGTGAAATCTTCGGTCTTTTTCGTTGAAGCATAACCAACTTTCAGCATTAATATCTCGACGACTACGCCTGATTATTAAATATACGTTGATAGTTAGAAAGTTTAAATCACATTCTTTAAAGAAAGAGTTTTGTTTATGAATTTTAACGATGGATTTTTGAAATAATCTGCCTCAAAGTTGGTATCCCGTAACGATAAAGACCGAGGGTGTACCCTTGATGAAAAAATGAAAGTGAGGCTATGACGTCATCCCGACTGATTCTATTGGAAAACGACAACAATAATGTCTCCAAATTGATCCACTGACAAAATTTAGCTTAGTTTGTTGACATGTTTAGGGAAGTCATGCTATCACATCGGCAATGAAAAAACAGAAAAGTCTGTCTGAAGCTGGTAACGAAATGGATTAACGGCGATGATTCTTACATGTCCTGGAACTTCATCTGTTCATCACACATACATCATGTATGATGAATAGTTATATAGGTAGATACATAAGCATCAAAAGCAACCAAGGGCAGAAAGATAAAATTTAAATTAATTTTCGCCAATTTAACAAGTTTTCATGTATAGGCTCAATTTTACAAGATGAAAGGCTATATATTGCTTTTCTACCAATCTCTTATATATGATACTGAGTTAGATCTACATATTTAGGCTATGAAAAATAACTTGCTCAAAAAATGAAAAAGCCAGCGTTATATACATTCAAAAACAGCTAGCCTCAGAAGCAACTCCTCAAGACCTTGTTTAAAGTTGGCTCAGTATTGGAGTAGCATCATAATTATGCAGTTAACACATAAATAAATATACTTAATTATGATATTTACTAGGTTACACTGATGGACTTTTTTTGTTTACAAAGAACCGATTGTACAATCGATAATCATAGTTGCAATAATGTAACCGAAACCTTTTTGAATTTTGATCTGGGTTTCAACCAAACCAATACCCATCATCAAGTTTGTGGCTACGATATCGCAGCTAGTGACTATCTGTACCAACGGCGGATCCAGGATTTCTGTAAGGGGGGTTCGAATATACAAAAAGGGGGGTTCGTTTTCTTAGAATTACACAATTTTGACTGAATTATGCATGAAAATGAAATAATCAGGCTACCAATGGGGGTTCGTTTGAGCCCCCCGAACCCCCCTGGATCCGCCACTGCTGTACTACATCAAGAGATGTCAGTACGAAAAAAATGACACCATACCCCTTATTCCGTCCCTTTCTCCAAACGCCACTACGATTTTTTCGTCGAACATTTTCAATGTCAGTTCCAATGGAAAGCTGAAAGTTTTTTCGATCTCAGGCCTGGCAATATTGTGATCATACTGGTAGATCAATCCACCGGCTTTGTTTATGATATAAACGCTGTAAATTGTCATTTTCTGTGGTGAACTTGGTGGATTTTGTTTTCATCTGTTAATGGCGGAAATAGAAATAAGGGAAGTAACTGTGTTGGTAACAGAAGTATATATATATATAAAAAAAAATAGGCGTCTTGATGGTGTCACTCCTCAATGAAATTGACTGGTTTTAAAAATATAGCGTAAAAAGGGTCAGTTTTGGGTGTAGGCATACAAGCTCATCTCAGAAGATTCCAAAACTGTGTAAGTCAGATGGTCAATGGAATCTTCTGAGATGAGCTTGTATGCCTACACCCAAAAACTGACCCCTTTTTACTTCCCTTCAGCTTTCCATTGGAACTGACATTGAAATGTTCGACAAAAAATCGTAGTGGCGTTTAAATATGTCTTTAATTTCATACCAAAAAGTTGAAAATTTTGAGCACCAAAATCTTTGGCAAATTCCATGCTTGCAAACAGAACTTCCTATCAAATTCCATACGCACGACTAATCTTATCGACGGTGTGCTAGGTACCATGCAAAGGTCACGACCTGACAACAAGTAGGGGAGACCGGGGCAAAGTGTTACACGGGGCAAAGTTACAAATTCGATTTTCATCTCAATCATGTTTTCTGGCAAGAAAATTCCACTTAGTAACAAATGCAGATTTTTTACATTATCTGATTTTTGTGGCTAGCTTGGTCTTAAAGTAGCCTAAATTTTCCAACTTAAAAATAGGTTTATCTAATGCCCATGACTAGATTATTTTTGATACTTGTGGTTATACTTTAGAGTCATCATTAGCTATTAATTTAATATACGTTCTATTTTGAAAATTACACGCGGTTCCGAGTTATGGCCTTACTTTCAACATGACTGTATGTTGGGGCAAAGTGTTACATTGCATGCGGGGCAAAGTGTTACACTCTACTTTTAGTAATTTTAGCTTTCAAAATAAGACGCATATATTGAGTAATAAGGTGGCGAGTAATGATAAAACACTAAATCACCCGTATTTCATAACATATTTTAATACTATGAGCAATTTTAGGTAAATACATGAGTAGATTTCGTAAATGAGTGATATCTTGACGTTAAAACAAATAAAAAACATCGAATCAAACCTGTTATCTGTGTCTGCAGCTAAAATATTTTGAAAACCTTCATGAGAAATGATGGAAATTACATCGATTACACATTCTTTAGTAATTTCAACTAATAGCGTTTGCTTGTTATCCGTTTTCTAAATTAATCTAGCTATGAACCTTCTTTGTAGCTGGAACATTTTGGGACATGTTGCCAATTTTGGACAATGCTAAATATTTATCAGCAAAGTTTGTAAACCTTAATTAATTTGATGAGAACTAATACTATTAGACAGATAGATATAACTACAGTTATTATCCAAGAAATAGAATAAATAGCAGCAGTCCCAATCTGTTTATTAAAGTCGGTATTGAAGTGATGGGCTAAGTCACTATCGGTTTGGATGTTTTCTTCGCCAGATTTCAAAATTTAGAAAATTGGACGCTTGTTTCTGCAATACTGATCGGTTGTATTTTTTCCCTTTTCACCTCAGATTTATGTCCCCGCCCTTAACTTTAGTGCCAAAGAAATTAATATGATAAGTGATTGTCGTCGAAAGAAAAAAAGTAACATTGTAATACTTTGCCCCGGGCATTGTACCTAACATTTTGCCCCGATGCCGGGGCAAAGTGTTACATTTTGTCACTATTTTTGTTTTCTTTCTAACATTTCAATAAATAGGCAAGTTATGTTAACAAAAAACCATAATATTTCTTCAGAATTTTGTACATTTTTAGATTTTATGGTTTACACGACTGTAAGGTATATAATATCGTCAAAATTTGAATAAGTCGAAAAAATGTAACACTTTCCCCGGTCTCCCCTACTTCCACCGAAAGTGGACTTAGGCACATTAACCCTTTCCCAAACAAGACCTGGTTTTGACGTCCCTGATGTCCTAGGCTTGGGAAAACATTGAAACAAAAGAAGAAACTGCTGATAACCAGCAGTTTCTCCTTTTGTCTCAATATTTTCTGTGCCATATTTTACACAAATCAAATCTTTTATAGCATCCATTTTGTCATTTGTGGCAGTTTTTGAAGTAGATCACCCTAAAAAATTTTCGTTTGGGAAAGGGTTAATAACACACAGCAGTGGTCTGCTCATTAACAGAACTGTATATCAAACAGTCTACTCTTCCCTACTCGTATAAAACATACTGAGTAAAGAATGAAACCAATCTTAACCGGAACTCATTTTAGGTACAACGACCGGAAGCATTTTCATGATGGAGTGTCTCCTGTACCGTCCTCAATATATTGAGATACCAGTATTTCTTCAATTGTCCAACTTTGTTCTAGGGTGCGGGTCGACTCGCGCTAATTTCAAATAACATAAATGGCTTGTGACTTAATAATGAACAAAAATGCATCAATGGGGATTCGTTTGCATTTCTCCGTATCAAAAAGGAGAAAGTGTTGGTTCTTTTAATTGCTTCAATGCCTTTCAAAGCATTTTCAATTAGGGACGTCAAAGTCATATATTGCTTTGGGAAAAGGGATAAAATTGCACTACCACAACAAATCTTGAATGAATGTTGATTTTAAAAGATAAGGTTATTAGATATTAATTTAGAGATTTATAGTCCCTACATGGCACCCCGCCCCAAATTTCAAGAGAATTTAAGCCTATTTGTAAACCCAATAAAAAAAGTCTAAATTGGGGTTCCTTTGGATAAATTTTGATTTTGTTTCTGTGACAGTTTTACACTGATCTGTCAGAATTTTCATTATTAATCCTTTCCCAAACACCAAAAATATGGACTGATACCATACGAAACCTGCAGCAGTGGACAGAACTTGTGTAAATTAACACGGGACAAAATTTGTGTAAATTAACACGACACTTGTCTTTATATATCAAGGAACTACCTTTAAAATGGTATTTTTGTGTTGTATTGCTGTTACATAGGTGTAATATCAGGATCCTTGACCCAAAACAACTTTCCGGTACATTCTATGGCTAGAAGAGAATTAGAATTTAGGAAACTTGATTTTACACCGTTTGGGACAGTTTTTTTTCGAAAAATGTCTTATTTTTAACGTACTACCTTCAGAAAGGTGTTTTCAACGTACTACATTCAGAATGGTAGTTTTGTATTGCTGTTACATACGTGTAGTATCAGGATCTTTGACCAAAAAGCTCTTTTTCGGTAGGCCTACATTCCATGGCTTAAGAAGTTTGAAATGAGAAAAATTCCGTTTTACACCGCTTGGGAAACATTTTTCAAAAAATCCATTTTTCAAGGAACTACCTTTAAAATGGTATTTTGTGTTGTATTGCTGTTACATAGGTGCAATATCATGATCCTTGACCAAAAACAACTTTCCGGTACATTCCATGGCTTACAGAAGTTTTGAAATAAGGATAATTCAGTTTTACACCGTTTTGGAACGATTTTTTTTCAAAAAATTCTATTTTCCAAGGAACAACCATTAAAATGGTAATTTTGTGTTGTATTACTGTTACATACGTGTAATATCAGGATCCTTGACGAAAAATGCTCTTTTCGGCACATTCCATGGCTTAAGAAGTTTGAAATAGGAAAATTTCCGTTTTACACTGTTTGGGAAACATTTTTCAAAAAAATTCTATTTTTCAAGGAACTACCTTTAAAATGGTATTTTTGTGTTTTATTGTTGTTACATAGGTGCAATATCAGGATCCTTAGTCAAAAATAACTTTCCGGTAAATTCCACGGCTAAAAGAGAATTAGAATTAAGGAGACTTGATTTTACACCGTTTGGGACAGATTTTTCAAAAATGTCCTATTTCTAACGTACTACATTCAGAATGGTAGTTTTGTGTTGTATTGCTGTTACATACGTGTAGTATCAGGATCATTGACAAAAAATAATTTTCGGTACATTCCATGGCTTAAAGAAGTTTTGAAGTAAGGAAAATTTGGTTTTACACCGTTTGGGAAACATTTTTTTCAAAATTTTCTATTTTCCAAGGAACTACCTTTAAAATGATAGTTTTGTGTTGTATTGCTGTTACATATGTGCAATATCAAGATCATTTTCCGGTTGATTCCATGGCTACAAGAGATTTTGAAATAAGGGGACTTGATTTTACACCGTTTGAGACAGATTTTTTCCAAAAATTTATTATTTTCAACGTATTACCTCCAGAATGGTATTTTCAGCGTACTACATTCAGAATGGTATTTTTGTGTAGTATTGCTGTTACATACGTGTATAATCAGGATCCTTGACGAAAAAGGCACTTTTCGGTACATTCGATGGCTTAAGAAGTTTGAAATAAGAAAAATTCTGTTTTACACCGTTTGTGGAACATTTTTTCAAAAAAATCTATTTTTCAAGGAACTACATAGAAAATGGTATTTTGTGTTTTATTGCTATTACATAGGTGAAATATCAGGATCCTTGACCAAAAAACAACTTTCCGGTAACATGCTATGGCTAAAAGAGATTTAGAATTTAGGAGTCTTGATTTTAAACCAATTGCCCAGGACGGTCTTTCTCCAAAAATGTCTTATTTTTAAAGTACTATATCTAGAACGGTAGTTTCTGTTGTATTGCTGTTACATATGTGTAATATCAAGATCACTTTCCGGTATATTCCATGGCTAAAAGAGAATTTGAAATAAGGAGACTTGATTTTACACCGTTTGGGACAGATCTTTCCAAAAATTTCTTATTTTGAACGTACTACCTTCAGAATGGTATTTTCAACTTACTACATTCAGAATGTTATTTTTGTATAGTATTGCTGTTACATACGTGTAATATCAGGACCCTTGACCAAAAAAGACACTTTTCGGTAGACCTACATTCCATGGCTTAAGAAGTTTGAAATAAGAAAACATCCGTTTTACACCATTTGGGAAACATTTTTCGAAAAATCTATTTTTCAAGGAACTACCTTTAAAATGGTATTTTTGTGTTTTATTGCTGTTACATAGGTGCAATATCAGGATTCTTAATCAAAAATAACTTTCCGGTAAATTCCACGGCTAAAAGAGAATTAGAATTTAGGAGACTTGATTTTACACCGTTTGGGACAGATTTTTCAAAAATGTCCTATTTCTAACGTACTACATTCAGAATGGTAGTTTTGTGTTGTTTTGCTGTTACATACGTGTAGTATCAGGATCATTGACAAAAAATAATTTTCGGTACATTCCATGGCTTAAAGAAGTTTTGAAGTAAGGAAAATTTGGTTTTACACCGTTTGGGAAACATTTTTTTTCAAAATTTTCTATTTTCCAAGGAACTACCTTTAAAATGATAGTTTTGTGTTGTATTGCTGTTACATAAGTGCAATATCAAGATCATTTTCCGGTTGATTCCATGGCTACAAGAGATTTTGAAATAAGGGGACTTGATTTTACACCGTTTGAGACAGATTTTTCCAAAAATTTATTATTTTCAACGTATTACCTCCAGAATGGTATTTTCAGCGTACTACATTCAGAATGGTATTTTTGTGTAGTATTGTTGTTACATACGTATATAATCAGGATCCTTGACGAAAAGGGCACTTTTCGGTACATTCGACGGCTTAAGAAGTTTGAAATAAGAAAAATTCTGTTTTACACCGTTTGTGGAACATTTTTTCAAAAAAAAAAAAATATTTTTCAAGGAACTACATATAAAATGGTATTTTGAGTTTTATTGCTGTTACATATGTGAAATATCAGGATCCTTGACCAAAAAACAACTTTCCGGTACATCCCACGGCTAAAAGAGAATTATAATTTAGGAGACTTGATTTTACACAGTTTGGGACAGTTTTTTATCTCCAAAAATGTCTTTTTGAACGTCTTACATTCAGAATGGTAGTTTTGTGTTGTATTGTTGTTACATACGTGTAGTATCAGGATTATTGACAAAATACTTTTCGGTACATTTCATGGCTTAAAGAAGTTTTGAAATAAGGAAAAAATCAGTTTTACACCGTTTGGGAAAGATGTTTAAAAAATCTATTTTCCAAGGAACTACCTTTAAAATGGTATTTTTGTGTTGTATTGTTGTTATATAGGTGCAATATCAAGATCTTTTTCCGGTATATTCCATGGCTAAAAGAGAATTTGAAATTAGAAAACTTGATTTTACATCGTTTGGGACAGATTTTTCCAAAATTTTCTTATTTTCAATGTATTACCTTCAGAATGATGTTTTCATCGTACAACATTCAGAACGTTATTTTTGTGTAGTATTGCTGTTACATACGTGTAATATCAGGATTCTTGACGAAAAATTCACTTTTCTTTTCGGCAAATTCCATGGCTTAAGAAGTTTGAAATAGGAAAAATTCCGTTTTACACTGTTTGGGAAACATTTTTCAAAAAAATCTATTTTTCATGGATCTACCTTTAAAATGGTATTTTTGTGTTATATTGCTGTTACATAGGTGAAATATCAGGATCCTTGACCAAAAAACAACTTTCCGGTAACATTCCACGGCTAAAAGAGAATTAGAATTTAGGAGTCTTGATTTTGAACCAATTGGGACAGTCTTTTTCCAAAAATGTCTTATTTTTAAAGTGCTACATTTAGAATGGTAGTTTTGTGTTGTATTGCTGTTACATAGGTGCAATATCAAGATCACTTTCCGGTATATTCCATGGCTAAAAGAGAATTTGAAATAAGGAGACTTGATTTTACACCGTTTGGGACAGATCTTTCCAAAAATTTCTTATTTTGAACGTACTACCTTCCGAATGGTATTTTCAACTTATTACATTCAGAATGTTATTTTTGTGTAGTATTGCTGATACATACGTGTAGTATCAGGATCCTTGACCAAAAAAGGCACTTTTCGGTAGGCCTATACATTCCAAGGCTGAAGAAGTTTGAAATAGGAAACATTCCGTTTTACACTGTTTGGGAAACATTTTTCAAAAAGTCTATTTTTCAAGGATCTACCTTTAAAATGGTATTTTTGTGTTATATTGCTGTTACATGGGTGAAATATCTGGATCATTGACCAAAAAACAACTTTCCGGTAACATTCCATGGCTAAAAAGGAATTAGAATTTCGGAGTCTTGGTTTAAAAACCAATTCGGACAGTCTTTTTCCAAATGTCTTAATTTTAAAGTACTATATTCAGGATGGTATTTTTGTGTTGTATTGATGCTACATAGGTGCAATATCAAGATCACTTTCCGGTATATTCCATGGCTAAAAGAGAATTTGAAATAAGAAGACTTGATTTTACACCGTTTTGGACAGATCTTTCCAAAAATGTCTTATTTTCAACGTACTACCTTCAGAATGGTATTTTCAACTTACTACATTCAGAATGGTATTTTTGTGTTGTATTGCTGTTACATACGTGTAGTATCAGGATCCTTGACCAAAAAAGGCACTTTTCGGTAGGCCTACATTCCATGGCTTAAGAAGTTTGAAATGAAAAAAAAAATCCGTTTTACACCGTTTGGGAAACATTTTTCGAAAAATCTTTTTTAGCTCACCTGAGCACGAAGTGCTCAAGGTGAGGTATTGTGGTCGCTTTTTGTCCGTCGTCCGTCCGTCTGTCCGTCCGTCCGTCTGTCCGTCCGTCCGTTCACAATTTCTTTAAACATCTTCTCCTCTAATACCATTGGGCCAATTTTTACCATACTTGGCAGGAATGTTCCTTGAGTGACCCTTTTCAAAACTTGTTCGCGAATTTTTGATTCGTCAAAAAATGTGGGCGTGGCAGGGCGGGGCTTATCTGACTTAGAGAAATCATAAGAAAATTCTTTAAAAATCAACCATTAGGCCAATGTGAACCAAACTTGGCAGGAATATGCCTTGAGTCGTTCTTTTCAAAATTTGTTCACAAATTTTTACATTTGTCAAAAAATGTGGCCGTGGCAGGGAGAAAGGGGCTTATCGGACTAATAGAAATCATAAGAAAATTCTTTAAAAATCAACCATTGGGCCAATTTGACACAGACTTTGCAGGAATGTGCCTTGAGTCACTCTTTTAAAAATTTATTCACAAATTGTTACATTTGTCAAAAAATGTGGCCGCGGCAGGGAGAAAGGGGCTTATCGGACTGATAGAAATCATAAGAAAATTCTTTAAAAATCAACCATTGGGCCAATTTGAACCAGAATTTGCAGAAATGTTCATTGAGTCACTCTTTTCAAAATTTGTTCACAAATTATTACATTTGTCAAAAAATGTGGCCGTGGCAGGGAGAAAAGGGCTTATCGGACTAATAGAAATCATAAGAAAATTCCTTAAAAATCAACCATTGGGCCAATTTGACACAGACTTTGCAGGAATGTTCCTTTAGTCACTCTTTTAAAAATTTGTTTACATTTGTCAGAAAATGGGGCCGTGGCAGGGAGAAAGGGGCTTATCAGACTTAGAGAAATCATAAGAAAATTCTTTAAAAATCAACCATTGGGCCAATTTGAACCAGACTTTGCAAGAATGTTCTTGAGTCTCTCTTTTCAAAATTTATCCACAAATTTTTACATTTGTCAAAAAAAGTGGCCGTGGCAGGGAGGGAGGGGCTTATCGGACTTCAAGAAATCATAAGAAAATTCTTTAAAAATTAACCATTGGGCCAATTTGAACCAAATCTGGCAGGAATGTGCCTTGAGTCATTCTTTTCAAAATTTGTTCACAAATTTTTACATCTGTCAAAAAATGTGGCCTTGGCAGGGAGAAAGGGGCTTATCAGACTTGGAGAAATCGTAAGAAAATTCTTTAAAAAACAACCATTGGGCCAATTTGAACCAAACCTGGCTGGAAAGTTCCTTGTGTTTAGTTTTAAAATTGTATCTTGAATGTTTTTAAAAGTATATTGGTGTGGCAGGGTTGGGCAAATTTGGAGCTTTGAAATGATACCTTACTGTGGGTTGTCACGGAGATACTTAGTTTTCTTCTAAACTGTTTGGCCTAGAACCTTAAAATGTTGTGTAAGACCTCATGTCATGAATGGCTTCCAGAATACAAAAATCATTACGATACATGGAAACTAAGCCCTACATTGTGGGTTCTTCATTTTACAAGGCAATTTTGATGCATTTAATTTTAGAATCATACAAGCTGCAGATAAAGGGAGATAATTGCTTTTCAAAAAGCAACATTTTGTCATCAAACCCTATGTTGTTGGTGATCATTTCAAGCATCTGCTTGAAAAGATTAGTACATTCTGGCTATTTCTGCATAGGGTTTGGATATATAAATAATGAATTTTGAAAGCCTTTCCTATTTCTCTAATCTATTTCTCTTATCTGTTGCTCTGGCTGGCCCAATGTTTATCTTATGTAAACAAATAAAAAGGATTAGCCTAACTTATCAGATGGTGGTCTTTCGCTATATTCTTTCAAACCACAGTCCAAATCTTATAATATGATAGATTATCAATCTCTTACTGATCAGTATGCTTTGAAAATAACCCCTATGTTGTATATTGTGAAATCATGAAATAATTATTGAAAAAAAACTTCAACCATTGTGCTAGTTTGTACTCAATTTTACAGGATTGATTGCAACAAAATTATTACTTAACCCTTTCCCAAACAACAAAATTTTAGGGCGATCCAATTTGAAAGCTGCTGCAGACGACAAAATGAATGTTAATATAGATAAAATTTGTGTATGATACAGCTCAGAAAATATTGAGACAAAAGGAGAAACTGCTGGTTATCAGCAGTCTCTTCTTTCGTTTCAAGCCGCGGCCTTAGCGCAGTTGGTAGCGCATCTGACCCTCATTCGAGAGGTCCCGGGTTCGATACCCGGCCGCGGCCAATACCCTTTCTGACAAAATTGTCACCCGCCAATGGGTTTGAAATCGTTAACCTAAGTGGGCGAGCAGCTGGAGGCTCGGTAAGGGTGTTGTGGTAGTACTGGTTTGAGAAACAACAGGAATCCATGAGTAGGTGCTCCAGCCGCCGCGATATGACCCTGGTAGTTGAAAACGGCGTAAAACCCCAATAAACTCAAACTCTTTCGTTTCAATGTTTTCCCAAGTCTTTTCTATTAAGGACGTCAAAACAAGGTCTAGTTTAGGAGAGGGTTAATTGTTTTCAAACAGAAAGTCCTTAGTTTCATGCCTTTGAATTTGACAAAATTGCCATTATCACTCTTGTTGTCTTGATTCAGGTGAGCGATTTAGGACCATCATGGTCCTCTTGTTTCAAGGAATTACCTTTGAAATGGTATTTTTTGTGTTTTATTGCTGTTACATAGGTGCAATATCAGGACCCGTAATCAAAAATAACTTTTCCGGTACATTCCACGGCGAAAAGAGAATTAGAATTTAGGAGACTTGATTTCACATCGTTTGGGAGAGATTTTTTTCAAAAATGTCTTATTTCTTACGTACTACATTCAGAATGGTAGTTTTGTGTTGTATTGCTGTTACATACGTGTATAGTATCAGGATCATTGACAAAAAATACTTTTCGGTACATTCCATGGCTTAAAGAAGTTTTGAAGTAAGGAAAATTTGGTTTTACACCGATTGGGAAACATTTTTTTCAAAATTTTCTATTTTCCAAGGAACTACCTTTAAAATAGTTTTGTGTTGTATTGCTGTTACACATGTGCAATATCAAGATCATTTTCTAGTTGATTCCATGGCTACAAGAGATTTTGAAATAAGGGGACTTGATTTTACACCGTTTGAGACAGATTTTTTCCAAAAAATTTCTTATTTTCAACGTATTACTTCCAGAATGGTATTTTCAGCGTAGTACATTCAGAATGGTATTTTTGTGTAGTATTGCTGTTACATACGTGTAGTATCAGGATCCTTGACGAAAAATGCACTTTTCAGTACATTCCATGGCTTAAGAAGTTTGAAATAAGAAAAAAATCTCTTTTACACCGTTTGTGGAACATTTTCAAAAAAAATCTATTTTTCAAGGAACTACATTTAAAATGGTATTTTGTGTTTTATCGCTGTTACATATGTGAAATATCAGGATCCTTGACCAAAAACAACTTTCCGGTACATTCCACGGCTAAAAGAGAATTATGATTTAGGAAACTTGATTTTACACCGTTTGGGAGTTTTTTTTTCAAAAATGTCTAATTTTTAATGTACTACATTTAGAATGGTAGTTTTGTGTTGTTTTGCTGTTACATACGTATAGTTTCAGGATCATTGACCCAAAATGTTCTTTTCGGTACATTCCATGGCTTAAGAAGTTTGAAATAAGAAAAAATCCGTTTACACCGTTTGGGAAACATTTTTCGAAAACTCTATTTTTCAAGGAACTACCTTTAAAGTGATATTTTGTGTTTATTGCTGTTACAAAGGTGTAATATCAGGATCTTTGACAAAAAACTTTCTGGTACATTCCATGGCTAAAGGAGAATTAGAATTAAGGAAACTTGATTTTACACCGTTTGGGACAGTTTTTTCTCAAAAAATGTCTTGTTTTTAACGTACTACATTCAGAATGGTAGTTTTGTGTTGTATTGCTGTTACATAGGTGTAGTATCAGGATCATTGACAAAAAATACTTTTCGGTACATTCCATGGCTAACAGAAGTTTTGAAATAAGGAAAATACAGTTTTACACCGTTTGGGAAACATTTTTCAAAATATTCTATTTTTCAAGAAACTACCTTTAAAATGATATTTTTGTGTTGTGTTGCTGTTACATGGGTGCAATATCAAGATCATTTTCCGGTTGAATCTATGGCTACAATAATTTTTGAAATAAAGGGACTGGATTTTACACCGTTTGGGACCGAATTTTACAAAAATTTCTTATTTTCAACGCATTACCTCCATAATGGTATTTTCAACATAGTATTACTTCATTCGGAATGGTATTTTTGTGTAGCATTGCTGTTACATACGTGTAGTATCAGGATCCTTGGCAAAAAAAATTCGGTACATTCGATCCATGGCTTAAGAAGTTTGAAATGAGAAAAATTCCGTTTTAAACCGTTTGGGATAAACGTTACGAAAAATCTATTTTTCAAGGAATTACCTTTAAAATGGTATGGTATTTTGTGTTGTATTGCTGTTACATAGGTGCAATATCAGGACCCTTGACCAAAAATGATTTTCCGGTACAATCCACGGCTAAAAGAGAATTATAATTAAGGAGACTTGATTTTACACCGTTTGGTAGTTTTTTTTTTCAAAAATGTCTCATTTTTAACGTACTACATTCAGAATGGTAGTTTTATGTTGTATTGCTGTTACATACGTGTAGTATCAGGAACATTGACCAAAAAATGCACTTTTCGGTACATTCCATGGCTTAAGAAGTTTGAAATCAGAAAAATTCCGTTTTACACCGTTTGGGAAACATTTTTCGAAAAATCATTTTTTCAAGGAACTACCTTTAAAATGGTATTTTGTGTTTATTGCTGTTACATATGTGCAATATCAGGATCCTTGACCAAAAAATTCTGGTACATTCCATGGCTAAAAGAGAATTAGCCCTTTCACTGCCATAGGCGACTTTTGTCGACAAATTTATGGGGACGAGTACCAACAACATATTTTTTTTTTATTTCATAAATTACCTTTAAATTTTGGTCACATATAGATGCTTCATTTGTCTGTATGTGCTGAAAATTTGAAAGGAATCCATCAAATGAGTCAAAAGTTATGCATGTTTTTGTGAACAGGGTATCGAAATTTCTTCGAATTAATTCAGCGGTGAGAAACACGTCCGAAAAAAATATTTGGCAGTGAAAGGGTTAAAATTAAGGAAACTTAAACTATTTTTCAAGGAACTACCTTTAAAATGGTATTTTGTGTTTATTGCTGTTACATATGTGCAATATCAGGATCCTTGACCAAAAAAATTCTGGTACATTCCATGGCTAAAAGAGAATTAGAATTAAGGAAACTTAAACAGTTTTTTTCAAAAATGTCTTATTTTTAACGTACTACATTCAGAATGGTATTTTTGTGTTGTATTGCTTTTACATACGTGTAGTATCAGGATCATTGACAAAAAATACTTTTCGGTACATTCCATCGCTTACAGAAGTTTTGAAATAAGGAAAATAATTAAAGTTTTACACCGTTTGGGAAACATTTTATTTTTCAAAATATTCTATTTTCCAAGGAACTTACTTTAAAACGGTATTTTGTGTGTTGTATTGTTGTTACATATGTGCAATATCAAGATCATTTTCCGATATATTTCATAGCTAAAGCCGAATTTGAATAAATGAGACTTGATTTCACACCGTTTGGGACAGATTTTTCCAAAAATTTCTTATTTTCAACATACTACCTTCAGAATGGTATTTTCAACGTACTACATTCAGAATGCTATTTTTGTGTAGTATTGCTGTTACATACGTGTAGTGTCAGGATCCTTGACGAAAAAAGCATTTTTCGGTACATTCCATGGCTTAAAGAAGTTTGAAATAAGAAAATAATCCGTTTTACACTGTTTGGGAAACAATTTTCAAAAAATCTATTTTGAAGGAACTACATTTAAAATGGTATTTTGTGTTGTATTGCTTTTATATAGGGACAATAATAAACTTTCCGGTAATTCCATGGCTAAAAGAGAATTTGAAATAAGGAGACTTGATTTTACACCGTTTAGGATAATGTTTTTCCAAACGTTTCTTATTTTCCATGTACTACCTTCAGAATTGTATTTTCAAATCACTACCTTAAAAAATGTATTTTTTTTGTGTTGTATTGCTGTTACATACGTGTAGTATCAGGATCTTTGACCCTAAAACACTTTTCGGTACATAACATGGCTAAAAGAACTTTTTTGAAAAGGAAAATTCCTTCTTACACCGTTTGGGAACATTTTTAAAAAATAAAAATAAAAAAAAATATTTTTCAAAAAACTATCTTTGAAATGATATGTTTGTAGTGCATTGTTGTTACATATGTGCAATATCAGGATGCTTGACCAAAAACCACTTTCCGGTACATTCCATGGCTAAAAGAGAATTAATTTTGAAATAAGGACACTTGATTTTACACCGTTTGGGGTTTTTTTTAAAAAATCTCATTTTCAAGGTACTACCTTCAGAATGGTATTTTGTATTATATTGTCGTTATATACGTGTAGTATCGTCTTTCTTGGCCAAAAACACTTTTCGGTACAGCTAAAAAGTTTTGAAATAAGAAAAAATCGGTTTTACACCGTTTGGAAAACAATTTTCAGAAAAAATCTGTTTCTCAAAGAACTATCTTTTAAACAGTATTTTGTGTTGTATTGC